>VXBB01012105.1:164286-229647 GCA_013399915.1 Illadopsis cleaveri
GCTTCTGGGCTGTGGATCTAAGTTGAAAATATGAAGCAAATAACCTCAGAGGGTCAAGATATGAGAACTCAAATATAAACATTTTTCTTTCTTGAGACATTCTCATAATGTCTCATAATTTTACAATGTCAGTGATGAATGAATAGAAATGTCAGAATTCCTTCCTCAACTTTAAAATACTATGGGGTGACTTCAAGCAAAGATGAAATATAGACATTTGGTTTTCTTCATGAAGAGATGGATCAGCATAAACAATATGTGGGGCTGAAACAACAACAAAAAGTACTTTTATGGGCTGAGTAGAAATATGGCCCTTCATCTATGACATTTGTCAGAACTATTAATCTCCTACCTGGAATCAAATTCTTGAGACTGCATCAGTCTCCTTAGCAAGTACAAGCACATGTCTCTGCTCATTCAAGACAAGCTTTGGTGTAGCGTTTTCCTGATGGTGGTTTTACAACACTTTGTGTTTCAGTGAAAGAGAGAAAAAGATTGAAAGGTTAGAAGGATCTATAAAACAAGGACATACCTTATGTGTATCCTGGAGAAAAATAAAATGGCGAAGTTCTGATAGAAAAAGTTATTTATAACTTTGAAAGGAGTTCTTCCTTTTCCTTGGGTTTGGGGAAGGTCTAATCAAAATTTACAGCAAATAGAGTTACATCAGATAAGCTTTACTCCATCAAGTGTAGAGAAAACTGAGTAAAAATTAATAATGTCAAATTTGTTATTTAAATGCTTAACATACCCTCATAATCCTGTGTGAAGTGGTAGTGGCTTGCTAAACAATTCACTGTTTTCTTTTTCTGTTCTTGTTTGTATGTCCTCCCCTTCTTCATGAAATTAAGAGGACACACTAAACTTTAAGAAACAGTGTAATAAATTGCAGCAACCTAAGAACCTCCAGGACTGCGCCATCAGAAGTAACGGCCTAAGAGAAACAACATGTACTTTAAGAAACAAAATTAATCAAAATCACAGACAGAAAACCAAGTTTAATGTACTCAGCTTTAACTTTCCAGGAATAACAGCTTTCCTCTGCTGTGAAGGATATTCTAGATGAAGCCACCTAAAAAGACATTGGAGCCAAATCGTTAAACAGAAGGTAATCAGCTAGTGAAAAATTCCCCAGAAACTCTCCGTCATTTCCCTCTCACTGGTTATTCTGCCTTTGGCTCGTCCCCAAAGTAAGCCATGTTTCCTGAGATATAGCTCTCCATGGCTCCTGATGCTGTTTCTCTCTCTCTCCCCCATGGATACTCTCCCCAGCGAGAGTATCGCATGGATATCCTCTTTTGCATTTTTTATAGCGTTTGCATCTCTAGCTGTAAAAGATTAAATTAAAAGACTATTTGACCTGCCTTTTGTGGTCAGTGCCACTCTAGCAAGCAATACATCACTGGAGGAATGTCAACTTCATGACCCATTACTCAAATGAGGCGACAACTAGGAAGAGTGAGCTGAGAGATCCAAGAGTTTTAAATTTATTGTCATGATACAGCTAAAAATAAAAAACACACCCCTCTTATAGTATGTGGAGTGGGAGGCAGAGGCAAGAAAGAGTAGGAAGTCTCCTAGGTCAATCAAAAGCTTTAAATAATGTGACTCTGGCAAGCAGGGCTTCTTTGCACATGAGATAGCTAGTTCTGCTATTTTGATTTCCCTCCTGAAAAAGACAAAATATTTTATATCCTCCCTTAGTGCAGCCTTTAGATTTTTTGGCAGATTTGCAGCATCAGATTGGATTTGGATGCATGAGGATATACCATTCACAGTGCTTCTGTGTGATAAATTGTTAGGAAAAGGTTCTTCACCCAGAGGGTGGTTGGGCACTGGCAGAGATTATCCAAGAATGTGGTCACAGCACCAGCCTGACAGAGCTCAGGAAGTGTTTGGATAAAGCTCTCAGGCACATGGTGTGACTATTGGGGTGTCCTGTGCAGGGCCAGGTGTTGGACTTGATGATTCTTGTGGGTCACTTCCAACACAGAATATTCTGCGATTCTGTGGTTATGCTGAAGCAAGGAGGACCAGTTTGTGACTCAGCTGCTAACCTGCTGCAGTTTCTCAGGACATATTATTTAAGTTGACTCTCATTTCAGGGGAAAGAATTGGGGCAGCATTAGCTTCAGAAGTTTAATTTGACCATCCTGTACCTAGCACAGTGTGGCCATTCTTCCTGCTCCATACTCTTTTCAGCCTTAGGTCTTCCTCAGGTCTTTCCTGCAGCCTCACTCTCCCTTATGGCTTTGTTCCACTTTCATTCTTATTTCCGTTTGGCTTTTCCATAAAGATTTCCCTTTTCCTCCTTTTTAAAAATTGTGTCTCCTACTGACTCATCTCTTCTGGGCCACTCCTCCAGGCATTCATATCCTTGAAAAAGAACTGGGAAAGGAAAGAACTAAATTCATGGTGGACATGGACTCTGCTGTCTCTGCTGGCACACTTTAACCCTATTGCCCCACTCAGTCTGATATATCTTCATAAACGTCATACTCCTACAGAATGGGCATTTTTAAGGATTTCTGTAGCTGACTGTAAGTGAAATGGGTATTAAAAGAGCCCCAAGACTGACATGTGCTTCAGGATTCTACTAGACGATAGACAGGGAGGAGGGGGGAATAATATCTGTAAGCCAGGGCACAGCGTTTCAAGCTTTAATGTAGAACCTGGAGCAGCTGGTTCTCATGAAGAAAGGCTGAAATATAACATTGGATGTAGTCAGGGGTAGATCTGTTTGTGCCACTGACAATCATCTTTTGTGGGGCCTGATGAAAAAAGTCCAACCACAGGACACTCAAAAGTAAGGTATTAAAAGGATGAGCAAAGGACAAGATTTCAGTCCATTCTCTGGCACATGACGTGCAATGTTATGGAATGTTCTAGCATGGAAGAAATTCCAAAAAACCTCCAGGACTTAAAAAAAAAATATTAATGTGTTCAGAGCAGCTCTGTGTTACAATATTCTCTTTTAAGTGCGTAGAGTTTCACAGGTTCTGCAGTGCCAAAGATTTTTTTTTCCATAAACTTTGCATTTGGTCTTATGACATTATAACAATATATTATCTCATTACATTAATACAGGATAATATAGCTACACAAGGCATTTATGAATTAGCTGATCAGACTTTTGAGGGACCCCAACCCCGTGGAATGGAGAAATATGCTGTCTGTGCCAAATTCTGCCATAAATTATACCCGTATGACTCTGCTGCTGCCTGGAACAGTTTTGATAGGATTTTGAGGGTTGGAGTGAACTGAATTCAGACTGTTGATAGAAATGTCTCCTTGTATATGTGTGAGGGTTCCCATATCTTCTTCATCATCAGTTCTCCTAGGGCCCTCACTTGGGGTCACAGTCCTGATGCAGTCATTGCTGGGCCATTCTTCTGAGCTGCCAAGGACTCCTCTGTGCTCATTTGGGATCTGCCTGCATGGAGTTTCCTGTAAGACTGTGGCTTTTGCTGCTTGGGAAAAAAGTGTCTAATTCATTATATTTAACTGGCATCTAGAAAACTTCAACTATGAGAGTACTATTCTACTAGTAATAATGATAATAGTAATGATAATATTATTGGTAGTACATTTTCCTGTTACATTATAGTACTAAAATATGTTATTATATTTTTTATTAGTACAATAATTGACACAGTTTCACTCCAGTGAAACCAATTCATATATAAATGTATATAAAGAGGGAAACTTTTTTTTTAAACCTAGTTTCATAGCAGCTGAAAATGGCTCATTTTTCCACGCTCTGGTTTTTTGCAGGGATAATCCCCAGCACAGTAGTAAGCCAAGACACTGTAGGCTAGAAACAAAAGTACATGACTCAAAAGAAAGGCTCTCATTCATGGCAGAATTACTGCAGCAGCTCACACTACTGTGCTGGGACAAAGCAATCTCCAGAAGGGTGTGATCTTGGCTGAGAAGAAACAGTTTAAGTCCAGTCCTCCTCCAGGTTTGGTTTGTGGTGTCTCAGGGGCTGACAGAAGGTCAGTCCCTACGCAATAGCTCACCCTTCCCCGAGGAGCTGTGAAAAGCTGTGCAGGGATCACTCCCCCAGCCATAGCCACAGAGGAACAGGCTGTTCATACACAGACTCACTAAGGCAGAGCTCCCAAAGCAGCTCTTTTGGCACCTAAAATCCATTTTGTTAGCAGTACGCTATAGCAGGCATGAAGTGTATCTGAGTATCGTGATTTATAATGCCACAGAAGGGGAAAAAAAACTCTTAAAAGTTGTGGCAAGCAGTTTAAACCTTAGCAAAATAATTGTCTTTGTGCACTATATGTTGCGTGATTTATAGGAAGGCTTCATAAGAGACCAAATGAAACCCTGGAGTGAATTTCACTCACAAAGATCAAAAGTAAGATTAATGAACTAGAATTCTTTACCAATACCATTTATAAGATTCCACTGGACAGAGAGGTCCCTTTTGATGCTAGGAATCCAACATATATATTTATATTTTAATCCACTGGTTTTTACATATTTTGTATAATGCAATTTGCATATTTATACACAATTATTAAAATGATTTATTACAGTGCCCCCCAAATATGCCAAATGCTTAAGTTACAGTTCCACTTACACATAGCTCTCTGTTTCAAAGAGTTTAGTAGCTGGAAACTTAAGTTTGGAAATGTCTGCACTCAGGTATGGCTCTCCTCACTTTATGTGCAGGAGTGTTTGCAGGGTTGAGCCCTGCGCAAACAGCTGGAGCATGGATATTGCAGTCCTGAAAATCACGACTCTCAGACTTATTTCAAGACCATTTTTGTTACCATTTTGGAATCAAAAATCAATAGATTTAATACTCTTCAAATTTAACTTTGCTTGGAGATTACTCAGGGATGTAAACCTGAGGGGAGGTACTCTGGGAATATCTAAATTTTTCCTCTCCAAAAGCCATATCAAAATGCAGTGGTATGAAGGGGACCTGAAACCCCTTGTGAAAGAAATTACTCTGGCAGGAGTGTGCTGGAATATGGCCATACATACTTCTATGGGAAGTCTCTGGGAAGGTGGGGAGCCTTCTCTATGGAGGTTGTGGCAGGACTGAGCATGGATTTACAGGAAACTCCCATTAGTGCTTTGATTGGTACATCTGGGGCAAAACGGGTGTTTCTCCAGTCCTAAGGGAATTTTGAGGACAATCATCTTCAATTTATCTTCCTCAGATTGTGATGTGGCTCCACAAAATGCAGCACCAATAGCCACATGCCATTTTTCACACGAAACCCCGCTTTGTTACCCACACAGAGAGCCAAGACATGCCATGTGCTGTCCACAGGAGCCATCCATCCCTTCACTGCCCCACACCGGGTCAGTCCTCTCCAAGAGTGCCCCTAGACCAAAGCTGGTGCTCCTGTACACCATAATTGCTCTCCCGAAATGCTTTTTGGACAGGCCTAATGGGTTTTTGAGGGGGAGGGCACAGCTAGTCCCCCAGGCAGCGGTGCGCGCGGTCCTGTGATGGCAGCTTGTGATTGCAGGGGCACCTCATCCTGCCCTGCCCGCCTTCACTGGGCCTTTCTAAACCTTCCTTTTCCCCAATGCTAACCCAAATAAACACTAGCATCCATAATGATGATGAATGCCCACCAAAGGCTAAAATAATGTGCAAGTTTCTAATTTGTTTTTAAATACAGCAATTTTATTTGTGAGGTTTTTTGTGCAAGCCTCTCAAACACCATTAAACTCATACTCAAATATTTACAATGTGTTTATACTTACCGTGTTCACCTCTGAACAAATTGTTTGACCTTATTTGCAAATGTGTTACAAGAGCCCCCAATGACAGATGATCTTTCATAGGAAATCACAACATGTAAGTGAAATTGAAGCTATGCTGCTGCCCTGTGCAGTATATCAAAGCTCTCTGATCTCCCCAAAACATAAATTTGCAGTGCAGCCACCCTGGCAGAGCCTGGGTGGGGATGGAGGAGGGTCCTCCTTTAACCTCTGGTGCACAGACCCACACTTCAGGGGTCAGTTTACGCCATGTGAGATGAGGGCATTTGACGTCCCAAACCTGTGGGGCTGATACTACCCAGTCACTCAAATCACATAATTAATGTGCTCCTGGGTTCCAATAATAAACAATGCTGATGCCTACTCACTACAGCCAAACTTCCCAGCCTAAATAATCAGCTTTTGGCTCAAAAATGGCTCTTTTCCAAAATGAAGTTTTCACTGATCAACCAATCCTGCTGTGAGTTTGTACTTTCATGATTGACAGGGAGACAGCAACTGGTTTAGTTTCCCCCTGGTTATGTTGAGATTGAGAGGACTTATTAAAGAATTATTTATGTTTCTGTACCTATAAATTTAATGCTGACGCTTGCTCACATCATCTCCAGACACAGTAGTCACACTTAAACCATGTCATTTCAGCTAACTAAATATTATCCTACTTATAGAACTAATGGAAGGTATGGAAAACATGAAGTAAGAATTAAAGGAAAATTAGGATAATTCTAATGCATCTTATTATATCTGAATGGCTAAAAAACAGTCATCAAAGAGCAAAAGGGGGCATACTCACCATTGTGTGTCTTACCCCACTGAGGAATCTGAAAGAACATTAGCAAAAAAAATTGCCAATAAAATGGTTTTGTTCAGACTCTTCTTTTGTTGCTCGACAGCTCTACCAGCTGAGCTCTTAATAAGAGGGATGCACTGCAGGGTAGTGTTTTCTTCCTCAGGTGACACTGAGGCAACTTACTGGGTGAGAAAAATTGAGAAGAGATCCTTCAAATCCAGTGACCCAACGCAGCCCTTCCACACACAGATTTTATGTTGAACTGTTTCCCTGGATATCACTGAAGCTGCTATAAGTCAGCAATCCTGATTTACAATATCTGTGTCCAATAAAAGAATCGAGGCAATTACAGTTCTTCGAACAGGAGCCTAAGCAATGTCTGTTCCCAGTTTAGACACAGTCTAGACATCATTCCTCAGCCATCCTGAGGCCTTTCTGGAAGGACAATATTTCATAGCCATGTAATCATCGGTCCTTTGTTGACACAACCAATAAGAAAGTCAATTGGTGTCAGCTGTAGTGGTGATTTTGTGATGGGAACATCTGTCCTTTTTATTCCTGATGAGACTTAGTCTTGGTCACTGTTAATTGGGCGAGGATGAAAGCTCCAGGTCCTATTACAAGTCCTTTGAGTAAACTAGTTACACATAATTTTTTCACATAGTTTATCTCCTTTGATTTGTCAAATTGTTTCCACTTGATGCTTTGTGCCCAGGTGCCTTTTGAATAAAAATAAAACTTTGCAGCAAGCCCCTAACAAATCCAAGTGTTCCTTTCTACCTATCCTGGTAGTTTAAATGATGCTGTATCTGCCTCAGCCCTTCACGGTCCTTTAATTTTCATGTCTGTTAATTAATCATTCTGACACAGAGTTCTGCCATACCAAAAAATGTTGTAAATATCCTATATATAGATCTCAACTAGGACTAGCAACCAAGGGATTTATGCTTTGTTCTTTTATCGCACATATGTTTCACTTTGATGTAAACATTGTTTCAAAAACAGTAAAAAGAGCTTTTTCATGTTATGCATAGATTATTCCATAAACATATGCATCCTGTCAGACACAGTAATAATTAGAAATAGCTGTAGTTTCATTGCTAACTCCATAATACTTCAAACTGCTTAGATTTTTAAAACGTAAAAATCAAATACACATCTTTGATTCTGAGTAGAAACTGGTTAAATTCCAATTAATTTCCCTGTCACTAGGACTCATTTAATGTTTCTAAGAAATAAATAGCAAGCTCAATAAACTCGCTATAATTTCATAATTTTACAACAGTAAAATTTCACATACAAAATTCATCTGGATAGAGGAGTTTAAGTTGTTTTAATGGTGAAATTCAGAAATGTTCTTACAACATAATGGATTTTTTGTTGTTCATTAATATCTTTTATTATCCAGACAAACTGATGACACATATAAACCTCTGTTGTACCACACAGCCCCAGTCAAAGAAAAAATTAAAAATAAAAAAAATGAAATCAAAAAACCTTTCAGGGGGAGAGTGCATTTAAATGAGTCATATATCCCATGCAGATAGCTGTGGTGATAATAAGATTGGAGAGCTCTTATTTTGTTTCTAAAAAACCCTATAAGTTTATTTTTAATTAAACATCTCTCAAGCTGTGCTAGATGGTCTCTTCATAATAAAGGCAAAGTTTAAAGGTGTTATTTGCTTTTACACCTATTCATGCATTGAACTTATCTTTCCACCTTAGCTAGTAAGTACAGCAAGGGCACTAATCATAAAGGAAAAAAGTGAGGTTTATTTAAACTTGGCTGTCACAGGCAGCAGCAGATTGATTTTCATCATATTTAATGGATGAGACTCAAAATTCAATGAACTCAACAAAAATATCCAGAATGCATGCAAGATGGATTGGGCATTTGTATAGTCTGGTGCTCAGGTTCAGTCTGGCTAAAGGGAAATCCTCTCGGGCACCCTTGAGAGCTCTGTGAAAGGCTGCAGTGCCACATTGCACTTGTCACTTTTGGCTGCCCGGCTCAGGGCAGGGCTGTGCCTCAGCAGAAAGCCAGGCAGAGTCTCCTGGCCCTGCACTGGCTTCACCCAGAGGGGCACCGTGGCTGCTCGGGGTAGGAGGGCCCTGTCAATGGCCAATTGTGCCCGCCAGCTCTGCATCCCTCACTTTCAGCCCCACGTTCCCCCCCTGCCTCCTCTATAAACAAGCTTTTCAGGAAAATTTTGCTTTGCAAGGAGTGGTGCCAAGTGACATGCCTAGTGAACTGAGTTGCCCTGGATAATTAAGAAGAGCTAAACCCCAAGTTTGTTACAACAGCTTTACTACAGAGCTATTTACCATGCAAGTATCAACAAAATCATTGCCCACCGATCGTACTCCAACCTTTATTTTTTGAAACACAATAAATGAACTATTGCTAATGCGAATGTCTCTGAAGATTAATTAAGGGTGTTGGAGAGGAAATGTTTTTTTAAGTACAGATCAAGAAGTAATATTTTCCACCAGATGTTTTAATGTAACTCTAGGAAACCAAGTGTCACATCATCTAAAAATTAGATTTGGCTCAGTGGGAATTTCCACTACAATTTTATTTTCTCCAAAATTATACCAGTTATTAAAGAACACACACAAAAATAGGGATTTTCTTGACAGCACTGCAGCCACAGTTTTCATTAGATAGATAGCAGATAATCTGACTTTTATGAATCTCACAGTGTGCCTTTGGTGTATTTGAGATAGCATCACATCCATCACAAAGAGCCTGGCTTTCTCTTTAATTCTGGCTTGACAAACACAAGATCTGATCTACTTCCTCTTCTCCCCTCTGAGGCCAAAAAAATTCTTTTTGTTAACTATTCTGTCTTTCAAGTGAAAAAAAACCTATTTCTGCTATCAGGTATGCACTGACATTCCCCCGAATCAGCATTTTGTGCTAGGAAAATTAAATATTGTTAAAACGAATAGTGATCCCAGGATTCCTTCTGCTGCTTAGCCCTCCACTGCAAGTGGTGCCAAGCCTGAAAGGGTAAACTAGAGCTTTCCCAGCTTGCTAAACTGAGGGCTCTGACCTCCTGTGTTTGAGGCAGCAGGATAAAGAGTACTCCAGCTCTCCAAACTCTTGTGCTTTTATGGCCAAGTGAAGTTGTGATTCAAATACAAACAGGCAACGGGACCCCAAATTTCAACTAAGTATCTTAATAGATAAGTGGATAAACCCCTGATTACATGTTGCCCATGGCCCATTGTTCATTGTTGAGAAATAAATGCCCCTAGCAATCCTTCAGCAGTAATGATATCAACAATACTTATCAGAAGCAGACCGGTGCCTTTGTACAAATGGCGCTGATAAAGGATTTTCAGAGCAGAGAACAATTCAAGCAAGTGGAATGAACAAAGAAGTGCATGGCTTATCTTTTGTGGCATTTTCCATAGCTTCAGAGTATCTGACAGTGGAGCCAATGGAAATATATATTTTCTATGATAACAGTTACATATGTGGCTTGCACTTTCGATGTCTGTGCTGGAGCACGCTCAGTCTCCTGTCTGCTGACGCAGGGCAGGGCAGCTCTGGCACAGAGCTGGGATCAGTCACCACTTCAGCCATCCTGGCCTCAGAGTGCCAGGTGATTTAAGGTGCTCTCTTAGGATGTTTGTTTTCCACAGATGCACTTATTTGTCTCCAGATGATCCTCCTTTTTTTTTGAAATAGTCACCACAGTTGTCAGTCTCAAAATAGGAGCCATAGCAGAAACCCCCAGGATCAACCTTGCCACAATTCCATTTGCTAGATCATTGTTTTACTTCATTCACACCATGCTGTGCATTTCCTGCAAGGAAATACTAGACTTTATTTTAATCTTCATTGTTTTGTGATGGCCCCCACATTATGTGCATCCCTATCCCTCTTCCTGCCCTTGATCACCAGTTTGTAAAGACAGACTTGGGACTAGAGTCTATACTGCTGATACCATAAATAATTCTGCCTCATTTTCTTTATTTACAACAAAAACATTGAGATCACTGGGAATGATTCTTACTTCAGTTACACTACCTTAAAACAGCAGAGCTTTTATCTTTTCTTGTTTAGCAAAACCTATTCTTGCTCTTTCTCCTTCTACCTTTGCTGCTTTCTTTCCCACTCTTTTATTTTTTGTCACTGCAAGTTTTTTGCTATGCTCACTAACACCATATTTGAACCTGTGATGGCTTGCTTTTTCTGCCTTCAAAATAATTGAATCAAATTTACTGTTAATGCTCTCTGAATTTAAGTTTGCACCAGCTCCAGAAGGAACTTTGTGAATTTTATATTGTGGTAAAGCAGTTTAAGAAGTGCAAAGACAGCAGAGTGAAAAGCCAAGAAGCATTCTATAAGAAAGCCTGGACTGAAAAAATAATGATTCTTTGCTCTTAGCTGCAATGCTTTATAACAAAACACTGAAAAAAAAGCAGCACAAGGAACAGCCTTGCAGTGTTCATTGGGTGACCTCTTGTGAAAGAGAGTTTAAAAATTGGGAGTACTCTGGGAATATCTTAATTTTTCCTCTCCAAAAGCCGTATCAAAATGCAGTGGTATGAAGGGGACCTGAAACCCCTTGTGAAAGAAATTGCTTTGGCAGGAGTGTGCTGGAGTATGACAATACATGTTTCTGTGGGGAGCCTTCTGGGTGGATCTTGTGGCAGGACCAAGGATGTTAAGCTGAGAGTCAAGTGGAAAGCTCCAATAAATCCTGCATGTGACCTCTCTATTGTTGATGTGTTCATACCCCAGCCTGGATTGACACTGGGAATTGCCTCACCCCAGGGGCAGCACCTGGCACTTGGCTTTGTGGAAAGTCGTGAGCTTCCCATGGCATGACTTATCAGGATTGTCCCAGTCCCTCTGGAAGACATTCTGGTTTTCAAACTTGTCAGCTGCACCCTATGAAAATGGGGAGCCTCATTGCTGTCTGTGACTATGTGAATTATGACTTCTATCTCCTGGTTGACTTCATACAATATGTTGCCAGCAGAAGAAGCCATCTTTTACATTTGGACCAGGAATTTAAAGTGCAGTTAATAGATATGGAGCTAAATGGAGGGGATCTCTGGTTGGTCTTCCAGGTATGGTTCTCGCTTTGCTGAAAGGAATGAGCTGTGGAAACTTCATCTCTTTTGCTTTTTCAGGTGGGTCTTAACTTTTCCAAGCAGCTGTCTGCAATATGTGTGGCCCCATATCTCATGAGAGGCATTTTTGATACCCTCTGAAGTTAAGGTTTCAAAAAATGTTATTGAAAAAACGTCCCTACTAAGAATATTTTTTCTTCGAATAGTTATAAAAAGAGAAACCCATGCCCCGAGCTTGAAATCCACATGTTACTTTCCATGTGGTTCACACATGTGTAGCATAGGCATGTTTTTATGAATTGTTTGTATATTCCTTAGCCAGACTCCTGTGTTTAAACAAATGTGGAAACAACACAATACAGCTGTATAAGGAATTTTTTTGTTCATAAGTAGGATCTATAGATTTTTAAAGCTACACTTTCAGCAGTAAAGAAATTGTCCATATTACTGGAATGTACTTCATATCTTGATAAAACCTTTGATTCTTTTGGTCTGGAAAAAAAAAGACCTATGAACTTTATAATGATACCAACTCAGCATTGCAAGGGTTAGTAATAGTCAGGGGTGAAGGTGCTATTCATTACTAAGATATCAAAACAGGCCTGTCTACTTGGCAAGAAGGTTAGCTCTGATGTTGTTTCCAAAATTATTAACATCTTATTAAATGGACTGTTTCAGAACTTGGGACAGTTGAACACTGAAAAAAGACTGAAAAGTGAAATACAAAATAAAGGGCCTTTATTGGCAGTTCCCTTCAAACATTTTTTCTATCCTTCTCCTTTCTTTTAGACCATGAAAGGAATAGCTTTGGATGGTTGCAATAGCATATGAGAAAACGGCCTCATTTCTTGTACTGAATGATGTAAAATATTACTTCCTGAATTACTGTACTCTGAATCATCCAAGAAGCAAATACCAAAAATTTGAACACATTACTGCTTGCCAAAATAAAGCACTGAATTTGGACAGTGTGAATTTCAGGTGTCAGATGAAAAATGGTCTACAAGATAAATGGTCTACTGACTGCTCCACTACTAATTTGACGAAAAGACAAGTCAAGTTCAAATTCTATATTGCCAATACAAAGAAAATTAATGCCTTTTACTGGCACATCATTCAGTCTTATTGCTGCCTCTCAGACAAAACGAAAAATGGTGTCTGCTCCGCCTATGACTGCTTGGAAAAGAGTAATTTCTAATCCTCTCAAAAGGGCGCCACACACCACCTTCCCCACAGTGCCTCTGACTGTGCTGCTGACCCTGATGTTTCTTCTCTTTCTAATTCATGTATAAAGCAAGATACCCAACATGTTCATCTTCAGGTTTGGTATCTAGGAAAAAGCTTCTTATTCCCTTTCATCTTATTTTCCCACTGGGAAGACAGTACTGAACTTATTCTCCAGTGGGATCCTTCATGAAAACTATTACATAAGCATCTTGCACAGACATTGCTATTTTTGTTTAAGTAACATCTTAAAAATCTGGTTAGGACTAGATTTTAAAAAAAGTAAAAGTATTTTTTCCACAGAGTATGAAGTTAACTGAAAATATAAATGTTGATGTGAGCCCAGTTAATGAGTTTCTATCTCTAACATAATTGGTAGTTATTCTAGGTGATTGAGGATTAAACATTCTTTTATTGAAAATTTTGGTTAACTAAGATGATCCTATACTCTATAGAAAGAAAAGACTCCTCTCACAAAATTGCTTACAAAGTCCGAAATTAAGCAACTGAAGATAAAATTAGAGTTTGCATTTACTTTCCACAAACTGAGCATAAACAATAGTAAGTATTTGTGTCTGAGGATGTGTCTAATGCTTTTCCACTATGCAGCACACTCTACATTTCACCAAAATTATCACTGACAGTTTTAGGAATGGGCAACTATCTGAAGGCATGAATAGTATGAATCCCATCCAATTGTGTGGAACTGGAATCTGTATTAAAATTATTCTAGAAAAATAACATGACTTGTTCAGTGGAGGAATTCTAGCCTTGCATGTGAATAATGGGTTTTTCCATTCCATAGCTGCATTATGAAAAAAAGGAATCAGTGGAAAAAGGAATGGAGAAAATTTTTAGACATCCAACAATTTTAACATGTAGAAGCCCTCTCAGTGTTACTTAACCCCCCTTTTTTATTCCACTTAAAAGATTTAGGTCAGTTTAAAAAAAAAATGAAAAGTAGAAGAAAAGCCAAAGCATGTGATTTTAGAAATGTTCTGATTAAGTGTTTTAACTTTTGTAGATAATTTTTGGGGTTTTTTTGTTTTTTTCCTGAGCTACTGCCAAAGGTGATTGAGATTTTGTATTATCCTGCATTTTTAGCCTGTGTTTTTATGTGTATTTATGCCATATAATTTTGGTTTTGTCCAGTGTTATCAAGAGATGAAAAAATGCAATATATCAATAGAGGCTAAAAAGTGTACTGGCATTGGTACCAAATGAGAATAAAGGACAGAACTCCCCAGTGTTTGCCTCAAAGAAATAAATTTTCTGATTTCTTCAGAGGAACCTAGGTCAGAAAAGGTGAAGAAGTTTAACATTACCTGACAGAAGTACCTTCTAACATAGCTTCATTTTGATTTACTAAACCTTTTAGCAAGGACTTATATTGCTGAAAAAAACCCCGTTAGAATGAAAAACGTCACTTCATATGCACCATTTCCCCCCTTCATTTGTGCTAAGAATAGATAAATATGAAAGTTCTGAGAGCTGGAAAAATAAAGGCCTCTGTCTGTCTTCACCTACAGCAAATTCAGGGATGAGACAAACAATAAACTCAGTAAATGCAGGTTTGACTTCAGCCGTCCTGCACTGCTGAAGCAGCCGCAGCAGCCGGAGCTAATCACTTGCTCTGGCCTGGGGTCTGTATAAACACCAGTGGAACAGCCTCATATAGTTCTGGGGCTGGGAATGATTCAACAGAAAATGTAGTAAGAGACATCTTGTTGGATTGCTGGCAGGATGCGCAGAGTCAATATTTGTAATAGTAATTAGTTCTGGAACTGAGACAAGCGACTTGATACATGTTATGGCATTGTCCTTTAGCTCTTTCCTTTCTGAAGTAAATAGTTATGTTAATCTAATCTTGCACAAACTCTCTTTCTCACAGTTCTAAGTTTCTTTTATAAGGGAATTTGTCTAATTTACCAGCTGTTCAGAGGACAGCTTCTTCCTAACAAGTATTTCTGCTGAAGACAATCTAAACTAATAAAGACTAATTGTCAAAATTTAGTGTCGTGAGATTAGAAAATCATAACTTTACTGTAGACTACCATTGAAGAATGCATTTTGTCAATCAAACCAAACACTTAATGCTAGCTAGAGATGTTAGGAGCCAGCTCCTTCCCTTTGGAAGCTTATTCTGAGGCTCCTACTTGGAGACTACAAAACCAGATGGAGGGAGTATCATCATTTACTCTGACCTCCAGCATAACTTAGACACAGGACTTTTGTAAGCTATTTCTCATTCCAAAAAAGCATCTGATTTAGAAAACATTCTAGTTCTGGTTTAAAATGGCCTGCGATGGGAACTCACTATAACCTTTTCAAGCTGTCCTAGTGGCTAATCAGTCACTGTTCAGAATTTGTCTAGCTCCAGTGCTCAGACAGTTAAGCTTCTTATAATTTGATCTTTTGCAACTCTGAAGAATTATTTTTGTTGCCAAGCAAATTGCCCTTTTATATTCTCCTTGACACAGGAATCTGTTGAGTTCCTGAGTGTTTCAGTATAAGGCAAAATTTTCATTCCTTTGTTTCATTTTCCTAATATTTTCTGCAGTCTTCATGGTTCCTCTGTACTTCAGTACAGAGTTGGGCACCAGTTCCCAAAGTAAATGTTTGGTGACTTTTCTTGTCCTGTTTATTAGTATCACATTTCTTCATCTAACCCTGAAATAAATGAACTCTTTCAGCTGTAGCACAGCATCAGGGACACCTCCAGACCCCAAGTATTTCCAGAGCTACAACTTGCCAGATGTAGTCTGCTGTCTTGGCAGCACTCACTTTGCATAGCTGGGTGTTCTGCACTTGGCCATGCTGGAGCTCTGATTTATAGCTGGGCCTTTTCACACAGCAGTCCAGGTGACTCTGTAACTGTGACCTGCTTTCCTAAGTGCTAGCTTTCCGTGTCATCCCTGACTTTCTCAGGAAGTAAGCAGGCAGGGACACAGCTGCTAGAGTTTATTTCAGCTCTGTAGAGCTAGCATGGATTTTCCTTTTCTCATTTCTCTTTGCAGACCTATTCAGTTGCCCAGCTTTGGGCTGTGTCATAGGGCTGTATAAATTTATCAGAGTTTTCATTTCTTACTCAGAAAGTCATTAATGGTATTAATTCAAAGTGTCTTTCATAAATCTTGCTGAAAGTACACTATTAATTTTGTCAGCCAAATTTGTTGCTTTTTGCCACTATCTTTGGAAGAGGATCTTAGGCTCTGGCTTTTCATTTAACTAGCTGACATTGACTAAATAATTTTCCTTTGCTTCTCTGTTTATAAAGTACAATGCCAATTATTCAGACCCATTTCTGCTGTACCCTCTCACATTGTTTAAATATTTGCATAGAAGTGCCTTTGTCCATCTCCAAGTAATTTCTGGAAATTTTTACTCTTTCACGAAAATCTAGTGTTATGCTGAAGAGAGTTCACTTACCCTTTCTGTTTTTAATGTTGTAGGAGGTTGCATTGATAAAAAAAAATCAACTATTGTAACTTCTATTTGTCATGTTTCTTGTTTACTTGTGTAAGGGGTATTATTTTGCGTTCATTGAATGATAACAGTTATTACAAATCCTAAGACAGCACTCTCTAAATATAACATTACTGAAATGTAGTTACAGGCCAACAGTTTGTTTTACTGACTTAGCTGTCCCTTTATTACACAACCACTCCCCTTCACCTCACATTAGAGATTATCATCTCAAACCCCCACGTCTTTTAGGATCAATTGCACTTTTCAAATTAAAATGATACCTCTGTGGATTTAAGACAGATTTAATTAAGTGCTTAATTTTATCTTAAGTACATGCGTTCAAAATTATTTTCCAGATATACATGCTCTCTCTGGAAAAAAAAAAAGCCACTGATAATTCTCAAATGTTGCCATGAGCTTCGTACCTGGCCTTCCCCTGGAATAGGCAGCATAAATCTCATGTCCATTGATTTGGCCAGAAATTAACAGATCTCTGTTTTGTCTTCTGTTCCAAACCTGTCAAAACAGGGAATCCCAGTAAAGACATTCCTGGTGTGGCAACCCAGCTGACATTTAGTGTCATGAGATTTCTCTTTGGATGCTTGAGAGCATTCTGGGTAAGATGGAGCCCTGTGGGCCTGTCAGCCTGTCATATCTATTGTAACCTGTGTGATGGGCATGGGGTCTGTGTGCACCCAGCACTGCAGCTGTGGAAGGAATCCAGGGGAACACCTGGGGGCAGGGGCTGCAGCACCCAGGAGCCGCTGAGGCTCTTGTTTGGGGTCTGTGGAGTCTTCAACCTAGGGAGCAGAATTCCTCCCGTTCTGCAAGAGCTGTGATTGTATAAACATGCAGCAGGCTCTGGACAGGTTATTCAAGAGGTAAGTACTCTTTTATGACTTATTTATACACTTTTGTTTTAGGCTGGTGATGATTTGGGTCAGAGTTCTGTGTGGTAACACAAAAAGAAACTTGGATGGTGGTTGGGAAATAGGATAGACTATTCATTTCTCTAGGTACTTTTACTTTCAGATATTTAATAATAACTTTAGTCCTCAGCAGGAATTCAGATTGCTTATCAACCTGCAAGAAAACCAAGAAAAATAGAAATAAGAAAATAAGAAAAATGAACAATTCAATAAGCTGTAGATAAAACTCGCCACTAGACTTCTTTCCAAATTGATTCCATATGGTGAGTCAGATTCTGCTTTCTATTACATGAATATAAATCTGGAGCCACTCAGCTGATTTCACTGGGGTAACTGCATTGAAAACAGGCAGCAGAATTTAGCCCAATGAGTAGAGATACAGCTTATCCTATTGCTGTTGATGTTCTTGCAGTGCACCAATATACTTGCAAATATTCAGTTCTGTCGCCACATGTTAAATGTTCTAAAGCCCTTATTTTGCACTTGTTAGCTTCACAATATTTGGGAGCCTGGAATAGGGAGTCAAGGTGCTCCTGCAACCTGCTGTTTTTCTTGCTAAATAGTAACAGTGCCTGTAATGAGCTCAGGATGAATGCCATTTGGAAAGTGAATGTGGGAGCCATTTGATAGCAATCAGAAAAACAAGAAGAATCTCTAACCCCTGGTTTTTCTCTATGCATGAGAAGAAGTTAAATAACTTCCTTCTTGTAAAGCCCAGCAGCCACATTCAAAAACTCAAATCAAATGCTTTTAATAGAAATCTCAGCGTGGTTAAAAAAAAAAATTACAGAGTGTTCATTAACTGAATGTGCTAGGGTTCAGACATGCAGCTGAGTTATAGCAACTTAATAAGTAACTGCCTGGCAGCAGAACTGCAGGAACTGTTGCTTACTGGCCATATCTGTCTTAAGTCTGTCGCAGTTTTTAACTGATGTAATGTAGATTAAAAGTTAGAGAGTTTCAATTTTGGTTTTTCTGCCTCCAGCTCCACCAGTTGTGAAGCATCAAAGCTACACTGCAACTGATCAGTGGTAACACAATAGATATCTCTGGTCCTTCTAGCAACCAAAACATAGCAGCTTTATGAATTCAATACTACATCCAAACAAAGTGCCGACTGCTGAGCTGACTCAGTTCCTTACGGAGCCAGAATTAGCTGCCAGAGTCCTGTATATTCCTCATGAGTCATATTCTGTGAGTTTTTGCTCACATAATTCATGTAATTATTTATTTACATTGAAGACAGAGGTATTTCAGAGTAGAAGCCCATGTCCATGCACTAGCCATGAATCTATTGAGCCTGTATAACCAGCAAAGCTTAACATATGAGATGCTGTATCCATCAGGAATAGTTCCCCACCAGCAGTGGGAGGCTCTCCAAATGATTGCTGGAAGATAGAATATAATGCTGCATGGAGGCTGTAGAATGGTGAAATGGCTCATCTGAAACATGTCAGAAGCTGCTGGTAAGTTTTTTACTCTCTGAAAGAAAAAAGAAAGCAAGCTTGAAATCAAAAAGTGATTGAAAAGGTAGCAGGCAGTGTCTCACCTTGAGGTTGAATGACAGCTGATGGTGCCTTTCAATGAATGTTTTATTTCCTCAGCTTCTCCTTCTCATCCTGCCTCTAAGTTGAGGTTGTTCTTTGTTGTCCAGAGATCAAAGGGTGTACAATGTAGAGACACTGATTTTAGATAAAGGAACTTTAGAGGGTGTCTTTCCTCTTGCTCCGTAATTTTAACTAGCTCTAAACCGAGAAGTTTGTGTTCTGCTAAAATAACTCATACTGAAATTCAAATGCAATTGAAGAAACTGAATTTGCAGTATTTCTTTAGACACAACTCCAGATGTCATTAAAAAATACCAGATGTCAAGCATTTTGTTTTATATTCTAAAACAAGGGGCAATAAAAGTTTCTATTTTAATTTGCTCATTTTAACCTAATGGTGAATCACTGTGCAGATATGCCCACATTTTTTAGAGATATAATCATGACAAAGGACGTATGGATGCTCTACAGCACCATGATAATACCAGCATGTCCAAGAGAGTGTTGAGGGAAATGATCTCCAGATTCTCTGTCTTCATTGTTCTGGTCACAGATGAAGACTTGGCTTGACAGATACACAGGACTGAATTTTCCCACAGTTTCCACCAGAAGGGAATGGGAACTGTGTGCAGTGGGTGTGGGGGACACAGGGATGGGGGATTGCTCTTGTTGATTATTTTATGTCACAGGTTTGATTTTGATGGGGCTAAGAAGGTAATTTATATGCTCATTTTTATTACCAAGGAAATTGATGAAAAGGAAAAGTTTGGGCTCATACTTTATGCAAGAATGAACTTCACCTTTGCCTACTGCTCACCTCTTAACATAGCTCCAGAACCCGTGAAGCACTAAAGAAAGTTCTTCATATAAAACATATGAACCCTTGCAGGAGATTGCTGCCATGTTTTGGGACAATACTTGTTAAAGATTGCTCTGGACCAGAGCCCAAATGAATTGACAGTGACATTCTGTCAGGTGGTGTGAATCTGGTTCATCAGGGTGATGCTGGGATATATGTCTCATTTTGCAAGTTTTCCAGAGCTTCCCAATATTTCATTTCTATATAGAAAAAAAAAAAAAAAAAAGAGAGAAAAAGTTTGTGATGAGAAATAACACACTGCCACATTTGACAACTTTCCACGAATGTGTTGAAAACATATATCTGGCCTGTCACCCTATGGTGGGTGATTCAGATTCTGCTTTCTATTGGAGAGTTCCGTGATTTGCCCTCATGCCAGGTATGTGCCACATACACTTCAGCTGGAACTTTACTGATATTGTATATTTCTGAAGCAGATCAAACAGAAATTAGAGAACCTGCCAGTTTTGTAGGAAGAAATAAGCATTTACAGAAAATTACATTTTCCATCTGTTTATTTTTTTTTTTGTGGTATTTGGTCTTTTCCGTGGTTTTCTGGAGCTTGTTTTGTAGCACTCCTAACAAAGTTGGTGTTTCAGAATTCCTAGGTTTCATGAAAACCTTTGTTTTGGCTTTGGTTTGAATGAGTTCATATTCAGGAATTCTGCACTGAGGGTTAGGGTTCAAACCCCAAGTCTCAAAGCAATTCTGTGCTAAAATGATTGAGCTTTAGGCTGTTTATTTGTTGGAATCAGGGGACTTTCACCCAAACTGGAGCCTCGCTGAGGGCTCAATTGTAATCTGACCCTAGCTTTGCTAAAAAGCAGCTCAGTTTTCTAGCTAGGTGTATAAATGAACAGCACAAGCCTATTTGAATACTTCTCACAGATAATTTCATCTCATTACACACCACCAAGGTATGAAAACGTTTTTTCTGACTCATACAGAGCTTGAAATGTTGGTCTGACAGAAGATCAAGAGTCAGTTTATGCATGTGGATACACATGGACAGAAACTGGCCCATGCACACACCTGACCAGCCAATGCAAGTCTGGATTTAAAAGCCATAAAGTTGAATTTTCACAATGCCAGAATTGTCCTGAACAGACAGGTGTTATTCAGATAAAATGCTATGGTAACATAGCTGTAGGAATTTTACCCAAGATCTGGCTTGTGTCTCAGCATCTCAAAGCAGGATTTTGTTTGCCTGTCTGTTGTTGTGTGGGGCCTCACAGAAAACAAATGACCAGGCTGGGAATCAAACAGAGGCTTGCTGTCCTGAGCTGCTGCCATCCTGTCCTCTTCCTCCTCTCTGCTGCTCAGCTATGGAAACTTGAAGTCTGAAACATGAAACTCCTGGGCCAGCCATTTTTGCACAGCTCTCTTCCTTCACAATCCATCCATTTGGGGAAGGAATGAAAGCTCACAGTCTGCCTCCTCCTCAAAACATTTCAAACTTTCACTTATCTTCACTTAGAATAACTTGCCTGACCAGAGCGGGAGTCCAGGCAGTCCTAATTTGTCCATTTGCCAGAACACTTTGTAAGCAGTCAGCCTCTTATCTTTTGTGTGAGGAGAGGAAAAAAAAAATGACCTTACTGTGCTAGCAGGTCATGTCATAGGTCATCCTTTCATTCTCCTCACAATCAACTACATTTGCAATCAAAGAGACAGCACATTTTCCACTAGCAAAACGCTCCTTTCAAAAGCAATTGGAATGCTTAGTGCGTGCCACGCTTGTCCTGAGTCCATGAATTTTTAGGGGGAGAAGAGAATCAGAAAAACGGAAAGATACAGCGGGTTTTAATCTCCCCATTTCACAGAGGGATATAATATTATATTGCTCAACAAGATGCTTTTTCCTAACAAACATTCAGTGATTTCCTCTTTTTTTTTTTCTTTTTTTTTTTTTTTAGTGTTTCACAATTGTCAGAGCCATCACGAAGAGTGGGGGTCAAGTTTGTTTGCTTTTTGTCTTGTAATTTAAGCATTCCGTCCTGTCAGGGTTCACTTTCCAGTGACCTCTGAATTCATCTAAAATTGCCCAAAAGAACCCAAGTGCACACAAGTGTGGGAACTCATCTGTTTGCCATCTCCACCCAGAGCAGACTTGCAGCACAGTTTGCAGTTGAGTCTGAGTGGAAAGGGTGAGCGGGTCTGTGCTGGCAGTGAAAGCTCACAGGCGCTCAGAACTGTATAAAGTTTTGGTTGTTAGGTTCAATATTGACAATGAATCTCAGAGCAGCCATTTTTATGACCCCAAGTTTCTTAGAAGAGGAGAGGGTTTTGGTGCCTTTAGTTTTATACATTTGAGTGGAGACATGATGCAGCTGGTATCTGTAGAGCCAAGGAGTTCCCTAGATACATTTGAAAATGTGAGGATGTGCTTTTGTTTTAGAAAATACACCTGCATTACCTGACACTGAGAGCAAGACCAGAACCAGAAAAAGATGTGCCTCTAATTATTTTCTTCTGGAATTTTCTTTAAGCTGTTTCAAGACATGTGATTTGTTGAGTTTGGGGGTTTTTTTTGCTAGGTGAAGGCTTACATGTTTCTATTCTGCGGTCTGTGGAATTGGATGATCAGTCTGTTTCTCTCATATCTTTTCAGCTAGCATAAATAGAAAAACTGTATTTTTTCCTTTTCTTTATTATCATTTATTAATGAACTGACTGTGTATTTAGAACATTTGGGTCTGTTTAAGCCGGTTTGTAAGCCTGCATATATGGTGAATTTATTAATGGAAAAATGGTAGAAGTAAACTAAGTAGTAAAATGCTCATATGTTAAACAGCTGTTTTAAATATGAATATAATGTATATGTAGCATATAAAACCTTCAAAAGGAACTCTATGGAATGCTGGAATTCAGTGTTACTCCATTTAGTTTACAGTGTAGGTTTGCAGATATTATACAGAAGTTTTGAGGGAAACTAGGTAAGCACTGCCTTTAGGGCAAATAATTTACAACAAAATATTTATTTGATTAACTTAGTTCCTATCTATAAATGAACAATTTGCAAACAAATTAGTATTTTATAAAATAACTGATTTTCAAATACAGTTAGGTCCACTGAAGTCTGTGAATGACTCACATTGACTCCAATGGGTCTTGAACAAAGGCGTCATCCAAGCTCTCACTAAGGGCAGGAGGAGATGGACTGGCTCCTCAGTCAGTATATGTCAAACTCTATTTTTTAATAAACTATTTGATTATGGTTTAGTTCAGTGATTTTCAAATATTTTCCACTTCTGGTTCTCTAGTGCTCATCTAGTTAAGGTATAGCACTCTGTGTTTAAGTCTGTGGACATTTTTTTCTTGCTTTCTTCGTTAGCTCTCACAGACTTCCAGAGCAGGTACTTGATAGACTTCTATGACTCTGCAGATGACAATATACTAAAAAAACCCTTATTGTCAGAATAATCCACTATTTATGAAAAATGAGTCATCATTCAGTTACACAGACTTCATTTCTTGAATCCTCCCCAAATATTTCTTTAAAAATACTCTTGGCCCAAATACTGGTGCAATGGCATATCCACAATGCAGTAATAAAATATTTTCTTTCAAAGAAAGAAAGAAAGAAAGAAAGAAAAACTAAGGAAGAAATTTTCATGACTTTCACATGAGTATTCAGTACAGTTCTACACACTGATCAGTCTCATAAAGCTCTCCCATGTGCTGGTTCGTATTTCCTCAATTCTTTATTTTTTATGTATTGTTTTGTATGCCTCACAAACAAGCACCTAGCTGAAAAAAAAATAGCCTTTGACCCTTTTCCCAGACTGACAGCTAGTAGTTTTGTATTTATTTAGACAGATCCTGTGGGGAACAATCCTCCCTGGTGCTCATTACCCTGTGGAGTGACATTTGCACCCACTTTGGAAAGCTTTAAGATCACTGATCCATGCTAAACCAGCACATTCCAGCAAACTCTTGTGCCAAGGGGCATTAGTTCTAACACATATCACCTTTCAGGACAGGAAAGAAATGAAACGTTATCATTTAACATCAGTACATCTTCTTTGCCTTTGGCTATTTTCACAAAAAATAGATTCAATTAACTTCTTAATTTCCTTGCCAAATTTTTAGATTTCTCATAAAAAGGGACATGCTAATAAGAAGTTCAGTGTTTTGCAATGCATTCAGCTTCTCAAAGTGCTTAGTTGAAACTGTAGCCACCATACACTGAATGGTGATATGTGGAAAGGAGAAAGGGAATTGTGCACCTTTTACTTCTATAAAAGACATGATTTATTAATTTATTCAATATTTTCTTCTTTGTTGGTTATCTAAGAAAAAGTGAACAATATCCAGCTTGATCTAGGAGTGTTTTCCTGGAAAATTTATTTGGTCTCCATTGAATTTCTTTTCAGCTTTCCAGATCCAAATGAGTAGGAAGATTTTTTGGCATTTATGTTGAAAAGATACCAAGAAAACCAAGCATCAGATTATCAAGTTAAAATTTAATTTTCCTTATGAATTGGCCAACACTAGTTTACTTATGTCTCTGATTCCAGTTCCACAAATCACTACTCAGATAATTTCAGCCACTGCATAGTAGAAAAAGCCTGAAACAATATCTGAAAGCCAATAGTTGAAAACAGAATGATCTGGATACTTTTAGCTTTTTTTTGCACATTATTAACAAATACTAAAGTACTCTATACCACTTCTTAATTGCAAATTTTGTTTAACTGCACTACAAGTCACTTCCTGGCATAGTTTGTTTTTGATGTGGCAGAAACTTAACCATTTGACATTCAGGAGGAATGGTACACTAACAAATCAGATAATTTTATTTTATAGCTATTTATGAGATTTCTTTCATTAGATTGTCTAATTATACAGGTTTGTTATTATAAAAGTTGTTTATCTTCATTGTAAATTGTCAGAAGCTAAAGAGTAACCTAAATCTACATTGTTGTTACTTAGATTCATTATTTTCTTCTGTCCTAGTAATGGTGGGACTGTTTTTTTCTTGCTACTATGTATATATTTAAAGATTAGTATAATTTCTCCTCCATTCTGCTTTATGTGAGTTTACCTCTTCTTATAAATCCAGTACCTAAAACTGGGAATGAAACTTCACTTACAGTTTTGGCATCACAAGTCAAAGAAAAAGGATTCTTACTTTTTTCTGCTAGAAGTGTTTATGCAATGCAGCATGATTTTTTTCCTTTTTTATTTTTTTCCTCTATTTTTAAAATTCCAACTGCATGACCTTATATCTCATTTATAAACTATTATGTCCAAAAGCTCTTCTGCGGAAGTTATCATTACCTGTTCTGAATTTGTGCACGTGGTTATTCCTGTCTAGAGCCCTGCCACTGTGCATATTAAATCACATCCTACTGCTGTACTTTCAAGAGCATTTGACCATTTCCTCTGTTCTTTTTGAAAATTAGTCATCATCTTCAATGTGCCTCCAGGCCCTGAAAGCTTCCCCATTGTTTGAAGATGTAAGAAGCTATTTTATTAATGAAAATATTAAACTGGCCTAGGATGGATGCCTGGGAAATACCACATTATACAGTCCTGTAGTATGACAATGAGCCAGTGCTCTTTTCTTTTTAGGTATGTTTTTGCAGCAGATTCTATAGCTTTGAATCATATAGGCCCCTGTCTTGGGTCAATTGTTATTTTGTTTACCTAATTTGCTAATGGTAATATTTCTATATCATCATCTGGGACGATATAAAAAAACTTTCTCAAGTAAAATGTTGTGACAGGACAAGAGGTGATGGCTTTAAACTGAAAGAGAGTAGGTTTAGATTGGATGCTAGGAAGAAATTCTTGATTGTGAGGGTGGTGAGGCACTGAAACAGATTGCCCAGAAAAGCTGTGGCTGCCTCATCCCTGGCAGTGTTCAAGGCCAGGAAGGATGGGCCTTTGAGCAACCTGGTCTACTGAAAGTTGTCCCTGCCCATGGCAGGGGGTTGGAAATAAATAATCTTTAAATTCTCTTCCAGCCCAGACCATTCTATGATTCAATAATTTTATGAACTAGAAATACAGCATTTTAAGCTGTTTTTCTCCCCACAAAATCTCTGCCTTACTAGAATAGAAAATAGGGCTGTTTGATATGAATTGTTCTTGACTAATTCATGTTGGCAGCTATATACAAAGCTAAGCCTTGTAACAGTTTTATGGGAAAAGATATTTTGCACACAGAGGAATTATCTCCTGTGAGGGTTCCTGAAGCTGCCATTAATTGCAGTCAGAATCACACTGTTAATGTTGCCAGATCTCAGGATTTTATTGTGAGCCTCACAAGTAAATCCTTATTTCCTGTACTCAAATGACTATCTGTGAAACCCATATTTCTCTTTTTTGTAAGGCAACATTTCTAGACTTGCAAGTGGACAAGCACTTGATAATGTGATCTCAAATGGATTTCAAATACAGGAGATAAATAGTAAAAAGTCAATGGTGACTAAGTGTTTTTAAAATCTCATGATTTTGAGAGACCTGAGATGTTTCTCAACATGAGATTTGGGATGGCTGCCATGACACACATCAGTTCAAAAGGCAGTGCTACAGAAAGCTATATCCTCCTTGCTTACCATTCTTCACGAAGAAAATGTTCTATTGAGACCCTTAGAGTAGTGGAGAAGAACAATTGCAGCAAAACTATCATACCCAAGTGCAGTTCTTTAAAAAGTGTTGAGCTGCTAGCAGGATAGAGTGGATAATCTTTTCACTGCCAAGTCCACTCTAACTGATTTCTCTAGTTCATTCTGGTCTATTTCTGATGTAAATTACATAAAAATAGTATATGAATGTAAGAGACCCCTGAAGAGGCAAAAACTCCATTTCTGTCTACATAAGTTAGGCTACTGCTTTGTTAGCAACTTGCAAATAATTGCTCTTCCCAATTTTTGTGTGTCATCACTTCTAGTCAAGTGAATGCAAGACCCCAGCATATAACTAGTTTATTGAAGACCTCATATGCCAGTTAAATATATGTTAGATCTAGCAAGTATGTTCAAAACCCAGCAATCTCAAACTATTGAAAACCTGACAGGTATTTGAGAACCTTGATGGGAACTCAACACTCCAGAAAACCTGACTGTAAATTAGTTTTTCTTGCAGTTTTTCCTGCGGTACAGGAGTACTTTGCTCAGAAGCAGGGGAGGGAAAGATATGTTAAAAAGGAGAGAAATGTGACTGCAAAGGAAATCAGAAGGTGAGCGAGCGAGGGACAAGAAGGGAGAAAAAGGAGCACCTGAAAAGATCTTCTAAAACTGTGGATTTCAAGCTTCCATTGACCTTATATTCCTCCTTTGTCATCTATTTTTCACGCTGTCCAGGATCAGCCTTATGGAAAACAGAAGTAAATTAATTTTCCATAAGCTACAGCCCAGACCCAAGGCAAACTTTGTGCTACTCAGGCCAGCCCAGGGAGCACTGCAGGGAAGGAGGTGGGGAACAGGGCTCCCTTTGGGATTGCTATGTACAGCAGTCTCCCTGTGGGTTTCAAGGCTCAGGAAATTCAGCTACAAAGCACTTTGACTATCAAATACAAAAGTTAAAACCTGGTCAAACTTGTAGACATTTCCATACTGGAGAAGAGGCTGGGAATACACCTACTTATGTACAGGGCCACAGTCATAAATAAGATTTGAAAGGCAGAAATGTGGGCAGAACCTGCTATGGCACAGATCTTGCCATTCCTCCAGGCCCCAACTGATACTGAACTACACACCCCATCCACTTGAGAGTTCCTTTTTTTAGTATCTCCAAAGCACAAAAACATCAGGGTTCTGCAGAGGTTAATCAGGTAGGCACAGGAAGGTTCATAAGGGTCTTTGTGAAAGTTTTGTTCTTAGTTTCCTGTTTACATAGTGGTGTACCTTGTGCATATTTGTTCTATGGAGTCTTTTTTTTTCTCCCTGATAGAATATTAACCAAAAAGCCTCTCAAGGTGCTCAAACTCTGGATTAATTTGTTCTCTGGAAATACTTCCACAGCCAAGCAACTTGGAGTTGTAACAATGTCTCAATGCAGCTTTTGCCAGCTGGGCTAGGAGGAAAAGTGCAGCTGTCTTAATAGGACACACACAAAGATGTACTTGCTGAGGATTTGAAGCATGTTTGGTTTTGATGGGGACCTCGGTATTAGTTTGGGAGTGTGTTAGGAGCCTGGCAAGTAGTACCAATGGCTTGACAGAGCAGATTTAGGGGACACTTGACTGCTGTGAATTTTCATGCAAGAGGGCTGCATTGGTCTGAGAATGGTGGCACCATAAACCTACAGGCCTGAGTTATGATTAGTTTATGCTTTGTAGATGTTGAAATAAATTTTTATTCTCTTTAGTCTTTCCTGCTATCCCTGTGCAGACATATAAAGAGGATAGGAAGGACTACTGTATTCAAGGAAACTTCAGTCAGATAATAGGCACCAATTTTGTGAAGGAACCCAGTCTGATTCCTCCACACCACTGAGGAGGATAGCTGCCTGAGTGAGCTGGACCTCTTGGGGCAAAATAGGATGGTACATGCCATGACATTGAGAAAACAGGCATCAGAAATGCTGGGGTCCAGCATTTCATCTGGGATCTCAAGAGAGCAAGAGCTCCTAGGCTTTTATAGGAATTTGGGGGGGAAAAATTAGTAGTCTAGAATGCACTAGAACAGCAGATTTGAGAGTGTCCCCCTCACAGAAAGAAGCAGAATGATGGTAATAATCAGGTCCCTTTCTCACAGGCATCTACAAAGTAGAGACAATGAGATCTTTTCCCTATAAAGCTTAGATTTATCTGTATTAGGTTTATCCATACAGTCCTAGGTAGTCTATATTATTTTACACCAACAAAAAGAACTTTAAAATGTCCTTAGAGTATGGCATAATGATGCATTTTATGTCTTTATTCATTGGTCCCTGTGCATGGAATTTTACTGTGTTGTATTTAGTAATATGGGAGATGTAGAGGCAAGAGACACTGCAGATCTCAGTGGTTCGTTAGACCTGCACTTTATTGTTTTAAAAACTTCTTCTCCAGACCACAAAATAGCTTCCTCCTGTATCAAGTGTATTAAGTGTGAATCCACAGAGGGAACTTTTAAATGCTGCTGCTCCAGAAATAAGGATTCCTCTATCTCTCTTCTAACAGAATTTATTATTCTGGAGGAACTTCCCTGTGTAAATTCCTAGTCCTGAATACTTACATTCAGTGCTTGTATGTAAGTAATTTTGTCTCAGTTGTAAGGCCAAAGCTAATGAAATAGTTTCAGAAATAGCAATGAGAACTGTTTCCTATTGTAATGACACATCTTCATTAGCAGGTACAGAAGACTATTACCAAAAATCCCAGGGCATTTTCAGAAAATCCTTAATGAACCAGTCTAGACAGACATTTACTTCTGAGATATCAGAGATGAAATGTCACCAAGAAGGGAATCATAATAAGCAGTCCCCCAAAAAGTGCAAAAAAATTGCTGAGGGCTTGCTGCCATTCCTCTCAGAGGGAGGCCTTCCTTCTCCTGATGGAAAGTAGCCAGATACCGAGTTGGAAAGAATATGAAATATTTTTCCTAGCATAGTTCCAGTACCTGAATTGTGATCTGATGGCTTGGATGGAAGTTAATCCAGTTTTTTTGACTGGACTGACTTTTTTGATAGCTTGGATGGGAGTCAGTCCAGATATTTTTACTAGACTGAGGGGTTTTTTAAGAGAAAAAATAAAGAGATTTCTTTGCCAGCAGGGGACAAATTTTCATGCTGTCAAGTTAAGCTGCTTCTCGCACCTAGTATTCATTTGAGACTACGCCAATTTAATCTCGATGAGATGGGCTCATAAATCTCAGCCAGAAAAATTATGTGAGCTATTCATTTTCCTTCTGCGCCAGTCACCAGCATCCTCTGCTATCCTATTCCAGCGGCAGAAACTTGTGAACCACTGCAGCAACAAAGTGCTGTCCTCATTCCAAATCTTCCAGAGGTACCAGAGCCCCAGCTACCCCTGGCAGTGTGTGACTTAATCAGCTCTCACCTGCCCTGAGGTTAAAGTGATGAGGCACTGACAGGCTGCAAACAGGCTGTTGTGGCTTCTGATGTTGTTTAGCCTGTCCTGGTGTTGAAATGCTGGGCTGCTATGATGCCTCCCAGGGGGGCACTGCTTCTGCTGGGTGAAAACTGATCCATAAACCTCACCCTCATCCTTCCAAGCCAGCCAGTGGCTCCTTGGTGCCTCTTCAGCCCATGGCATCTCTGCATGGACCAGTTTACAGATATGGAAAGTATTCTCACTGGTTTGAGCGCGGCTGCTCAGAGAAGCAGATGTGGCCATGAAAGGCAAAAAAGAGCTTTGTGTGAACAGTGGTCCTATAAGCTGGGTTGCTCATGTCATTTGCAGCTGCAGGATTGGCCCCTGGAGCACTAAAATGGAGCCTGGAGGAACCCCTGCTCTTTGCTTGTAGGACCTGCATTCCAAGAGAATTATCAAGTAAGAGGCTGAACACAGAAGTTCATGACACCATGAAAATACGTACATTTGGAGAGGTTTTTTCCATCTGAAAAAGTTTTATACTTCTTGTTTGGGTTAGAGCAATTGCCTTATTATCCTCCAGGGTGCTGCACATTTTGTACTTGAGCAGCACACCTGAATTCATGTGCCCAGGTAGGCTTCCATCTTGTTTTCCAGAGCTGCTAAGTTCAGTGTTCATGAGCGCTGGGTTAACCTTTACTTCCTCAGAAGTCATTTACCAGTTCCTTGTTGCTGTGTGACTTTCCCTGGACTCCATGGCTCATATGAGTCCACTTCTTTATCTTTCAGCACAGAGGAACAGTTACTGCTGGACTCAGGAGACATTTATCAAAGACATGACTGCTGATTTACTACAAAGGGCTGCCGGATTCCTCTAGGAACTGTCTTTTGACCTGTTGCTATAAATTTTGCACTGCAGAATTGGCAGACTCTAATAGCTTTTTGTAAGTGAGTTCTGCAAAGAGAAGCCTGACCTCAAAGGGCCTACATATTTTAAATTAAGAAGTTGTACAGTTGTTTGAGTGTTAGGCCAAAATGTAGACATAAAAAATGTAATTTCTCAGATATATACCAAGATACACTAATTGCCTTTTTTCCATTAAAAATTAATCTATGATTGTAATTTTAATTTTTTTTTAAAAAGCATTAGTGGGATATTGTGCCTATGGAGCCAAATGATTAATATGTTTCATGGCTCCACATCAGAGCATATTTTATACTGAATAAAGAAGTAAAAGTGCATTCAGCTACCTATTTTTGTTATTTTCAGTATGCTTGTGTTCCAGACTAGAAACAGTATTAAAGACACAGATGTATTTTAGAGAATAGTTGAAGATGTTTGGAACAGGGACAACTTCTACCTTCCTATTTTACCACAGAAATAATCTGGATACAGGAGAGGAAGCTCTAAATCAGTGGTACCGAGTGGCTGCAGACACCAGCATTGGCATACATGGGGACAAATATGGAGCCTACCTGGGGATTCATGGACGGGCAGGTGTCTGAACCTGCCATTAAAGGCATAAATTTGCCTTTGCAGCACACTGGAGATGCCAGTGGAAAATCTGGGACATTGAGGAACAGCCTGGTGCAGGTATCAGTGTTCAAAGCCTTGTGAACACTTTATAGGTAGTGATTTATGATCAAGAAGAGCAGACGTAGGTCAATTCCCCTTCACCCTGTCTCTCTCCCTCCCTGCTCCACCACACCATAGAATATTGCAGAGGGTGTTTCTGCAGTTATGTTGATGTTCTTGCATGGAGCTTGGAGGATCTATATCACCTCACTGCTGAGGAGGAAGCACTGAAGTGAATTTCCATTTTATGAGTTGTATTGGGAACAGGAGAGATGGTTCAGCTTTTTCATATGGGGCAACTGGCCAGATAGGGCAGACTGATGACACAGAGGAGTGAGGATGAAGGGAGTGCATTTGGAGTCAAAAGAAAGTCAAAACCACAGAAGAGGCTAGTAGCTGTGGGAGAGAAAGAAAGAAATATGAATCAGTAGGGAGTGAAATGTGAGGAGTCTTGGTGGAAAGAAGAACTATGAGAAGAAAGAACAAAGAAGCAAAAAAAATGATAAAAGATGCAGCAAATTTATGGTGTATGAAAAGAGAGGGATTAAAAAAGCAACAAAAAAACAACATCCCAGAATATTTCACATCTGCTCATGGGGTTCAGATGACATTTCCTGCTTAAATTCATGGTACATGTGTGAACATGCAGGTTCCCTAGGTGACTTTGAAAATTTCAGCCAGGAAATCCAGTGAGCCAGAAACAGTACCTCAGACAGGAAACGTTACTTCTAGAAAAACCAGTTCAGGAGCTGAATCACATCAACTGGCCTTTTTTTCTAATTTTATTTTTTTAATGGGAAAAAATGAGGTTAGAAGAAGAGAAATGGCTGCTGCTTGTCTAATAAGGGCACTCCAGACTGTGCTCATGCTCTAATATTTTCCACTGGAGGGATATAGAGCCTTTCCTCATTTCCCATCACCTTTTGGGACTTGTATTCTGCTCTGAAATCAGCTTCTTCCCTTGGCATCTCCTTCTGCTTGCTTTTCTTTTTCTTCTCTCTCTCTATTGCACGGGGAAAAGAAGCCTCTGGGTGCTGGGAAGGAGCCTGCTGCCTGCCCTTTTCCTGGAGACCTCACTCAGAGATCCAGGGAGGCTGGTTCCATGCTGCTCATTTGCCATCAGCTGTGACCTGCTCAGATTTCTGTGGTGTTTGCAGTAAGATGAGTAGATGTGACTGTGCCTCTTGTACTGTACAGCTTGTGTAAAGCTCAGGTTCATATTACAATCAGGTGCAGTGTCTGCACTGTGTCTCTACCTTTCCTAAGGAATGGTGATTAGCCATGGCCATGGAAGCACAGGGAAGGGAGCTCCTGCAGAGGGGGCTGCTCCCTCTCTCCCCACCTTGCAGTCAGTGCTTACCCTCAGATTTACATGATGCTAAGACAAAGCAGTTTCTTGACTGCTACCTAACATAACTTCTCCTTCCCTTAATATAATTCCCATCAAATTTAAGATACTACCAAATTTGGTTTGTGAATTTTCCCACCTACACTTCTTCTAGTCTACACAGATAAATGGGAGGTAGGAGAGATGACAGTCTGCAAATTCACCAAAATGAACAACCAACAAAGTTCATCAGCAGGAGCTTTAAGGGCAGCTTATTTAACACGTGTGGCTAAAGTTAAATGTGCAGTAGTTGATGGATGAAATCACACTATGTTTTCATAAAAATACAGTTCTGGAGGTGCTCTTCATTCCTGCTTTGCTGGCTTGCACATTGTAATTGAATCCCTAACTCCAGAATTTGGCACTCTTTCCACACCGTAACTAGAAACCTGGTTCTTTGTGTTTTCTTAATTTGTATTATTTATAATAACAGTAAGTCTCCTGAGCTGGTGGTGGAAGTCAAATGACAGATCCTTCACCTACCATGCCATGTTTTTTATCAATTATCTTGCTGAATATTCCAGATGAAAATAGTGTTTGTATTGGCCAGGATCTGGGCTGTGCCTGAAGAAATATTTTAGTGAAATGAGCATTAGGAAAGCTTTGGAATATTAAGCCAAAAATAGAATTTTGTGCTTAAATATTCTCCTTAGCCTGTTGTACACACAGTATACTATTAAGTTGTTATTTCCAAGCGCAGCCTATTTTCAGACTTCCAGCATCTGTAAAAAAATTTATAATGATAAAGAGGGAATTCATATTTTCAGGCTTTTAAAAAGCCCATTGTGAAAGTCGGCAGCTCTTACAATAGGCATCTGTCTGAGAAATATTCCTTAAATTTTCGCATGAAGTGGTGCTGTGTTCATTAAACACCCTGCTTTTGTAGTGCCCTCTGGTCAAAGATAAAATGCTGCTGAAGAGCATTCCAAAGGAGATTTGTGAAATCACATATATTTCTGTCTTGAGGACATCCTACCTGGATGCTCACGAGCCATAACAGACACAGAGTTTATTGATGGCTGTGTCAAGAGCTGAGCAAATTTATTTCCCATGAGTGACTATTTCATATGAGATGAAGGATGGAAATTCTCTTCCAGAAGATAACTCATACTACACATCCACGTGCATTTTACAGAACTAGGCTAAGGAACTGCTGGATCTATTAAGACTGCGGATGCCTTTTGTGTTTTCTTTCCTTTGTAGCACTTACTAGAGCTGTATAATTAAATGGAGATTATTTGCAACATTATTTGGCAGTCATTATGGAGTCATTAGGGTTCTGCTTGGGCAAGAAGATAAGTCCCCTTCCTCTCTCACACTTGATGCTTCTATCAACAGTTTAGAAAAGTGGTTCACAATGAATTGCTACTTAAGTAGTCCTATCTTCCTCTGCAATCTCCCTCCTGTTGCTCTTCCCTATGGGCTGGCTCAGAAGGTCAGTACACTCAGCTTGCCTGATGTAATGCAGGCTTCCCGATTGCTTTTGGCGCTTTGCAACTGCTCCTGTGAAAAAAAAAAACAAAAAAAAAAAAAAGAGCTCCCAGGGGATGGAGCCACTGCTGATCCAAACAGTGATGCCTTTCCTGTACTTTGTTCTGTAAGCCAGGGGCTGTGGCTCTCTGTGGGCTTCAGACACATCAGTGCTCTCCTTCCTTCACAGCAGATGCTCCACACTGTGACATGGCACAAAGCTCCGTGTTGCTCCATGAAGGAGTTACGGCACCTAACCACTTCCCAGGCTCTGTGGCTCTCTGGTGGCTGCTCTAACATGGGAATTAGAAGGCTGGATTCCCTCCACACCACACAGTGGAAGTGGGCATACAGTCTGGTGTAATTACATAGCAGTTAATAATTCTGCAAGTGTGTGTGCATGTGTGTGTGTGTGTGTGTGTGTGTGTAGGTTGAGCTGGCCAGAAAAGGAAACATCTGTTTTCTGGGAAATTCCAGGTTGTCAACATTTCATTTTGTTTGCCCTGGAATGAAACATCAACATTTCCGAATACCTGTCACAAGGAGACAGTGTGTCAGTCTGTGCGGGTCCCTGCGGCTGCCGTCAGCCGCGCACTGCTGGGTGGAGCCTGGGCACCAGTGCCAAGGCCATCAAGTATCCAGGCAGGGCAAAGCTGGCCAGGCTGCCCAGGAAGCTTCCAGAGAACCTTTAATGAAATCAGCATGCTGCTTCTGACAGGGAAACAGCTCTGTCATTTCAAAGCAGATCGTTACCATGGGGTTTTTTTCCTATACTTTAATTTGAAATTTTGCTTTAAACAGGGAGAATCAAACGTCCTTTCCTTTTCAGTTGATCACATGGTAAAGCCCAAATCTCAGAGGCCCAAGAAATGCACTGGCTGTGAAGCAGAAGACCCTGCACATATCCACAAAAGAAGTAGTCGTATTTTCTGCTCTTCCAAGACAAAATTCTCAGAGCTGGGGAACGTGGCAAAGCAGAACACAGCAGTTCCCAGGATAAGTCCTTTAAAATAGGGAAACAAGAAGTAAAGAGTTTTAATTATGCCCTGATTTTCCTACTGTGGCGCAACTGAGGATTTAATTTTATAGGCTTCATTGCTGAACACTCCAACACTTTGCAACTGTTTAACAAATATGGGTGTGGAGGTGAGTGGTAAGAAATGCTGGATGTCAGCATGGAGTCAGCATGGGCTAATTCTGCAAGCTGCAGTCAGTTTTGATGCTGGCAGGATCAGATTGCAGAGCTTATAGAAGCTGAGAGGGCAAATGTTCTGGGACTGGCAAAGCTCTATAGATGACTGCAATCTAGAGTGTGCATCTCAAAATACACTTTTCTCTAGGAAAAAAGTCTCTCCTCTTTTCTAAAAGCCTTTTATTTTTTCCCCTCAAATGAAAGCAGTGCTATACCTCTCACTAAACTGTTGGATATTTTCTTCCAAGTAGATGTGTATATGCTGTTGCAGACACCTGCCTAAATATTATTTCCATTATACCTCAGAGATACTTAACAGTTAAGCAGTGACAAAGCTTTGAGACAGATAGGGTAGTGATACATGTTAATGGAAAGATGACATTAAATTTGAATGGTAACCTACCACAGACATTTGACTTTAACAAGAAAATTAATATGAAGCAGCAAGAAATCTGATCTGCAGAGCCAGTGACTTCTCAAAATGTTTTAAATCCTGCAGCCCATCCTGTGAGCCAGTTGATCTCACCAAGTATGTTCAGGTCTGGTCTGCATTGCAAATGGAGCTCACCCTGGCAACCCTATTATTTTGGAAACAGCAGCTGGGTGAATGGCACGCAGGGCCAACAAAGCCCCAGTGAGGCACGTGTGGAGGCCTGCGCAGAAGTGGCAGAATTTCATAGTCATTACTGCAAACTTTTTCACTATTATGCATGAGCAGTGACAGGCTAGCATTGTTAATCAGAGTAATTAGGATTTAGTTGAGGCATGACAATAACCTGTGCCTCATAAAGGCCTGAAGGCGATCCATTTTCTCCCCTTTTCCTAGGAGTGTCCCATTGTGATTCATAGATAGCCCAGCAGGAATGCAATCAGGAAATCGCCAGTGAATCAGTGTCCCTAAATCTTCAGGCTTGACAGACTGAAGTCTGACAAGCTATTAGAAAAAACTGCTGATCATTAGGCTGTCTAAAGTAGACTTAACTTGTTTCTGTCTGTGTTCATTGATTTATCTGCAGAATGATATTGTTTGAAGCTTAGATTACTCATGCTGCCGCCAGCTGACATGATTTGTATGATAAAATGACAAAACATGGCTCTGGCTGAGCACACAGGTCTGTCTGTCTTTGCTCTTTCATTGCTTTTGACTCATTCTGTAGTAACGACAAGTTGGTTCAATATTATTGTGAGAAACAAAAACAGAAAGAGACCAAATGGTTTAAAGCAATTCTTGATCACCCCAAACGCTACTATCACAGACAAGCTCTCCCTGGATCATTTCAGGGCAGTGATTTCTAGGTCAAACTGCTGTGGGCTATGCACTTTGCTTCCCGGAGTTCACAACTCTGAACAGGCTTATTACAAAAGGTCTGGTAAAAGTTCTCTTTTATGCATGTCTTTTCCAATGTTTTAATTAAAATATACATTTAAATTAAATTTAAAATAAACTCATTTAATCTATAATACAGTATTTGAGTTGTGCGATTTACTTCTAAGTTATTCTTACACTCTATTCAAGTTTCCATACAAAAAAAAAAATCACATCACATTGGAAAATTTCTGAAGAGACTTTTTTAAACAGGATTGTATTCTTGTCATTTACAATGACATCTGTTTTTCCAGTCTTCCAGTCTTCCTGGCTTATTTCTTCTATTTTTTAAAAATGACTGGCTTTCTTACAAAATTCAAAATCTCAATGTGGAAAATGAAAAACAAATTCAGCTCTTCGTTCTCATTGGAAGGCTATCTATGCTCTTAAAATGAAAAAAACCATCTCTTTTGCATCATTAGGCATGCAGAACATGAGCAAGCTTAAAAATATATATTTATATACTTGCATAAACTTATAGTATGTATATAGTATGTTATCTGCATAAATTCTCCTGTTTGTCAAAGACATGTAACAAGGCTTCTAAAAAGAGACATATTACTAGCTATTTAATGCAGATCAAAATATAGAGAGAATTTATAGATTAATAAATGTTTATTTACATTTACAGTTATTAAAGAAGAGAAATTTAGTATGACACAAACATGGTCATATTCCAGGTGAACATGACTCTCCATTTATTACTTTAAGGAGATGCTTGTATACCTATCTAAGAGAGAGTGCACAAAAACTCTCTGAGGTTTTCTTAAGACTCTGCCCAAAGTTCTGAAGCTGTAGTTAGGACCTGTTGTGGATTAATTTCTAGCCACAAATTAATTAGCTTAATTTGTAATCTTCACTTACAGATTTGCTGGAGGAAGGATGTTTACCATGCTGCATCTCGCACAGAAGGTGAAATATTTGTAACCAAACTGGTGTTTCGATGAAGCCATGCATCAGGATCTAACTACACTCCAAGATAATTTTAAAGCCTTTTGTAGACAACAAAGAATTCAGTGTAGTACCTTTAGGATAAATTTGCCTCCCTGCCTCTCCTCCCCTGTTTCACTCCCACGATGCTATGGATGATGTTAATGTAGATATCTGCAAATTTATGAAACAAACACTGATGGAGCATTAACCCCTTAATTATATGTGAATATGTTAATATGTGAATCACATGGAGAAAGCTTTTCATGACAGCTTACCTTTCATTATTTTGCTTTGTTGTCTGATTTCTATCCCTAGTAAACAGTTAAAAAGTAAGTCAGAGGCTTGGGTTTGTTGTAACACTTAAGTCACCACTAAAATACTTCAGATAAATAGTTGGTGAATTGTATAAAAATGACGAAACTCTTTAAAGCAGGTGTGGAAATATTAGTTAAAAGAATTAAATATTTGCAAGTGGCATGCATGCTTTTAAAAGTGTAAATATGTGCTAGTCATGGATAGCATCAATAAAAACAGACTCTGAATGAGGGACAACCAGAAGCATCTGGCAGAATTAAAGAGCAGTGTAATAGACACTATTCAAAAGACATCTTCCAAAATATGGACATGGTGTCCAAAGAAAGAAAACAGAGGAGGAGAATAATCCCAGCAAAATGAATGTTAAATCACAGCAAAGCTAGCTAAAATATTAGTGAAAGCAATTTGCAGAAGTAATGGGCACTAACAGTAAAGCCTTTTGTATACACATCAGAAGCAGGACAGCTAGCAGGATGGGCAGAACAGCAAAGGAAGATAAAGACATTATGGAACAGCCAAATGAATTATTTGCACTGGTCCCCTCTGTAAATGAGGTGGGAGTCTTTCACACTGGGGTCATTCTTTACACCAAATAAGTCTGTGCAAACTCCCATTTTGAAGTGTCAGAGATTTTACAGCAAATCAGTAGCACAACAGATCAGTAACAATTAGCAGTATTCATGCAGAAGATTTGAAAGAGTTCAAATATGAATTTGTCAGGAAATCAACTGTCATTGTGATGAATGAAAGCAGCACCAGTACCAGAAAAACATGAAAGATAAAGGGAACAAGAATAATCAGGGGAGTTTTCTGTAAAGGAGTTTTAAAAAATAATGCCCTTCCATTTGCAAAAGTGGTGACTGAAAGGTTAGTGTGGTGAAAATATCTGAAATTAAGAAGATACAAAACTTTTGCAATACTACAGGAGCTAAGGGCCATGTTACTAGATGACAGGAAAATACAGGAAAAGGAAGAGCTTCGTTCAGCACATCATTACATCATCCTTGCTGTAGGATGGATGCTGTGAAGAACAAACAGGTAATTTTTACCCCCCTGAAATTATTGGATTAGGCAAATTCATGAATAGAACATGCTTTGTATGGCTGATTTACATGCTACCTCTAGCTCAGAAAGCTCTTATGTAGCTAAATGCTGGAAGATGGGAAGTAGGGCACAGATGAAGGGCAGACTCTCAGAAGGATATAGGATGAATCCTGCCTTAATTGAATCTGCTGCCAAAGATAAAACACCATCAAAGAGACATTGGTCTGGGCCTGTGTTATATTACTTATACTTTCACCCCATGAGCCAGGCATTTTGTCTATAATTCTCCTCATTTCCAGGGATGTTCACTTGTGTGATAGTTTTTCTCTTCTGACTGGATAACTGAACACAGCCTGGGCAGGAGAAAAGGAGGAGCTCTTTGCAACCTTTGAATAAAAACCTATTATATAATGTCATAATCTTCTGTCTATTTTCAAAAACAATGTGATTCAGCAAACAAAACAATCAACAACAGTGAGCTTTTTCCACAATGTTTTCTGTTTTACTGTGTAAAATGAATAAGGCTATCACTTCTTATCACCTCAGCATATATGTAGTGCTCTTTGCTTTTGGGGACAGGAATGGCAGGTAAGTTCCCCATTTGTGTTGCTCCTGACTTGAACAAAGCAGAATATCATTTATTTTCTTTAGCTATGAAACCACAATACAGCACAGAGAAACTGATTTGCTCCTGTGTATGCAGGAAAACCTGCCGCCAAGCCAGAAACCAGGTTCAGTGTGTGTGAGAGTTCCATTTCCCACCCTCATCATTGGAATGTAATCAGTAAGTGTTCTAATCATGAGGTATCACTTCAAAATCTATTCAGGGTATGTTTGACTGTGATACCTTTTTTTTTTTTTTTAATGTTTTCAATGTGCTACTGTGAAGAAATTCAGCTCCAACACAGTTAACTCAGGCCAAGTTTTGGAAACAAGATTTAGGCCCTTCAGGGGATTGTCCTTCCCTGGTGTTGTTAATTCTGTGGTTTTTAAGGCATTTTTTTTCAAGAAAAGAAAATGTGTTTTGTTTTACTTCAATGTTTACAAGTGTTTGTCTGGGAAATACAGGATTATGAAGAAACACATTTCAAGCATCATGCTGGGTGTGTTAGTGCTTTGTATTCTGCTACCACATCTGAACTTCCTTCATGTTGTATTTCATAATGTCCTAGACAAATAAGGATGAGATCATGTTTGCTAGAATTGTTTAATCACCAGTGGTTTAACCCTGAAAAAGACAGGGCACATTAGCTTTCTGTCACCCTGGATGGGAGCTGAGGTTGCACAGCATCTGGCAGGATGTTCTCAGCGCCTCACAGAAGTTGTGCTCTTAAGTCCCAGACTACATCTATTTTCTTCAATATATTGCAAACATATAACTGCAGTGTAACACAATTGGTATTTTCACTTTTAGCTAAAATGCCTCTACCCAGCAGGCAAACTAATAACCATGAGATGACACTGTGATAAATGACAATGCCTCCAACAAGGTGCTTGAGCCACAAATGGAAAGAGACAATACGTTTCATCCTATTTTTTGAAATTGCATATGCTGCAAATCCATTTCAAATGAAAATTAAATAATGCTTTTCGAGCTACAAATTACAATAATGCAATAAGGCACCTACTTCTCTTGTCTTCAGTTCAAGTTGTGGTTGGGAGATTCAAGACAATGCAAAATAAAAGACACATTGATTTGAGGGCAGTTCCCTGTGATAAGACTGTTTCCAGTTGCAGCTCTTTACAATCTTTCATTTTAAGGAATAAATAGGAGGAGATGAGAGCAGGAAAATGTGTAAAGAAAGATAAAATGTGCAAAGTACAATGTGTTTGGGGCACCCTCGTCCTGCTATCTGTACAGTTGTACAGTCCATTGGTTACAGTGGTGTTTCTCCTGACTCAAATTTACACAAATGGAACAGCATCAGCCCTTCAGATAACCATGATTTATGCCTTTCCTGGCAGCCATAGCAGATAACAGTGTTGACTATATACCTTCTCCTGTTGAAATACCTTGACATTTGTGACACAAGATATTCTCCTGGAAGTGATAGATACAGTAATTTTGTATCTAGACTTACAAATGGATTTTAAGACCTTGAAAACAATTGCATGTATAACTTTGTAATTTTTAATTTTTTCAGGGTTCAAACTGGACTAATTTTCTATTCCAACCACAAAACATTAATGAAATAATTTACAGAAATGTTACTATTTTTCAAAGTTTTTTTGTCAGAATCCTATCTTTTCAGTAAATGGAAATACTCAAGGAGTAGTTCATACTATTCCAGAAAAACTTAAAAAAATATTAAAACCCCATCAGAAAAAAAATTATAATCCTGACTTTGCAATGAACAACCAGTATGTTATCCATTTATATGTTCATTCTTTGAACAGCTCTAAATACATTACCTAATTATCTAAAGAAGATAATATTGACAATATTTTCATCATCTGATTTTCCTTAATCTTTAGACAAAAAGAAATGTCTTTTTGCTTCACAGACAAATAGAAAGTTTTCCTGGGGAGGAATCCACTTATGGGGTTACTTCTCAGGATTCACAACTCCTATCATTGGGCAGTTCCTGACCTCAGAAGGAAGAGGAGGAAGGCCATGCAAGCTGCCTTTCCGTACAGCTGACACGTTCTGATCCCCAGAACCACAGCAGTAATACAGCTGAATTAACAGAGGGTTTGTCTATACCACAGGCACAGAAATTCCTTTACGGATTATGGAAAAAGTGGTTTCAGGGAATCTGTGCTGTCTGCTGAAAAAAAGATTTAATGAAGAATCAATGACCAAATTGAGCACTAGTCTCTTCTCAATGAAAGCCTTGTTTGAGTCAAAATTCCCCTCCGTGTTTGTAGCCAACTTGAGTAAGTTTAGAAGAGCAGTGCCAGCTGAGGGGTGACTGCAGCACCATGTTTGGAGAATGCCTCCTGTTTGCTCATACTTTCTACATTCCTGAGCATGGTAAGCACTTGAGATTGCCACTGCTGGGCATGCCAGCTGGCTTGCCTTCCTTCTTCTGTTCTGCAGAAGAATCCTGGCGAGTGAAACATTTTCAAAATATGTTTCTGACACAGTGGTGGAAGACTTACAGCTATTGTTTGAAACAGGCAAGAAGAAGTAGCTATATATGTTCTCCTTGTTGGGAGGACTCACATGGTAATAAAAATGTTCTGGATTTTCACTGCAGAAGATCAGTGTGTTTTGAATCTTTGCAATGGAGATAACCTTAGCAGACTAATTTTAGTGGAAATTCTTGTTTTGACAAGTGAGGAAACACAACAATTACTAATGCATTTTGCCACTTGAGTCTTTTTTGACAAACATACTCAAGGATTATAATATAAATACATAACTGCTTTTCCTCATTTCAGCATGCCACTTGTGAACAATTTTGTCATAACAAAACCCATCTTCCCTGTTTTTCATTTATCTCCCTAAAATAGAAATGGTCTTTTTCCATTTACCCTGCTAGAATAAACATCTATTAATTCTCCCAGGTCACAAAACCTTCAGCTTCTGAAGGTTAGAAATGTCTGCACAGTATGCAACTCCTTTGGTTTAGTTCTGCCTTGAATCAACTCAACAGAAAATGTCCAAATATTTGCCCGGTAATGGGAAAAATGAATGTAATTGATCCACGGCTCTTATGTACAACATCAAAGTACTTAGAGACAAGAAGCTATTGTAAGACAGTGACTAATAACTGTATGAGGGGATTTCCATTAGCAGGCCCACAAGGAAGATGATTCTGGTCTGTGAGTGCCTTGTGAAAAGTTAAAACTGTCATGAACTATACAAGGAGTTTTTTATAAAACAAAAGTTGTGGAAAAGGGCATCACATTTTATATGTATGACTTTGGGATACATCAATTAAAGTCAGATGCAATCATAAATTATTTAAATCCACTGAATCCTCTGTAAAAATCTTTTTGTAACACAATTTAAATTCTTCTACCCCAAATCTTTCAAATCACTGGTTTTTTGGTAGCTGTGTAGATAACAATAAGCAAAACTGAGTTACAATGAATATTTCCAAAATCTCATGGGATGAAGTGATCCTTTCCCTTACTCCAGAATATGCAACCTGATGGAAGTGTAGCAGTTCCCAGCACAGTGCTACTTATGAGGGTGCCATAGATGAACTCTTGAGATACATGATACTGATATCTAGAAAACGTATTTAAGATGAAAGAAAAATAAAGGACTGACCAAAAAGAAAACTAAAGGACTGACCAAGGAGATGATTCTACCACCTTTGACTTTACTTTTACTTTGCTCGAAGTATTTAACAGTGTCAGCAAATATCTAGCTCTGGAGATTCTCCTTCTCAGTTGTATTTTCTTAATATTCCCAGATGAGAGTTGAATTTCCAATTTTATTCTGGTTTAGGAAGCCTGTGCTGTTGTCAACCTCTACTTAGATTATTATCTTAGGCCCTTAAAGACAATAGTTCATCTTTACTTTTGTAATCATACTTACAGAATCACAGAATCACAGAGTTTCTAGGTTGGAAGAGACCTTCAAGATCATCGAGTCCAACCCATGTTCCAACACCTCAACTAGATTACGGCACCAAGTGCCACATCCAGGGACGGTGACTCCCCCACCTCACCAGGCAGACTATTCCAGTACTTTACCAGTCTTTCTGTGAAAAACTTTTTCCTAATATCCAGCCTATATTTTCCTGGACACAGCTTGAGACTGCGTCCTCTTGTTCTGTCTGTTGCTGCCTGGAGAAAGAGACCATCACCCACCTGACCACAGCCACCCTTCAGGAAGTTATAGAGAGTCATAAGGTCAACATATACAAGGAACATACATACATAGGTACATTTCTTCCATATGACCTCATATGTCATCAGAGTATTCACTGCTAAACCAGGTTTGGATTTTTTTTCCTCCACATGGTAAACTGTTCATCACAGAAGCACACTTACAGTGGTAGGGGGAAGAAAGAAGAAGACCACTCTTGTATTTTCACAGTCTTTGTGGGACCCAGGGACCCAGTCTTTGCCTGGAATCAGTGTGAAAAGAGAGGTAAAGAGCATATTAAATCATTAATTTCTTCTCCTTGCCTGAATTCCACTGGGCCTGTCTGGAAGGAAGAAGATAGCTTGCTCCCTGAAAAGGCACATCACAAATTCTTCCCCATTTGAGCCAAATGCCCACAGTACAAAGGATTGCATTTTTCTGAGACAGTGCTTTGGATGTGCTCTCTAATGTGGTTCAGCTTCCTTGCTGCCCCTTATTTCAGCCCATGTCTTAACGGTATAATTTAACCTTAAATTAGAGGCATATTTTACCCTTGTTTTATATGCAGAAATTCCTTTGATGTAATTGGGAGCCCGTGCAAAGATGGAGGGTTTATCATGGCCCTTTGAATGCATGTGACATGGCAATTTGTCCAAGACATATTCTCATGCAAGAAGAATGGGATCCCATTGTGGGAAAATCTGGGGCCAAACACTGCACAGAACTGACATCAATAGGATTGAACACAGTGTGAAGTTATGGCAAAATCTGATGTGTTGGCTGGGGTTTTTTTATGCATCCACTACTCTTAGTGTTGCGGATGGGGAGTGGATATCATATTGTCTTGAGAAACCCTAACTTCTGTTGCAAGAGGATGAAAGGGAGATGATCTCAAGAGTCTGAGTGACCATTTTAATTGGATACATGTGGGCAGAGTCCAATCCAAATCTCACAGAAAACTGTAGAAATGATTCTGATGGCTTTTGGATGAGTCCCACTATGAAATCTCAAAATTAGGATTTGAAATAGAGTCAGTGAGCACTGAAGTGACTGTTTCATCAGATAAAAAGACATAATTTTGAAATTGAACATGCTCTTTTCAATTAAAGCATCTCCAGGCTCTTTTGATTTTTCCCCCCATTCTTTCTTAATAAGGTGAGTTTTCCTGACCTTTATGCAGCCTCTCACAAGAAATTCACCTAAAGAATAAAGTTCTAGGCCCAAACTTATCTGCAGAATTCTAAAGAAGCCTACAAATAGAGACACAAAACTTAGCATATCTTATTTAGGCAGCAATTTAAACAGTGTTGTTCCAGCCCTTTGACTGTAAGAGTGGTCACATCTCCTTTGTGAGCTCTCCACGGGTCTTAATTTCTAGAAACGTTAAATTGCAATTTTTCTTTTAGCACAATCCAGGATAATGCAATGGAAAACAGGAGGGGCTGGTTTCAAAGTTCTGGAGTTTATGAACGGCATGTGAGATAAGAAAATGTCAGGGAAAACAGATCATGGGCAGAAGCAGATGTTCAGCTTATGGCCACATCTTTGATCCTTTCTTCTTTGCATGTCTCTTACATGATGTGTATACAGAGAGAGTATAGAGCCTACATTGCTAATGTGCAGAAGTGAGGGTCATCATGAACTCATAGGAAGATGGGTCTGTAAGTGGATTGAAAGGGGTCATAGAGTCAATATTTGCACCATTTTCTCATGAGAAAGTAGGTCCCATATCAGCTAGAGTGCAATCAGCACACAGCTTCTGGCCCATATGTATAGCTAAATCTGGGTCAATAGCACTGCTAACCCTGAAGAAATATTTCAGTGTGAGGATGAGAGGCTCCCTAGGAACAATACCTGTGCCAGAGCCTGGAGAACTATGCAGCAAACACTGATCTGAGGAACTTGAACAATGCGGCTGGATGATTTATATCAGGATGAGGATCTGGCTTTAAACAGGCAGAGGATGAGAATTTTGAACATAAACAACATAAACATTTAAAATTGGTTCAGACTTTTGTTAGAAAAGGAACACTTAAATTTCTGCAGAGAGCATGTGAACCTCCTTGTACCTGTGCATCAGTTTTCTGGATAATGTCTTTGGTATCTCACAGGTACTGCAGTTTGCCAGCTGCTTGTTTCTGCAGCTGCTTTTTATTGAAAGACACAATAAACACCACAGTCGTGTAAATCCTCTATAAATAGCTGCAGCAAAAGCCATCCCTGCACCCTGTTCAAAGTTAAACATCCTACTAACTTCCTAGCCCCTCTCTACTAGCTTGTAAATTGAGTATAATACTAATAGTTACCCTGTTCTAAGTGATTTGGGATCGTCTCATGAGAGGCGCTATATACTAGTGAAGTCCAAAATATTAAAAATAGTTATTTATTTCTCATAATTTCTGAACCATCATTTCCAATTCGCCTCTATTGTTCCCAGCAAGCAACTAAAATAATTAACAGCAGACAGCCTATTAAGAAATAGAAAGTGTTTTGGTTACTTGCTATTTGTGGATATGCATTGCAGCATGGGAGCAGCCAGCTGCAGTTGGGAGAATGTTTTGTACACTACAGACATTTTAGCTCCAATGTTTACCATGTTCTGCTTCTGGAAAAGTTCTGATATTGTTCAACTTATCTAAAGTTCAATGTCCAAAATTATGTCACTTACAATGAATAACTCGGACTAAATAAGCTCTGTTTAAGTGCCATAATTTTAGACCAGCTTAAGACAACCTTTTTTCCTCCAACAGAATCTTTATCTCCAAATCTTTCTTTTACCCATTGAAGCCATTCAGTTCTTTCCAGAACTTTTGGGTCTATCACTTTTCAGAGTTGGAGATCACCCTGATTCAGGACCTATATAGAGGAACAAAAATACCAACAAGTCAGCATTTATAGCCATAATTTTTTTTTAAAGCTAAAAACCAAAAAGGTAAAACAAAGAAAAGCCTACTTGTTGTCCTAAATACAAATAACATGTAATACTTGTCTGTGTGTGCTGAGACTTGAACTTTTCAGTGAGACACTACAAAGCAGAGGAAGGACTGCTGAGAGAGCAATCACCTGGCTCTACACAGGATGAAGACTAGTTTTCTCCCAGGTTAAGATATCACAATGAATCAAAATTACATTGCCTTCATTTCACAATTGTTTTTGAGACCTGAAGAAAGGCTACCTGTGCCTGCAAGTTTGCAGTTATTCTGAGGATATTAGTTGTTCTAATAAGACATGTTATTTCTACTCTTGTTTATTTCCTATATTTCCTATTTTTCTATCTCACAAAGTTACCATTGCTAGGGACACGGTTTGAGTGGTCTTACTTGAAAGGAAATTTATGGCCTTGGGAATGGAGTGATATTTGGCATGGGTGTATGGGAGGACAGAAAAGAATAGACCATCCTAGGAAGGCTTCTCAAGGGAAAGATAGGAGAATGACTAAAATACTTTATCTTATGGGACCAACACCATTCTTCCCCTGACAAATTTCAGACCAGAACCACTTAAAATTAGAACCACATAAACTTTTCTAGCAGAGTCTTGATATTGTCCCTGGACACCATTTTGTAGAGGCTTGAGGCCTAGCCAAATTGCCTTAGTGCTCAACTTCCCTCAGCACTGCTGTTTTTTGCACATCTCAAATCTACCTAATGATGTCAAATAGAGGCAGAGCACTGTGGCAGGCACTTAGCACAGACACAGAATGCTTTCCATGAGGTATCCCTGCTGCTTTTAATTAACAAAGAGTTAAGTGGATTCCTACCCAATGTGAGAGGAGCAGCTCCACAGATGCTCCAGCAGTTAATCCCATGCTAACAAGGACAGTAGGCATCCTGGTTCAGTGACTGAGGAGTTTGGCAGGAGGTTATTATAGGATAACTGCTAACTTTTCTCTTGCAATCCCTTTGAAATTCCTCTTGGAGACAGAGGGTCTCTGTTTGCCTGTTACATGGCTATGACCATGTGGTCCATCCCACAGTGCCTTGCCAATGCTCCTCAGCCCAGGCCACCTGTGACTTCAGGCCACCCAAACCCTGCAGGAGGTGGTTGGTCTCCTCACTCATTTCACCTTTGGGCTCCTTTCTGGAGCAGTTAACAAGGCATCCAGCTGGAATTGTCTGTCTTCTGGCAGCTGTCTGAAGACCACTAGCTCAGTTAACTAGAACTATCCCTGAGGACCACAATGACACTTCATTGTTCAAACAGCTTTTGGGGGTAATGACTTGGCCTTGATTATATGCCAAGGATTGATATACGTATTGATACAAGAAAAAATATTCAAGGTATCAAATATATGGTTCCAACTTATTTTTTTTTAATAGTTCTTTCCATTTCATTTTCTAGATCATCAGTTGAAAGTAGGAGGATTTTGAACTGGACTATATAATTCTGCAAGACACAGTCCCCTCCCTGTTGCCTTTTCTTCTTTTCTATTCATCGCCTGCATGGTAGAGAGGATGATTTCTCCCTAGGGAGAAATAATAAATGAATTATAAAAGCATGCATTGTAATTCTTTTAGAAATGGAATATGCTTCACACGCCTACTGAGTGATGTGCATGAAAATCCATGTAGTGTACATGTTACAGAAGAAGGCTTTTTTGTAAGATTTTTTTTTTAATGACCTGTGCTTAGAATACTAAAATTGAAACTTTGCTCTGGGTGGTCTTTATTTTTGGCTGAAGTCTCGTAATAGTTCCATAAATATTAATTTATGAAGAACGCAGAACACAAGTGAATGTAGAACTGACCACTTTCTTGGTGCTCTCATATTACTTAAGCTGTATTATTATTATTATTATTATTTTCTTACAGAACAGTGGGAATACTGTTTAAAAAATTAAATGGGACTTCTATCATTGAATAAATTTGTGGTTTTTCTATTTAGACGAAAAAAAATCAACTGAGCACATGCAAATAACTTCAGAAATAAAGTTCAACAGTACTAGTTTTGACACCAGCCTCATTTGTTTCCTCTGAAATGTTTAGCCAGTTCAGCAGCCAGATATTTCAAGAACAGCCTCACAAGTGAAGATTAAATGTGTGTGTTTTTATAAAACAATGACATCTTGTTTTCAAAGCTCTGCAAGCTTAAAATGGATATTAGAGCAGTCACATATAAACTGCAGTTCCCAAGGACAACTGTTTAGCTTAAGTGCCATTTAATGTTCTCCTAAATGGTTCTGCTGTTTAGTGTGCAATATATCTTCTAGATTAGACCTTTAATCCTTTACATTGTGCTTGCTGTGTCAAAGAGGGCTTCATGCCAACTTCTTCCTATTGGTGGGTCTCATTCTTTCTCTTTTAACAGGCAATGAACAACATCAAAGTCTTATATTTTGCCTCTTTGAATCTAAACAAGAAATCCAGATAAAAGTTTTTGTGAACTAAAACCTTTAAACAGTTTAATATGCTTCCCCTTTTGTTTCTGCTTTAGTTTAGTACTTTTATGAGCACAAATAAGTAGAAGAAAAACCAAAAATAGTTTATAGAGTGTTGGGGTCTTTAGAACTGTAAAAAATTGATACAGATTAGTCGGATTCTTATGATGCTAATGAGAACTTCAGAGTTCTCATTAGCATGGCTTTCACACCTCAGTGCCTTAAGGTGAAGAGAGACAATGCCATTACAAACGTGATACACTAAGCAGAGAAATTACCTGGTGCGCCATGTTTAAGCAGAGCAGGGTATAAAACTAAGCCCAGCTTTGATGCTTAAGGCACATCAGTTTATGCTGAGCCAGCAGTTCCATGTACTAACCAGAAGAGCCTCATTACTGATGGATCTTAAGTGTAAGTACTGCTTTGCAGCATAAGTCAATAATGGGTTTCCAGAAACTAGCTCTGAATTTCTTAGTCTTGGCTATTCTTATGTTTGCTCCTGAGAGGAAAATAAATTTGCCCTGTACAGCCTAAAAAGCAAAAACATCTGCTGGTATTATGAGCAGCCCTATTGTCCAAGCTCAGCACCAGGGAGGTCTGCACTTGTTCAGTTCTGCTTTCCTACTAAACATCGAGGAAGCCTGTGGGAATCATTATCAAGGTTCCTGAGGGCAGCTGAGGAATGAATTCACCTTTTTGGTGCAGCCAAAAAAGGACACCCCAGTGTCCTGGCTAGTAGCAACTTATCCTACGTAGCACGCAGGAGACCTACATTTGGGAAAAGGTTTGGAAAACTTGTTCCAAAGCCAGTGATGGACAGCAGCCATGGGCTAAGGGAAGGACATGGCTCTGGGAAGGTTTGCTGTGGTAGCTGGCAGCTGGAGGACATGGAAAGCTAAGACTCAGTAGGTGGTAGGGGGGGAAAAACTGATGGTGCAGCCAGAGCCCTTGGTTAGAAGACATCCCAACTCACTTGGCCTGATTCATTAACCTGAACATCTGACTAAAGGAAAAGAGCATTTCCCACTTGCCACTCACTCCAGTTGCTTCATCAGTTACAAAATGTCTACACTCAGAGACCTGGGGCATGACATTGCCTTTCATTGTTATTTTTGTTATCCTTACCTACCTACAAACAGGTACCTTTGCCTTGCAATTAGGAGCATTGAGAAAAAGAATATATCTTCTCACGTCTTTTTTTTTTTTTTTTTTATACTTCCATTTCTGTTATTTGTTTTGGAGCTTATGAGTAAGAAATACATTTCATATTTGGGACCAGATGTACACACACCCAGAAGCTGAAGTTTATCTCAAAATTTTTAATTATCAGATGTTATTGACATTTGGACTTGAATATTAACAAAATCTGTGACCAGATGTCAGCTATCTAAGAAGAAACAAAGTCCAAGTAGCACTGACTAGAAAAGCAAACAGACCTCTTCCTGTAAGCACAGAACCTCCAGGTTTCCATCCAAATTGTTGTTTCTGCCAGCATTGAGGAGGAATCCATTCAGTCCTCAAGTTTCTTGGTAGTCCTTTAATTTTTTCTTTTTCGGCTCATTAATGAAAAATAACATGGGCTGTGTTCTCCCAGTCCCATTCACCTTATACTTGTACTTTGGTTTTACCCAGCACTGAACACTTTCCAAACCTGCCTGGCAGGTCCATAAGAGACAACCTTCCAAACTTAAGCCTTTCCATTCAGAACCAAGACTCAAGACCCTAGCCTATTCTAATGGCAATTTTCAGCCTCTGTCTGAAAATATTTTCACAAATGTAATTATTTTCTTGATAGACTCAGCTGTATGGTGGTTTTTTTCAACATGGTATTGTTGTAAAGATGTCCATATAGGACAGTTTCATTGTTGATGTGGCAGATGTCCTGTCAAATGGAGGACAAGTAATGGTTGAATTTGTTGACAAGGTGTGTTCTTCTGTCCATAGAAAGTTGTGTAACTCCTTGCAGATGCTGCCATAAAGCAATCGAAAATCAAGGATTAGCCAAGGTAACTCTTGACTTACCCAAGGAACTGCTGGCACATAGGGTCACTGATCTCCAGCCAGATGTATACATAGGCCCCCTGGTGATAAGGGACTGTAACAAAAATAGACCTGTCAGGAACCGTGAGGCAGGATAAAGCATTCCCATTTCACTCCAGACAGAGGTTTTATTTACCTGTCTTTAAAAATCTCCATGCAGAGACTCCACACTTGCTTTAGGCAATCTTTCCCCGCACTTGACTTCCCTCAGTGAACATGCTGTCCAAAAACATTGCTCTAATTTTTCTTCCCACGGTATTTGATGCTCCTACTTGAACACATCATTTTTTTCCCTATCTCCCTTGCATGTGGGAATTAGCTTGTTCCCTTCCTCTTTGCAGCAACCTTTCATATGCTTGCATACTGTTTGTCACAGCTCCACTCAGTCTTCCTTGCCTGTGCTAACAGATGGAGGAAATCTCCAGTTAACAGGAAGATGGTGTAGCTGCCTTCCTATCAGCCCACCCTCGACTTCAGTGAGATAAGTAGGATTTGGAGCTCTGGTGAATTTTGACGAGCACAACAGCCCCTTGAGGGGCTTTCTCAGATAAAGTAGTGGTGAAGTTGTTCTAATTTATCTTGAGGATATAACTGGTTAGCCTTCATAATCAGAGTGGGGGGCATATAAAGATAGCTGGGCTGTTCCTCCTATGCCTTTGATTTGTGCTGCATGCAGCTCAGGAAATCCAGAATATTTACCCACAGTAAGGTGGTGATTTGACAAATTCTGCCCAAAGGGTTGTTCACAATATCCAAAGACTTAGGCTGTGGAATACCAACCAGGCTGATCTCTTTCACATTCTTCTCACAAGTTATTTACTTGTGTTATTTACTTGGGGATACAAGCATCATAAAGTCCCCAGGACACCTATTCATTAACTTTTCCATAAGATAATCCATGTATTTTTAAAAGAAGAAAATACCACTACAGAAATTACCTTTCACATACCACCAAGATCAAATAGTGTTTAAAAACTTCTAACTTGACAGACTTTAAATTCAGTACTAACAAATTTCTGTATTATGTAAAATTGATAGACAAGTTAGCTAAGCTGCATATTAATGAGAGTGTATTGGTATCAGTTTTCAAACATTGTTCTGAAGTTTTACTTAAATATTTTGGGTTCAGATCACTAATATAACTTGGCTCCTTTGTGGAGCTGTAGTGATGCAAACAGCTACAAACCAATTTAAATCGTTGGTTAACCTCAGTTTATGACTTCATTGTGCTTCAGCAGTGGTGGAAAACAGCCAGGCTGTATCTAGTTCTCCATCTCTTGCTAGCCAAAGGTATCCAATTGCCTCCCACTAAGGCATTTTTTGTGCTCTATAATATACCTTAATCATAATCTTTGTTACTTATATCTTGATATCTAATGATTTTAATTTATAGTAAGCTTCTGCCTTTAAAATTCTACAATGTGACAGACTATAAATTTATATTATATTTATATATCAGTGGGTGTACTGAAGACAGATTTGAAAAGACCAAACAATCTATGTCTGAGAAAACCTTTTAGATATCACTATTCATTGAAATAGCACATTTAAGTAGAAAACCACACACTAAGCACTTGCTGTTCATGTGTATATAAAGGCATAACTGTAATACTCTTCAAAATGCAAAAAAAATATTCAAAGATAACATCTTTGTTAGTGCATAGGCTTCCCATCAGCTATAAAAAAATGAAAGGGACAGATGCACCAGATGTAAGCACAGATTCATGTTAGTGGTAGCCATAACAGAGAGATGCATTCATGTGAAATACACCATTGTGTGCATTCTGAAGCCTGGAGAATTGCTGAAGTCTGTGCTTTCTTCCTACGCACAGCTGCAAAGATAACACTGTCTACTATTCAAGGGCTCCATGGGGAATTCCTCCTAACAGTTCTGTTCTTTCAATTCTTATTAAGCCTTACATCCCCATTTCGGCTGATGATCAACTCACTGTCTGGGTCAACTGCTGGCATAAACCCCATCAGCAATTATAATTTTAACTTGACAGTATCATTCCTATAGTGAGAGAGCGAGTTGGAGCTTTACAGTGAGTCTGGCTGGATCATTTTTCTTTTTTCTGCCCCTGTTCAGCATGAAAGGATTTCTCCATGCTTACCTTTAGCTGCTAAAATTTCTGTGATGACGGTATACTTTTATGGTGCACTAAAATAATAAGGACAATGACACATGATACCCTTGAACTGAAAATGCTTTGAGGAAGAACTATAGATGCATAGGCCCTTGTCCAAAGCTTACTGAAATCAGTGGGAGGCTTTTCCATAAATTTTAACAGATTTTGGATCTGACCTTACATTACTTATTAATGACAAAAACAGGTGATGCACTTTCTCTAGTTTAGACAAACCTTCTGAATTTGCCAATTAGAAATTTAACAGGAGTGGTACCTTCTGATTCCTTTCAGGAACAGCTGCTCTTACTAATAAATGCTTGCACTTCTAGTCTGTTACGTTTACACAGTTACCACACATTAAATTGAGTGTCACCTTAAAACCAGTTTTTAGGTCACCTGAGCTGCAGTGATAGAAGTCTTTGGAGATCAATTCTGTCAAACTGTGCTCCTCTAGATTCCACTTCAGTGCCTGAAGACTTGCAGGAAGTGCTTGGAAAACTCTTAGTAGACCAGCTACAAAGGGGTTTCTAAAGATTTCTTGTGAAAGACCATACTTTGGACAATGCAGCTCAAGAGCATGATCAAAGTTTGGCAGGGAAGATCTCTCAGGTTTTAATGGAGCCTCCCAGCTGGGGGTGTGCTTTAACATAAGAGAAAAGTATAATGCATTTTGAGAGTGTTAGTGGTCAGGACTTCATTCCTGGAAAAAGGAGATTTAAAGAGGTTTAGGCTTTGCAGTCTACATCTGAGTTTAAAAAAAAAAAAAAAAGGCTGTCTCCCCAAGATTCTGATGGAGGTACCTATGTTTTTTTTTTTTTAATTGAAGCAGTTGAAGATATCAGCCTTGCATTGGCCTACCTTAATATAAGAAACAGTAGTCCACATAGAGACTGTGGATCAGATTTTTCTGTCAGTAACATCTATTTAAATGGAGATAATACTGCAAAAGAAGTATGTTCACCTTGGAAAAAGATGGTGGAAGTGAGAAGAGAATTAGGTTATTTTTTTTCCCATTTCAGGAAAATGTGCAGAATATTTGGGACGTGAAAGTGTGCTACAGAAGTGTTTGCTGTTGGGTAGTGCAGTAAATCTTTACTCTTTGAAATATTAGAGTCTATAAAAAGTTAGCTATAAAAACCATTTTGATTATCTTAGTGTATTCACTAGTTTTATCATATCCTTTTGTTACTCCAACAAAATTTAAGTAGCTCATTATTCTGCCTATGAAGTGCTATGAAGAGTTTTGGACTATAGTCTCCATGTAATTATTAGCTCTTGTCCTGAAAGGCCATGGAGGAAGAAATCTGTCAGTCTATTAAAGCTATGCATGCTTCAGGAATAAACTTATCAGCAGGAGTAAAATAAGGATTTAAATGAAGAGAAAGAGGAGGCAAAGAGATTTCCTTTTCATTCACTACCTTTTCAAAGATGTCAAATAAATCATCTCTGCATGGCTTGAAATACTTCATTTGAACTATTAATTCATTTGCTATTGAAGCATTTAGCAAAATCATGCAGTTAATCCAGAAATCATCTCCAGTAACCTCACTATGGGTTTGTACCCTTATTCACCATCAGCGCAGCCACTCAGATAAGAAAGGGAGCTCAATTTTTTCAGGAGTACCCAGAGAGTTTTTGAGCGAGGCTTCATCTCTATGAAAAAGAAAACAAACCAGGAAGGTCAGAAAGTCACTACAGGAGGATATGCTCCATTCATTCTTGACCACACTGTCTTCAGTTTCCAGAGTATTTGTTTGTCCCCCTGGTTGATAAGACTTAGAAAGCTAAGATGTAATCAAAAAAGACACCCTATCTTATAAAAATCGCACAGATGTAGGATGTTCTATATGTTTCAAGGACTGGGATTGCACAGAAAGGAATTACTTGTGATGTACTATGTTTGCTGGTTTTTTTAATTGATACCGAAATCTGGGATTTTTCTGGACAAGGACTGAAATCTCCTCGTCCAATATCCTTGAGTTTGGCAGAAATTCCAAATTCAATTCCAGGTGCAGATAAGAGAGTTAATCTCACTTCTTGCTGTGAACAACTCACTGACAAAATAAAATTCAGTAATCTAAATGTAGTTTAATTTTTACAGTCAGCTGATTTAGATTCCTTAATTAACTCTTCCATTTGGAAAACATTTCAGATGCTGAATGGGGCTGTTTTTCAAATTTGTGGCTCTGTATTTTCAGAATATTCTTCCCTGGTCAAATTTTTTTCATCAGATTTCTGAGTAGTATTCCTTTTTTTCAGGTAAGATCAGCCTTTTTCTGAAATTTGTGTTACTTTCTTGGTTGGGTCATAGTAGGTCAAGAAAAAAACACAAGCAAAATGGGCCTTGCCTTGATCCCTCATCATCTTTTTCTAGAGGGTGGTAACGAGGTTGTTCTGAGGACTATCCATCATTCCTCTGGGGGTCCAGCCACTTCACTTAGTTTATGATTTGCTGCCAGCGAAGCTGTATCAGCACAACCTGAGGTGTTGTTCTCAGGTTGACAGTGACAGACTGTTCCCTGTGGGAACAGCAATATGCACTTCAATGCATATACTGACTTAAAAGTCTGGCAAGATTTCATATTAAATGGCACTAAATGGAAATAAAACTTCCATTCAAGGTCTAAATAAAAAATCATGGGGCATTAATAGTTTTGTTGGCAGATCAGCAAAGGGTTTCTTAATATTGTGACATCATTTTGTTGATTTGAAAGGAAATGTCTTGTAAATCAGATAAGAACTTTTCTCATCACTGTCCAAATGCATTTGAGGGAAGTGACAATAGAACTGGAATCAGTTTTTCTTGTTTGTGTTCTGCCATGCACACAGTATCTCTTCCGTTGCAGACGTCTGTCAACAGAGTTGAAATGAAGTCCTCACTCATGAAATATTAGGGGAGGTAGACAACAGAAAATGGCTCAAACAGCTGCTCACTCATGGCTCTCAGAGTCTCTCTTTTTCTATTCTATAGGATTCTAAAATTATGTATTTTATTGAAGATTTTTTTAAAAACAAACTCTATATCTTGAGTTCTGATGTTCTTCATAGTTTTTATGCTCCCTTGATAATGAGTATATAAGTGCAAACCGCACAAATTCCTACTCCTGATGGTTTTGGAGCCCTACCTCAATGCAAAATACAGCTGAGAAAACAGTTAAGAAAATCTGGCACTCAACCGACCATAACAAGTTCAAGTGTCTTTAAACAAGCCTAAATTGTTGGGCTAGGATGGGTCTTTGGGCCTAAATCTACAAGCTTACTAACCAGCTCATGGATCCAGACTTCCTTCAGTAAAGCTTAGCCAGTTTAATCACTCTGTAACTGAAACATAGTGCATACAGGCTCCAGACCCAGTTTCAGTCAAACCTTGGGAAGTTCATAGTCATACCTGAGCTGTAAGTGCAATTTTTCTATTATGCATTGAAATGCTGGACAATGCATGGTCAAAATCAGGAAGTTTTCTCCTGCACTCAGGAGCAGCCTCACAATGAACTGGGGAGAGAGGGAAGAAGGGATTTTATGACCCACAATACTACTGTGTGGCGTGGGAATAGAAGCAAGAGTTACTGGACAGAGTATAAAACTCTGCAGTTTATATAAACTTGTGCCTGCATGTCCTGTGAGCACACACAGGCATGTGCACGTGATGACAAGCACAACTCATGAGTATTTGAAAAGAGTCTACAGACAGAGGGAATACTTTATCTCCACTGTAATTTACATTTTAATGGGAAGAATGCCCTTTTATGCACTCTACATAGCTGAAAGAGTTGATGATGGACTCACTAATGGGTGTCCTCCCACATTCATGGCTCCTACCTGTATCTAGCCTAGCATGAACGGAAGAAAACATGATACAAAACATGATACTTAATAAAAGAAGCAGAAGGTTTTTGTTTCCACAGAGGACTCCTGGCTTTACTGGTCAAACTGCTTCCAGAGATGTCAGCAGTTGCAGAGCCCTTTCATATGCTGAAAATATGAACCCACACCATTCCAGGGAGCATTTGTGTTAGCAATGGAATTTTTAAATAGAAATAATTAGTTTTGCTGGCCACGGTTGTTACATCTGGCATACATTTGCCCCAGTGAACCCTATTTTCAAGAAACAAAGCATCTGAATTGAGGTTCCAGATTATACTAGTTACTGATCTTTGCAAGCTTAATCCATTCTTATGAACAACGCCTCTGTGGTGTTTTCTTCCCCAAAGGATATAGTACGGGTGCAACCCAAGCTTTATTGTGCTTAATCTGAACCAGAAGTTTGAGCTGATTATTTTAAAAGGCATGCTGTTTCTTAAAAGTGATTTTCTTCCTGTCTTCATGCTGTGCTGATAAGAAGTTATAAGTGGATCTCTTTAATGGTCCAGACTGGAGCGATACAGAAGAAGGTAGTCATGTATCTGGGGGCTACACAGCCCAAGGCTAAGCCAGTTGATGTAGCAACAGCAAAAGCTGCAAAAAAATAACACTTCTACTTTGAAGCATATATACCACAGCTTTTAATTTCTGGAATCAGCAGATGTGGGGTGAAATTATTCCTAGTGCATAAAGGCTCTAAACAAGGACAGAGGGAAAGACCTTAACCTTTCAGCACGATGACCTGGGGTCTGTAGTGCTGTTGACAATGACAGTAACCCCAAGGCACAGGGAGGGCAGGGGTCAAGAGATGTCCCCTGCAACCTTTCAAAGGACCCTGCTGCCCAGCAAGCCAGTGTAGCCTCTATCAAATCGTCCTTCCCACCTCTGTCTTCTGACTGGTGCCCCCAGTGAGGCCGTAAAGCACCCAGGTCCAGGCTCCCAGGGATCATGTACTCCTTTATCTCTCCCCCCTAATGGGGGCAGTGCTAATTCCCCCACTATAGCAGCCTCACTTCAGCGGCTATGCCCTGCACACTGATCATTGCAAACACTGGGCTTACCTCTGAGCTGATGTCTGTAAGAAATAATGGCATAGCTAATACACATTCATACTTCTGTCAGTGCTGGATGTGGGATAGCAATCTCCAGCAGTGAGGGAGTTGGCTTCAAGGTACATTCCTGGCTCATTCCAAACTCCCATTGGCCCAAATGCATTTAGGTTGCTGTAATGAATGGTCCTGTCTATTGATCTTCCTGTAATCAGTTCTCTCTGCTAGGCAAATGCAGGTACTATAAAACCTAATTAGGTGTTTTTACTGTTTAAATACATTTGTCAGTAGTGATGTGCCCTCTGGTTCAACATACAATATTTACAAGTCATAAAAGTCTCTTTTTGGTGATAAAAATGCCATTTCACATAATATTCTTAGTTTTTAACTAGCAAAAGCAGACAGAGCAATCTTCACAATCCCTGGATTGTCAGACTCGCTCTACTATCAGCAGGTACTAGAGTAATTTCACCAGCTGCTTTATTGATTCTCAAATCAGTAGTCAGGTCTATTTGTAATCCAATAACACGCCCAAGTGATAAATTAGTAGATATCAGGTAATTTGTTAAACTCTTGGCATCCCACAGCTTCATGTTCAGATATCCGAAGTGACTCTAATGTATCTTGATTATGTCTGCATTATATCATGTTGTCAGAATCTTAGTAATCAAAGAGCTGGACTGAAATCACAATACTGAGATCACATATGCACTTCATGTGCATATCCCTCCCTGCAGACCTGCAATCCATATTATATCTTTACAAATGTTGAATGCACATTTATATATCCAGGGGAATTAAACATAAGAATGTGAAGTATCAAACTCCTATGTGTAGTCTCAATGTCATAATTAAGTTATTTTGTTAATTATTTTTCATACCAAATCATCTCCCTGTGAAATTTCTTTCATCATTCATTTGCCCTACATTTTATTCTAGCAGCTCCAAATTGCAAGGAAACTGGTAACAGACCTCCTTGTGTCCAACTAGTTGAAGACAGGAATTAAGATAACCAAACATAATCAAATCTGATTTATCCACAGTTATATAGTTTCTGTTATTTCTCCTGATTTTTTTTTTTTTAGCTCCTGGGATATATAAAACCAAATCTTATAAGAAGAACAGAAAGCTAGTGATGTCCTTTTCAACCTCAGACCAAATTTTCAATGATTATCCAGTTTTAAGCAGAGCCAGATGAGACCTCCCAGTTTCCTGCTGGTCATGTCCTTGATATCTTAGGAAAATACTGTCCTGTTACTTTAGAAACAGAAGTCAACAACAAGCACTGAATGGAGGTGACCAAGAAAAGTGACAGAGTTAAATGGTTGTGTTGTAGCTGGCAGAGAACCATATGAAATTATCCAGGCCTTAGATAGTTGAGATCGAATATGTTCTCAGGAGAGTTGCAAAGCAAGAGGAAATTCCAGTAAATCATTTACTTAATAAGATCAATGTGCAGCAGATCTTTTCTCTCTCTTACAAAGTTCATATTAGTATTCTGTTATCATCCTTTTTTTTTTCCTGTTTGCTAAGTTATCATGTAAGATGCCAACAGTGTCTGGCACTGATTGGGATCTGACATTACTCATAAAAATACTTTGTGAATTAGGAGCAACTGTTGCACCCGGCTGAAAAATGAGAACTCTTCAGAGCTGTGACCAACCTGTATCACATACCTTACTTCTGTCAGAGTTCCCTGGTCAGATGATTAGGAGTAAGGATTATCAGAGCCTCCAGATTCCCAATTTGATCACATTCCTGCCACTAAGAGCTTCAGATGCACCTTTCATTTGTTCTTTAAAATATTTGTGTTTTGTAAAAAAACATAGAATTTCACTTTCATGAATCTGCTTCAGTGTTTTTTGCTTATTACTGCAATTTGAAAGGAACATCTCCTAAAATCCTGGGATTTTTCACATATGCACAATTTTGCCTCCTGGCCCTTTCAACAACCACACTGGAGTCAGTGGAATTATAGCTCCCTTGCCCAGTTAAAACTGCTCTACGTTTTTGGACAAATTCAAACCTTGTGTTAGGAAGCACAGTTCCAACCACACTTGTGGAGGTTTCAGAGTCTCAGATTCCATCCACTTTTTTGAAAGCATGTGGCAGGCAGCGGAGAGAAACCCTATTAATGCCACCAGTGAGAGATGGAGAGTAATGTGAGCTCAAATGTTGTTAGACACCAGAGAATCCACATGGAAGAGAGCCCAAATACATGCTCCAACCACCTGAAAAACCAAAGGACAAAGATCTATAAAACCTAACATGAGAATTTACAGGAAATCAGGCCTCTTTGGTCCCAGTATTCTCTGAACTACTTATTTATAGGCTCAATTTTCTATGTACACCCTCAACAGCCGTAATCAAGACAGTGTCATTCTGTAGTCAAGGACACTGGAGGACCACAAGCACTTTGTACAGCATCTCTTGACAGCACCGTCCTTTTGCCTCCATGTTCCACTGCCTTGGAAATCAAATGCCAAGGGTGAAAACCTATGGAACTGGAAAGAAACCTCTGCCATCAACATGCAGCTTCACAATTGCAATCCACACAAGTTCCTGTTACCCCTTTGGAAGCATTTGTATTTGATTAGTCTGGTCAGCCATCTAGCGTTATCCATCAGGCGGCGGGAAGGGAATAAGCAGGTGGTGGCAAACACCTGACACTTGCCAAGTTCGAGCAAAACTTCTTGTGCAGTTTGGACCAACTGCTTCTGAGATCTGATTATTGCTCTCTTTCCCCCACCTTCAGGTTTCTGCACTGTGAGTAAAATTGGGTGGTGGGAGGTTTATGCCTGTGTGTGTTTTTGCTTAGCACCTAGGACAAAGAAGCAGGGATACAACTGAGAGACTCACAGTACTCTCCCTCAGAGCCCTGGAGCTACCAAGGGCTGATCCTGCCTGGAAAAGAAGCCTTGTAGAAAACACTGCCAGCCCCTGGCAACAGAAGGGAGGAAACCTCACAGGGTAGGGGAAAGTTGTCATTCCACTTTATCCTGGCTTCAAAAGCTCATGGACCTGAAGTCTGGTGATACTTACAAGGTTCCCAATTCTTCCAGATGAAAACAGAAGAGGCAAGTGGTTTGAAGTTGCCTGGCTATAAACAAAAAATCTACAGGAGTAGGTCAGTAAATAAGCAAAATATACTATATACTGTATATAAAGGATCATCAGGTCTTTATTTTAATTTTCTTACCCTTAAAATGATTCTGTGGTTATTTTTATCCACTCAGTAAAACCTCTCAAAAATGTAATGATGTGCAGGTATTTGGAAGCTTTTTTTCTGGTTGTTTATTAATTATTTAGCATAATCCCAGGCTGACTTTAAAGACCCAGCTTTTTGGAAAATATTCAATTACTTGAATATATTTCCTTTAAAATGACAGGATAAAAACACATCTGTTATGTTAAAAAGAAAAAAAGAAAAAAGAATACAGTTTATACATGAAAATTAAAGTCATGAAATCAGTTCTTCAGATGAAATTATTGTACTGTAGGTACGTCAAAGACAGTGGGATAACCCATGGGATGGAATTTCAGGAACAACTAATTATTTGCTCTTTAAAAAAAAAACCATTTCCTTTTCTTAATGAGCCGACTTTCAGGAAATGAGTATGGAGAAGGGAGAGGAGAGGAAGAAATACAGTGTTCTGGAAACTAAAAATCTTGTTGGTGTTCTTTCTGCAATTTTTGTGGCTAAGACACTGAATGGATTCCATAAGTGGGATTTTGTCAGTATGCCAAATCTACATGGTCTTCTATCTTTTAAAAAATGCCTTTGATTTTCACAGACTCCAGCCCAGCTTGGGACTTGCAGCTTTTTTAAAAAAGCATATCCTGCTGCTACAGGAAATATCTTTCTCAACACCACTGTATTTTATTGTTTTTTAATCATACTTAAAATGAATCTTACAGAAATCCCAATAGTACTCTTACACATAACACAAAGGAGTTAATTTCACCTATTTACAGGAGAGAAACGGACAGAATTAACACATTTGGAAATGATGTGAAAATGCAAAATGGATTTAAGTTTTTTTAAAGGTGATCAAGTACTGAATGTAGTAGGATATGAAACCATGACTTTCATTCACGATTGGAGAAAGAGCATATAACATACTGAATACAGGGATTGGTTTATTTTACATGGGATTACAGAGAGTACTACTTCGTTTTTCTAGTAGAGAAGCTTTTTGACACTGGATAAGGCAATTCCAGCAAGCTTGAGAATTCACTATTGGGCCAAAACTAAATCTTCATGTTTGCATATAACCACACACTGACAACATTCAGGTCTGAGCAGTTTAATAATCTTTACTTCTTGTAGTGGGCCAAGTTCAGATTCAGAAAACCCTTTTTGCAGATGCAAACTTGTGAGCAAAGATCTGCAGTGAAAGGTTTGGGTTTCTTTTAATACATCATCCCTATTGGGTTACTTACAATTCATCTGCAAGAAACCCAAGTTTGCTGTTATTAATAAAGGGGTTTTGAGAAAATATTACCAGGCAACCATCATTACTGAAGTGTGCTGGGCTACTGAAGTATGGGGCTGCAGCAATAAAAGGTTGTTGCAGAAAACCACAGTGGTAATCAGCTAGTGCAGTAGTTTGTAGGGAATGGTCTTAAATCAATGATGTAGTTCTGTATAAAACGTGAAGAAAAAATACCTGGATTATTGGCATTTTTATTGGTGACATGTGACCTGTTTTATGCAGCGTATATTTTCATCCTGTAATCCTTTGCTTCACCAGGTCCCAGGTCAGTAAATCACTCAGAAGAGTCATTCACTGCAGTGGCAGAAATTTACCAGCAAGAATGGCCGTCATTTAATCCTGGCAGCAAATTAAAACGTTTTGTCTCTGATCTAGAGAAAAGCAGCCTCATTACCTAAAGCCCACCAGATTACCAATCCAGTCCTCCGTAAGTAATTCATATGGAAAAATGAGAGAAAAGAGGTACTAAGCAGCCAGCCCACATAGCTCCTTTGTTTACTGTAAGCTACAGAAACAGAGATGACTGGATGAACCTTTGGTTTTCGTTATCTATTCTCTAGGAAGTCCTTGTTTTCATGGGTCAAAATCTCTCCTGACAGGGTCCATTCAACTGATAATCATCAGTGTGGGCCTCAGTAAGCCATGGGGTATCTTAAACCCTAAAGGGATGCTTAGCATATTCTGAAAGACTAAGCCATCAGGAAATGTTTTCGGCAAATGTCACTCAGGTTTCTTGAATTTACTCAAACTGACCCTGGTTCTGAAAATCAGGTATTTAAAAGATGCAAAGAAATAATGCATATCCTTTTCATAGGTTAACTTCATAAGGAAGAGATACTGCAGTTGCTTATTGATTTTGACAAAAATGCTTTGAAATAAAACAGATTTGCCAGCACAAACTACATCTAATTTGTTCAGTCCTAATCAAATATTAGAGGGTAAGAATTTGAGCATGGAGAGATCCAAGACAGACTGTGAGTTTGGAGAAAGGTGCTAAGACTGTAACAATTGAGTAAGCTCATGTAAACTTGGTTAGATTCAAAGAATAATTTTTTGTGCCAAATTTTTCAAATTCCAACAAATTTAACTGTCTTGTTTCAAATTTTTATTCCCCTTGAACAAAATGCCATCTGCTTTTACTATATCAAATGCCACAGTCCATTCCTGGAAAAAATGGAGTCTGTGGCAAAATAACAGAGAAATATTTTTTTAAGAATATCTGTCCAGCATATTTGCTTTATTTTCCTTACTACCTTTTAAAATCATCCTACCCTTAAGTTGATTTTAAGTGAAATCAGAAAACAGATCTGTTTAAATTTAATGAAGTAACCCCTTATGGATGGTGAAACGACTTCCTTAGTACATTTTATGTTCTTTTGGTTCTTGAGTTTTTCATTTTCCACAAATGGAACAGATTTACATGAGCTCACATGACAGCTCTGGCAAGAAGTGACCATGGCTGCCAGAGAGACTACTTAGCCTTTAGGTACCTCAGCAAGGTAGTACTGTATGTTTAATAGAACTAGGTGTAAAGTGATGGTCTTTTTTCACTGTTTATTGCTAAGCCAACCTACTATAAAACATTGATCTCTCAGATACAGGAGACACATGACTCCCATGCCACTGGGTCCAGCAGACTTAACCTGTTGAACTCAAAGTGCTAAAAGGACTTAAAATGTAATCATTAGTAGATTTTTGCAAGCAGCTGGTAAAACAAGACTTCTAGGCAGTCAGGGTGCTTTAATTTATTTCTTAATCCTGCCAAATCAGCAGAAAAGTATTTCAACTTAGTTCCACTTGGCAGACAAAAGGTAGGATTCCAAAGGGACAACACAAGAGAAAGCATCCATGCAGGTGGAAAATGATAAACTCTGTGTAGTGGTGCCTATCAGCTCTGAGGTCCACGTTTTTAATGTTTCTCTAGAGGGGAAAAAAAAAATAATAGTAGGAGAAATACTACACCTTGTTTTGGATCAACTCTGCTAGAAGCAAACCATTACTCTTTTCAAAGCACCAGCAGTGTTCTCCTCAGTCTTTTCAGCCTCTATTAAATCCAGCACATTGTACTGAGACAAAGGAGATCAGGGAACTTCCCCTTCTCTCCTCCCCATCCAACTCAGAGCTCGTTTGTCAGCAAGATTTATTGCCCTAACAAGCAACTTACAAGTCACCCGTTTGTAGCAGTTCACTTTTCACGTTAAGGGAAGACAGGGCAATGGGCAGCCTTTACAACCAGTTTTCCCATTGTTTCAGATTGACCCTGCCAGTGTTTGCACACAAGATGTCAGGGTAAATGATAAGGACTGCACTTTGAAGGCAAACAAAAACCTTCCATTCATACAAATATTTTTTTTTCCCTTGGTTAGTACTTCCTTTACAGATTTTTGGGATACTGAAATACATAATGAACCTGATTTCTTGTCAGCTCATCCCTAAATTTACAGTAAAATCTGTGGTGCATGTTAACTAGAGGTATTGACTAGACTGCAATGATTGCTGTACAAATATATGCCACACACTTATTTTCATGATCTCATTTAGATGACCTGTGTAATTGAATGCAATCTGCAGACTTGATCTCTTGCCATGCAGAGCACACAGGAAAACCTGGAATAACATCCAAAGAAGAATGCATTGGACTGAAAACGAAAACCTTTGGTTTAACATGCTGCCAAATCTTTTGAGAAAGTAGAATTTAACAAAAA
>VXBB01012105.1:229683-248617 GCA_013399915.1 Illadopsis cleaveri
TTAAAAAAAAAAAATTAAAAAAAAAAAAAAAAAAAAAAAAAAAAAAAGCCCCTACTGCCCCTGAGATCATAATGTGAAACTCTGACTGATTGGACTGATATTACCTGACCTGATATTCAAGTTAATTCTCATAAATTAAATGAGCTATTACTTGATTGACTGGCACATAATATGAACCTAAAATGCAACATGCAGTGACACTAAAAGAAAACATAAAATGAGTAAGAGAGAGGACATGAGAATAAATATGTTGAAAGTATTCTCTAGGGAAGTTTTGTTATATACCTTTATTAAAACATTGCAAAAGATCTCCAAGCTATTTGCTTTCAACACTAAAAAAGCCCTGACCAAAATGCATGTCATGCTTTTAATAGCATCTGCAATGAAAGCCAAACTTGGAGTGGGCCTTAACTGCCAAAATTTCCTGAGCGGCTACAGAATTCCTGGCTGCAGGTTCATTAAGTCTCATCTGTTACACCATACAATTTGCTCAGCTGGCAAACAGAGGTGTTTCTCAGTTTCAAACCCACAAAGATCTGGCACTCAAGTCAAGCCTTACCATCTCATGTGCCCAACAAGCACACTGCAAACCAGTGTGGTTTTGCAGATGTTGCTGAAGGCATATTCTAACCACAGCTGATGTTACAGAGATAGAGTTAGCAGTATAATTTGGCTCATGTTATTTATATTGTCAGTGATGATGCATAAAATAAAAAGACCTCTGGAGGGCTTGAGGAGGTTTTAGCTTGGAAAACTGAAAGTTTTCAGCTGAAAAGTGGGTAAATAGTGTAAGTATTCAGTGGGAAACAGTAAACACAGGCTCTGATAAAGTGATTATTAGAGTCACATTTTAAGGAAAGAATTGTACCTTCATGTAGTGTAATCTACTACTACCAAAACCTACTCATAGGTCTGTATAAACAGCTTCATTTATGGATACGAAGCCACAAGCCACCCAATATTTGAAGAAAAGTTTCCATGCTTGTCAAATGCATGCAATATAAGATTATTATACTGCTTACCAGGATTTTAGACTCTTAGACAAAAACATTTGCTGCTGTTACTGGAATATAGTTTCATTATCTATCAGAACAATTACCTATTCATTAAGAAGGAGATACAAACAAAACCCAGAGACTGCAGTGAAAGGGAATACAAAAGGCTATTTTTTCCATTCACATCTAGAAATTCTGAGTTCTAAACAGAAACATACTTGCTCAAAAAATTACACTCTTTTAGAATCATATGTGTCTGGTTCAGGGATCTTTTTCAATTTTATAACAAGGAGCTACCCAGAATTGCTATCTTCTGTTTTAGAAAAAGCCATTAATTCTAGACTGTAGAAGTCACTCTGGTAAACTTTTGTAATTGCAAGAGTAACTGTGAAGAGTGGAGCTGAAACAAGGATCACTTCAGATACCTGATTTTTTTTTTTTTAAACTACATTATCTAAAGACCCAGTTTACTTCACAGCAATGAACATGTCTCTGGACTTTTGCTTCAGGCCCCTTCCCAGTCAGAAGCATTGTGCCCAGGCTCCAAGGCAGATTAGCTCCTTCTTGAATGGCAGCAGAAACTTCCAAGGTCCCCAAGACTGGACTGCAGATGTTTTCCTGGACAGTGAAACAACTGCAGCACTTAGTCAGGTCAGCCTTGTTTTCAAATTCTTTAATGTTCTATTTCCTGAAAATGGCTTTTAATTAATCAAGTGCAGTGGGTTTGTTTTTCCCTGAGTAAGAAAGAAGAGAGGAAAAACTGGAACAGGAGCTGCTGAGTGATTCAAAAGCAACCTGAGCTGAAGGACATGAGAAATATAGCAGAGATGGCAATAGACTAGTCCTAGTTTTGTCATGCAAAATAACTTAAGAACTTAAGTAAGAACTTAAATTTTATAGTACAGAATGTACTAGATCTGATACGTTAGGAACTGAAAATAACATCAAAACTGGAATTTGTTAGGAAGCATAAAATTGCATTTAAAACAAATGTCTGTAGCCACATATGTACAATTTATGTACCCCAATACATGTTTAATACAGAGCCTGCTTTTTGCAGTTAGGATTATAAACAGTTCACTTAAAAGTGCCAGGAGTGAGCAGCAGAGAGAAAGCAGGAACAAAGTTCTGAACATGTAGGACTCCAGGACTAGTACCTTCTAAACCAGACCTGATTGATGCTCTCGGGTCACTATACATTATTCCCATGCAGCAGTTTTTAATGGGATGGGACATTCCTCAAGAATGTGAGAAAAATGAGGTAGTCATCAGGCTGGACCAGTATTTTTTCATACAGAAATTAAACAAATTCAGCATAACTCTGACTACCTTCTTTGCAAGTGGGCTACACAATCATAGTGACTGCACAAGAACTTGTGAGGAAGAAAATTAGACTGAAGCTCCACATAAAATGGAGTTCAATGGCACAGGGAGTCTCAGGGAATGAATATCTTAGAATGAAAATGATCACTTACTAAAAAATTGTTAAATTGTTTCTATTAGCACTATGTATGATTTTCTACCAGTACAGCAGAAATTTTGGCTACAAAAATGAAACATGAAACTCCTCCTGCCTGCCAGTTTCAATCAAATATAGAGCTCAGCCTGAACCTATGCAAGGCTGAAATGATGCTGATGGAAGTGAAACTGGCTGTCTCCTTTTAAAGGCCTGCAAGATTTTTTTTGTTAAGGTTGTATGAAGGCTTGAAGTCTTATCTGACTCCTTACTGGGTCTGGATGACTGGGCACCTTCCCAAGAATACCTTCTCACATCTTCAGCTTTATGGGGAGTTTCATCCCTTCCTCCTGCTGAGGCCACAATATCCTCTGCATTTGTTACCTGATGTCTGTGTTATTAACAGCCTCCAGCTTCCCAAGCCAAAAGTAAGACAATGTGCTGGCTCCAGATGTGGCAGAAGGAGCCCATCTGCCCTGTGCCTGCCTTAGATCACTGTAATCACTTCAGGCCAGTGCTCAGGCCCTTTTTTCAGCTCCAGGTAATTCCTGATGCCAGTTTACAGCCTTTGCAGAATGAAGGCCTGCTGAAGTTGCAAACCACTGAGGCTCACAACAAAGCCTTTGAGGTGCAGGTTCAAAAAATTTTTGAAGGCAATCCAACATTGTAAAAACCCCTCTGTGAACATCAGCTCAATAGAGACTCTGACCATCTTTAGAAAATAAAGGAAATCTTCCTCTTGAAGAACGCTTACTATCAGAAGCACTGATTGCTTCAAGTTTCAAACTCTTTATTTGCCTTTTCAAAGAGCTGCTCAGACTAAGTTTTGACCCCCCAAAATTAAGGCAGAAATGCTAGATAATAAAAAAATTCAGTAGTTCTTTCATTAGAACTGGAGACTCACACACAGGGTAAATGGTGAAGGCCAGAACTCACTGGCTTCAGGCTGGAATAAGTGCAATGGTACAAGTTCAGCTTTATATTTCTAACTTCTAACACCATAGAGAGATGACAAAACTCACATGACCAATGCAACTTCTGATGGATTATCTTTGCAAAAACATCCTTCAAACTTAATCAGGTACCAACATTCACCACACTGCCAGGCATAAAACTATCAGGAAAGCACAGAGCCAGAGTAAACTCTGTATCATGTGCTCTGCCAAATTTCACAGAAAAGTGATCCTATGTGCTGATTTGGGTCCAAATTTCACTCCTAGATAACAGCAGTGTGCACAGTTTCAGCTGCAAGGCTTCTAGAACTACCACTGATCTTGCAATAATTTATTTTTTCATCATGATTTAACTTCTGCTTAACTCTAATCTTGTTGTTGTTACTGCCCAAGTGTTTTGGCCTGTATACATCAGTAAGAGAGTCTTCCCCAAATTTTTGTGGATTTATAGGTACAAACATACGCATAGATGCCTGCATATATTGTGCCCTATCAGTTGGGGAACAAAGGTCACACTTATACTTTTCTCTGTATCTGTTTAAAATTTTTTCTGTGGAGTCACAGATCAAACCAAACACACCATCTCACTTATAAAATGGCCCATCAGACATAATTTGGAGGCTGCTGCCATTTCCCCAAGATCTCTCCTGCCAGTTGCAAATCTTCATGCTTCTTTAAGACTTCTTTTCAAGCCAAACCCTTCCTTTTTACCAAATTTTTTCCTCTGGTTCCCCATGTACTGTTCAATCTGGCTGTTCTCCCCTGTAACCCTATGGCCTGGGGACAAGTGGTGGCCTTCCCCTGTAGCAACAGCCATTTGGGGCAAGGTCTCCCTCCTGAGAGCCACTCCATATATAGTGGATCCCCATGTGCTGTAGGTGCTCACACCCCCTCAGGGTGTGGGGTAACCCCAGGGCAGGCTGCATAGCACAGGATGTGATTGTCTTATGTCCCCCTGCCTGATAACCCTCCTGAGGCATTGAGGTTCAAGGTCCCGTGTTTGCTGAGTGTTTGAGATCTTCAGATGAATGGAGTTGCAGGGTGATGGTTATTTTTAGCATTTTTAAAATGCTTATGGTACCAGTTCTGTGTAGCTGACTAATGTGGGCTTTGCAGTAATGCCTGAAAATGGGTAGAAGTGATCAGTACTCTGTTCAGACTGCCAGACAGCCAGAAATCCTGAAAAAGCATCAAAAAGAATCTGCAAATTTGTCCCAGAAAAAAAATTCAGGTAGAAAAACAGGAAATGTCTGTGGAAAAACAGACACATGGGAACTCTAGTTCTTCCATAATCTTCCAGTAGATGAAGTCTGGGCAAAGAATTCAACTTCTCATAGGGTGGAGTTTTATCAATTTATTAAAAGAGTTTAATGATGTGTGAAACCTGGCCTGGTCCCACCTAGTCCTTCTCACCTAAAAGCTACTGATAGAACAGGCTCCCCTTGTATGTGTATAACAAAAAGATGGCTCACAGAAGAATGAGCAGAGAGCATTTATTTGTACCTGTGAATTCTTGATTTTAAGATACCATATAAATACACATACACACAGAGGTGAAAATTGCTATGGGTTATGGTTTCTTCAAAAAAAATGTACCCAAAGAATACTTTTAGCTACGTGTCAATCCAGATGGCCTTGCAAAAAAAAAAACAAACAAAAAACCAAAAAAAAAACAAACAAAAAAAAATCCCAAAAAACTAACCATACAACCAGGCCCACCCGCTACCCCCAACCCCCAAGTCTAAATTATATGTTTGAAAAGATTCACTTCAACAGCCAAAGTACTGAAGACCTGAATTATTACTTTAAAGAACCTGTCTAGCAGAGTTGAAGTTACCTTAACAAAGGGGCTGGCTGAAGATACAGCTCTTGCTCATCTTCTAATGTACTGACATAAATAAAATATTTAACAGAGAGGACTGCAAAATTGGCTATTTTACACTACTCACATTTTCAGGTGAGATGTTGACAAAGCCTTCACCATTGATAATATCAGTTTTAATGAAGTAAGACAGAGACACACATTATAAAAGACTTCCAGCAGATAGACCAGGAGGTAGAGTGGGTTATAGAGAAAAACAAACAGAAAAGTTTGGTTTAGTGGACTTAGACTATGCCAGTTGTTCAGTATTTCTTAGTATTGTAGGTTCCTCTTTATTACTCCTTCAGCAAGAGTCCAGAACCCTTCAAGAAATAATCCAAAATGGCAAACCTAACATTTTTCTTTACCTCTACCTGGCAAATCTTCAGAGAGACACATTTACTGGATGGAAACTTCCTGCCTGGATTGGCTGTTCGTTAGTATGAGTAATGAACAATCCATTCATCATTATAGTTAGCAAGTTTTCCATTTCATCCTCTTCCCTCTTTAAGTGCATGATTTAATTCACAGCACATAAACATTTACACAGAAACCTTGTAAAAGCAAACCCATGCCCAGTATTTTAGTCATATGTATATGAGAAAACTATAGGCAGGTGGAGTAACTCAGTTTAAAACAAACTCATATCCACTGTTTGGTCACAATATCTAATCTCTCTATTCTGTGCCTGTACAAAATTTAGATTACTCTCCTTCCTTTTCTCCCTTTCACACATAGATATTTCACACTTGGCACTGCTTAGAGAGGGAGCTGCTACATACCTCAGAGGAAATTTGTTCCTGAGACAAATATGAGCTCTGGGAGAGGTTGCTTTATCAGCTAGGTTGTAGGCCTAAAACTTGGTATGTCCCACCTTCAGGTCCCTATGCTGCTTCCCACCCTGACCCACATCACTTTGGGGATGCTGAGCTGCAAGAGCTGAGTGGGTCTATTGGCAAGAGGTGGCTCGTGATATTTGAACATCCAATATTTATCTCAATACAAGAGCAATGGTCTCCTGTGGGAGGATGCCTGAAATATTTTTAGCTTTCTTCAGCTTCTTTTCAATGAAGCCTTTGAGTTTCCTCTTGTTCCTCGGAGCTGAGGCATCTCATGGCAACAATGACTGGGTGGACAGGTGCTTGCCCTTTCTGCACTGAGAAAAGCAATGAATTTTACAGTTCAGAAGAGTGGGGCCCTTTTTCGCATCTTGGAACACGAGTTTTCAGCCACCTTCCCTGGGTTTTTCCTTTGCCTCCTATAGGTTAGCAACCTCATTTTGCAGCCAGTGCCCTTGGGGCAGAGGTAGTCAATCATGCCCTGCAATTCCAGCGTTTGGGGAGCTTTCCATGGATTTATAGTGACTGTTTTAGTTTACTGTGCAGCTAAACATGCAGCTATCCGGAGTGAACACTTAAATGCTCTCTCTCAACCCTTAAAAAAATCAACTGTTCCTTGCCATAAGTGAATGCGATTTTCTTTCCCATTCCCCAAAATCTACCCACAAAGCTGATGCTTACTTGTTTCAGGCAGAGGGTAGTGGCAGCAAGAGCCCTGAACTGCAGACAGAGCAGTGAGGCAGAGCAAAGCAGTACTTTTTCAAGGAATACTCACTGAGCCAAGAATATTTTAAACACTCCTCCTCCATCACATTTCCTTAAAATTGAGATTATTAATGAGTCACACTTACATTCCAATTCTTCAGAGCACTGCTGTAGAGAGAAACAATAGCCAGGTCTCCCTCTCCTTCCTCCTGGGTGGGCAAGCAGCACAATACTAAAGTATTATCACATCAACTGCTGGGCTAAGAAGCTTGACCCAAAGCCCTATGCCAGTGAATTATTTTCTCTTGACATATGGCTTAAGGCTGAAGGATTTGAACACTTAATTGGTGCATTTTCTGCAAGGCTTTAAAGGCTTGGCAAGGTGAGATTCCTGCTAATCAGTGATACAGCTGGGAAATAGCTCCTGCTGTGCATCACCAGCAGCCTCCACCTACACAAATTTATTGATCCCCCTGAGCTCAAGGGACTTGTATTATCTGAAGGTGTTAAATTCATTTCTAAGTGAAGCTGTCCAAAGATTGTGTTTCAAACATCCTTTATAAGTTGTATTCACTGAGACATGTAAGAGCGCTGATCTGTTAATGTATGTGAAAAAGAACACCACGACCTTCTCTCTCCCACTAAGGTCAAAGTGGCTCTTTGTTAACTAGGAAAACAAAACAAATTCCCTGTAACTTTTTGCCTTTTCCTACAGAATTTTCCTCAGCCCCTCATTGCAAGCAAGCATTCACAAAATTAATATTTTTACAGCACATTTTTATCATTGAAATTATAATCCTCCTCCCAAAAAATACTTCCATTCTAAACTTGGGTCATTTGATGAGAAATCTGGTAAATTAAATCATTTATTATTGACACTCCTGTAAAACAACTACTCAGAACATTCAGTTTTCATTTTAATCCTGTCATTTTATTATACTTCAGCCTCTGACTTGCAAAACCATGGTTTCTGTAATAGTCCTTACATTTTTCTGGCATTTTACTTTATCTGCAAAAACTTCTCTAAAGAAATTCCATTACTTCTATTCTTACTGATTTACCACTTCTATCTCATCAGAAACCTCGTAAATATACTCTTCACTAAGCTCCTGAGAGCTGAAAGGACTTCTGGACACAAAGGATTTGCAGGACAGACATGTTATTGTTGTTATTCTGTCTTTCCAAGAAAAAAAAAATTTTCACAATGATCCAGCCAAAAATTGTATTTTTATGACAGAACAATAAAACTAAAGAGAGCAGTTACTGTTCCCATCAGAGAGAAAAGACTTTCCCTCGAAGATAACTGTATCCAACCACAAACTGACAACTAATCTTACTCATGAAAGATGTTGTTCTCATGGGGCACTCCCCTGCAGTCAGACTCACTCAGACACACTTGGAAATAAAATGATACAGTCTTGAAGTTGGGCTGCTTTGGAAGGCATTCTGCACATATTTGTATTAATTGAATAAAGTCAATCTAATTTAATTCTTTGAAACAGATAAGCACAAAAAAAGGAAGTGAAGGTTGAAAATGTTCAAGGAATGCATATTTAGGGCCTTACTTCCAAAAATCTAGGTATTGGTGTAAGTGCGATTTTAATATTTTTGATTAATTTTGTTTTAATTCTATTAGTTCCTTTTCACCTTTTCTCTGCTAAATACATGTCAAATTTAGAAGATGGCACAAAATTTCTCTGTCCACTCTCTTCACTTACCTCCATTGACAGGAATTTTATTAAGTTTTATAAACTTCAAGCCTGCTTTTAGTCCTGGCATCATGTGGAAGTCCTGTGGGAGCCAGAATGAGATGATCCTCACCCCCAACAAAGACAGAGATAACACTGCTTCTCTTTCATTCTCTGTTTACACCAGCATCACCCACAGCTTTGCAGCACCTCTCTCAAATTTGTAAATGACAAAGACCTTCCAACAAAACCAGGCTCAGCTTCTTAAAATATCTTTGACAACTTAATTAGCTTTGCACGCTGGCACCTCAGGACTGTCAATTGAAGCATAGTTCAAAGATCAATTAAAAGATCAGTTCTTTTTCTCTGCGTATGGGAAAGTATTTTTACACTAGCAAACACCAATTTACACTCATTATGTTCTGTGAATAAGCCTGCTGGCACACCGGGGGTCCCATTGAAACACATTCTTAACAAATACAGTAGGTGTAGTGTTTACCCATTGCTTAACTGTGCTGAATAAGCTCTTGGACAAACAAAAGCTTTCTTGCTGGCCCTAGTTATCAGAAGGTGCATTACACGCTCTCTGCTGCCATCGTTCACCACCTTTTCTTATCGTCCTATCAAACAAATTTTAATTAGCAGTTTCCACACCGTTAGAACTAAATCCATCTAAGCAGTGATGGAGTAAAACCGCTGGTGTGATTTGCTGTAGTCCATTGGTTTGGATTTTGTGTATCTTTCATAATCCCAAAGCATCTTGCATAACCCCAACATCCTTTCGTGTGTATGATTTTCTGCTTTTGCATGATGGGTAGTAAATGTTCAGGGTCTCATGTCAGGGCAGTGATGCAATCCAGCAGGGTGGGTGGCTTGGCAGGACTGGGTGCTACTGGGGCAGCCCTTTACAGCCTCTCTCCCTGCCCCTGGAATCTTCAGATTCTGCCTGGGTGGGAGGTATTTGTGAGAAGTGCACATCCTTGTAGTGGTAAGCTGTACCTGGGGACTGTTTGTGTGCTTCCCTGCAAAGTGGTTCTCATGGCACATTGTGTGTTGTAACACTCCTGTGTCCTCTCTTGGCAATGAATTTCTGCCTCACTAAGGTTAATTTCTAGCCCAAAGTCCAGCCATATCAAAAAGGATAAGCTTTTAGATCTTCCCATGATTTACACCTTATTATGTTTGTTAATGCATTTGGGTTTTGGAGAGCAAATGAGGACATCAGTGGTGACATTCCAAGCATTCATGTGCTTAGGCCTGTACTGTGGATTCGTATAACATCTACTGACCACCTGAAGGTTTATTTTCCTTTTCTCACAGGCTCTGTGATTCACATCTCTGGCATTTCAGTTTGCAACACCGTACTAAGTCCTGTAGTCTCATGACTTCTCACCCATCTCACACTCTGCCATAGGCTACAAAACTAGAAATAGCTTGATCATGACAAGCAAATGAAGCCTGGGAGCCAGAGGAAAGAAATCAGAAAGGAGATTTTGCTGTGCTACACTTGACTGCCCTTTTTCTGCAAGCCCTATAAATTTTTTTTTGACCAGCTAAAGTAGGACAATATGGTCATCTTGTACTCTGCAGAGCTTTTACATGCATTGGTCTAAAGGTATGTAAACAAAGATGCATACACACATCTATCAATATATAAGAGTGTGTCTCTGTGTGTACTTGCATATATATATATATAGAATGTGCAGACACAGGAGAATTTTATAGTGCTGTGATGGGATAAATGAGCCTGGCTCTTATATGAAAACCTAAAGTAAAATTAGACAGTGTTTGAATGAGCAAAAACCGAAATGGCGGCCCTTCCAAACAAGTCATGCATCTTCTTTACAACACAGAGATATGTGCTCACTATCTTGCATTTAAACAGTGGGAAAATGACTTGGAAGTATTTTAAGAAAAGGAGGAAGGGAGATTCAATTTTATTTGTTTATGTTTCTCACTGTAAAACCCTAAATAACTTGCATCTAACTATATGAGGTCAGAAAAAAGCATAAAAACTTCTAACAATGATCTAAACCAGATTTTAATGTATATAAAAAGGTCAGACAAACATCAGCTACAAGAGACTCTTCCATGGTTAGATAAGAGGTTTATGTGTTTTGCTGGACACCTAACATAAAGCTCTTTAAAGCTGCAGGATGTCAGACTTTTTTGTTGTAATACATGTAATGAAAAAGAAGTGCTCCATAATAATTTCTTAGTAGTGTTTGCTAATGTTGCAGTTGGGATATTTACTGCCTGAATGTATTGCTTTGGCCATTGGATCTACAAGGAAAAAAAAATAGCTCAAGAGAGGCCTCTTGGGGGTGTCAAGAGAAGCCAGGCTGCACAAATCATTGACGAAAGATAATACAACTTTACTGAGTCTACGCACCTAATTTTTTTTTCCTCCTGTGAATGTTTCATTCCTATTGATAAAAGAAACAGTTCTTCGAGCGTAGTAGGCAGTCTGCTCTTTGTAAACCATTAGTCAAAACCTTCCAAAGGAAAGACCTGCAAGTTTTCAAGCTTCTTTCTGCTTTGAGCTTTCCAAGCCTTTCAAGGCTTGGTATGGTAAACATGCAAGATACAGGGCAAGGTGGCTTTCTGCCTGGTCTAGGGCTGCAGGCACCACCATTTCAGGTACTTGAACCAACCAGAAAGAGTTCCTGTCATGATAGAGACATACACAGACATTAAAAAGTTTTACTGTGGGTTTTTAGGGGGGTGGGGTTATGTGCTTTGGTTGAAGGACACTCTAGGTACACCTACGTTGTCCCCAGAAGCAGACTTGGCAGTAGCTATGAAAGAGGCCACTTTCCTGCTCTGTCTGTCCCCACTGTGGAGTCAGGCCATCAGCATCCCTGCCAAAGCATCCCCTGCTCAAACAGTCCCTGATGCCTCTACCACAGCCAGATTGCCCTGAGCCTCACTTGGGCCACCCGTGTGAAAAACAACTGCAGGAAAGCTCCTGTGTCTGCAGGTTTTATTACCTCTACTCAAGGAGGACAAATACATTTAATATTTAACATTTCCTATATGTTAAAACCAGCTCTGTTACAGCAGTACAAGAAGGGCGACTGACCTCACAGCTGGCTTTAAAGACAAGAAGCCAGGCAGCTCTCTCTACCCTACATGATAGCTTTCCTCTATTGCAGAGCAAAACAAGTCACCCAGTGTGAGGATGGGAGGAGTTCACCTGAGTTGAATTTTGGCTCTTTTTATCGCGAACAGGCTGTGCTTTGTGCAGGTTTCTGTTCAACTGTAGGAGTAAAAGCTTTCTTTCTTAGAACATTTGACATAAAAAGAAAGCAAAATAAGAAGGAATTTCTAACTGATTGCCCTATGAAAATGTCCCAGGATTGTGCAAACAAAGAAAAGATTGGGTTTTTATATTTTTTTTTTAATATCATGCAAGTCCTGAGATATTATGAAGCTGAGTATTCAGTGGAAACCTAGACAAACCAGACATTGGATAAACAGTATTTTTTTTCTGAGTCGTTGCTAACAGTTCCCTTTCAACTACTAAACAAGAGCCTTGAGAAGACAGAGCTCTCAACCAACCACATTTTGTTCAGAAAAATAGAATTGTTTAGAAGGGTTTTTCTCTTTTGTTTTCTTTAAACAATCCAATCTAATCCTTTAATGTGAAACTTACATAAAATATTCTCAGAAGGAATTACATCTTTTTAAACTCTTTGTTGTATGTAAAACAGAGTTCTGCCCATCACAGTGGGAGGCACACGTGTGTGTCTGACTGTCACACACCATACAAGGACACGATGGACTTCTGAAACAACCCAAAATGTCTATGTTGCAATAGCTCTAATGTCTATGTTGCAATAGCTCTAATTTTCACATCCTTGGCTGATTTTGTCATTTGTTCTTGATTATACAGCTAGCAAGTGTAGGTAGGTGCTATTGCAGAAGTCACATAAACATTGTGGTTCTACACTGCAGATACTGTCAAATACAGGCCCAGCTCCCCGATTTGTCTTCAAAATAAAGTGTGTGGTATAATTTCCTTTCCCTTGGGGATAATCAGTCCCTCCTTTTTGCATACAGCGAAATGCAGTTTTCTATTAGTCCAACCACTGACAGCTGTGGTTACAACAGAAATAAACAAAAGTAGCACAAGGATGAATGAGACTGGTTGAAGATATATTGTAAGTATCCCCCCCAAGGGGCTTTGTTTCTCACCTGATGATCTTTTCTACTGCTGTTATGGAGCTTGCAGGTGAAAAGAATTTACCAAAACAAACCTTCTCACCAGGACAAGGGCTCAGGAGAATCCTCAGTCTTCACTTCTCTCTCAGAAAAGAGTCATAGCTCTCTTGACCATAATCATTGATCCCTGGGATAATTTCTTTGAATTTGAATTGAAATTAGAAAGTAGCATCTCAGTGACATGAAAAGCAGGCCACCATTCCAATGCACTTACACAATCAGATGGGTTACATATAGATATCTGCGGATCATTGCAGCAGAGATCATCTTGTTTGGTCCTTGAAAGGGAATATTTTTTGACAAGAAATGTATTAAGAACTGCTGTTATTTGAAACACATACACACAACCCTCTAGGCTGCAAACAGTGCTTCAGGGTTCAATGTCTCTGTGTTTTATTTTGGTCAATTACTGATCAGGGAAGATCTTGTGCCTAAGGAGTGAGGCGGACTCGGGCATTTGGTGTCTGGTGGGTGACACAGACTGTTCTATGTTTCTGCTGTGGCAACTTTTGCACTCACTGTGCTTGTGTTTGCTGGAGGTCAAGTGGAGCAGGGCCTCTAACTCAAGGGTCATACTCACAGTATGCTCATTAAATTTCTTCTGGTTTTTTGGTCCCTGTGCCTATCCCCATCAGTATAATGTTACTCTTCTCACAGGAGTGATGAGAAGAAGAGTAACATTAAACTGATGAGATCTTCTTCTCAATGCAGTGATGTGTGTTATATTTGTCATATAAGTAAAATAAAATACAGACACAGAAAGACTAGGAAATAAGGCAAAAATAGAGTAGCCCAAATGCTCCAATTTAAAACTGAATCTGAGAGTCAATAACACTGGAATCTTATTTTAATTTCCCATCTGAATTTTATTTGAATATATAGATGATTTACAAAAGATCTATACGCTAATATTTCAAATTGATGAGAAAAATCATGGTTAACACCATGAAAGCAGGGGATGGAAGACTTTTTCTTTTTTTTTTGGTTTTTGTTTTAATCCACTGAAAACTGTTTCTCCTAATAGGCCTTTTTTCATATACTAAATAGAAATCAAAATCAACAGGCAGATTTATCTGATGTCATTTTGAGTTAAAGCACAGAATATTGCCAAAGACAGAAGATAAATTCAGCAGTGTACCTATGTCCAATTTTCTATATGCTTTTCACTTATTTCAAAGAGTAAATAAGGGAGTTCCTTATATCTGCTTTTAAAGTGGACTGTCTCCAGGGCAGTTCTGCTTTACGCTGCTTCTCTTCCAGCTTGTGCATTTATCTCCTTAGTTTTCTGAGGCATGTTGTCCCTCTTTGTACTGATAAGAGTAATCTGCTGATTCTCCTTCTCTTCCCTGTAATATTCATGCAGAGTCTGGCATAAACTGACATCCATATGGCATTCATCCCATTGAATGGCACTTGGAGCAATGTGGGGCTGTGGGAGGACAGGTCAGCTGGATGACCCTTGGGGCAACCACACTGACCCTTACCTCCAGGACTGCTGGCTCCTGTCACAGCACAGTGTAATCACATTTTACAACATCATCCTTTAGACCTTTTATACGGGATGCATTAAGGAGTTTACACCTTCTCCTGGGCTACAGTCTACCAGAGACTGTATATGTGTATTTTAACCTGACTTCCCGGTTAAAAAAATGCTGACCTGACTCATGAAACCTTTGGTGAAGTAGGGGGAGACTTCATAAACAACAGAAGAATCTGGAAGAAGAAAAAATTCTGATATAAAGCTCACTGTATGTCTCAAAGTTGTTGGCATCTGTATGGTCATCTGTGCAGACAGACCCCAACTGTAGGGGTCAGTCCTACCCTGTTATGGTGGGAAAATGCTGAAATATTGTAGGGAAAGGCCAATTTGATGCTCTGAATTCCTCTCTAGGTTTGCTGACTTGCTTGCTGATATATTGTTCTATTTGAGTGCTTTGTGGTGTTCCAGTCAATATAGAAGGCACCATTTTAAAGTCCTGAAGTCAGACGTGGTTGCAATTGTAGAGATTTCAGCAGTTCCCATTTAATGCATTCCTTAGGAAGCCAAAGATTGTTTTCTTTCCACTCTCCCTGCAGTAGGCATTTTCATCAGGGAGCTAAAGCAGTGAATTCAAATCTACAAGGCTTCCTGTGTATCTTGCTGTACTGGACGATAGAATATTTTGAACTTTGTATGAAACTCAACAGGAATTAAAATAAGGAGAGAAACCTGAGGAAAAATGTTAAAAAATCCCATTCTCAAGTGTATTATGAGACTTTTATTCAGAAGATCCTAAAATAGAAAAAGCAGCAGCAATTTGTCTACTGCTATTTCTCAACTAATAAGAAAACTTATCACATTTATTTCTACTGCCTTGCAAATCCTAAGAAGAATTTTCACTGCTTAATGGCATTGTCAAATCACACTCAATTTCAGCATAGTGCTAGAATGTGTTTGCAAGCCGTTGTTGTTTCCAGTCTTGATTTCAACATTCTGCTTACAAGCACTTCATTATGAAAAGATGTGGACCACATAAAAAAAGTAAGTTTTTATTTTCTCACAGGGAATGTGTGTTTTCTGTCTATTCTCATGCCCACAAAAGGACAGGGGAATTTGCACAAGGGGAGAGATAAAATCTCAACAACATATTGCTATAGATCTGAACATTTCAAACTACCTGTTTACCCAGAAAACCATTTTGTGTGACATTTCCATTGTCTATTTTTTTGAAGTGGATGAACAAAGACAACCTGTTTGTATAATCAGCTGTCAAAAAACGTTTTTAAAAGTTCAGTGACAGAAACTCTTTCAAAACTGGAATTTATTAAAAAATATTGTGAGTAGATCAAATCAGACTCTGAACTTCAAAGTTAAAATTACTGAGACCACTCTTACACTTAAATGAAACCACTGGTAGATACTTGAAAGTCTGGGATAAAAGATCCCCAACAAACAACAAAACCAAAACCACCCCATACCTTGTGATTAACAGTGCACAGGTAGTTTACACCTTGCTTGTAACTCTGCAGTTCTCATTTACAGTATCTGCATCCCATGTTGCTTTCCTTACATACTTCTACAGATTGTGCCCTGCACAGACTTCTCCTCACAAATATAACCACCTTAAATCCCATTGACTGTTAGTTTAAAACATCTCTGTTGTTTCTTCTCTTATTTCTTACTTTCTAATGCTTCTGCTGCATACATCCAGCAAGTTCAACAAAGCTGCTAGTTTATGGCTCTGGGCCCTGAATCTTGCCTTTCCATTCCCTTCATGCCCTAACCTCTGGCAGCAAAGGAGAAGAAAGGTATTGATAGCTGAGATAGCTGACTGAAGGACAAACCAAGAAAATGAGAAGGACAACAGCTGAATAAAAAAAAGATAAGAAGTACATGAGAAGTGCACAAGGTCATGATTCAGGGATCAGAAATGACAGTGAAGGTGATTGACATGGAGACTGACACGGTTAAAATTATCACTTTGCTTCAGTGCCTTCAAGCTGGTATGCAAACGGGATCAATCTCACCACATATTTAGAACTTGCAAAGCAAAACTCTGGGAAGGAAAATGTACTGCCACATCACTAATTTTGCCTGAGAGTGCCTTTAGGAAACTTACTTTAAGGTTTGATGCAGGACAAGCGACACTGCCCAAAAACTATGTAAGGAGATTGTGCTCAGCAAAGTAGAGCTTGAACTTCCTATTACAACAGGATGTGTAACCCATTTTTGTTGCTTCGTATAAAAAAATAGCATGCCCATCAGTCTGTGAAGCTTCTCCAGTCTGTCAAGTGATGCTCTTGTCAAGGTTTAAGCTTCTCCCCTAAATGATGATAGGTGAGCATCCTTTTCAGTTAACTCTTTCAAGAAAAACTGCATCCAGTGTTTGTTTACGATAAGGCTTTTTATGCCCACTGTATGATTTTCAGCTGAGAACTTTCTTCTTGAGTCCTTTAAGTCCTGAAATTATTCCCTTGATAGCTTAAGGGAACATAACAGGGGAATGAGTAACACCTTCCAGCCCACATAACCCTCAGTGTGCAGTGCAGCCTTTTGGGGAGTGTGATAGAGGGAGACTTCAAGTTGCCAACAACATAAAGCCCCAGTAAGGTCCATTCCTGTGGCTGAGCTTCACTGATTGTAGAAGGAATAAAGCTATCATCACCACAAAGCTCTGTGGGTTCATTCTGCACACCATGAGGTACCAGATTACCAGTGACTATCAGGCTAACTGGTTGGTTGCCCAGTATATGGGGGCTGCTAGCTACGGCTTTAGCAAAACTGCTTAAATCTGAGAGTCCCATTGCCTTACTCCTCCCAGACAAAACTGATTAAATAATCTGAAAATGTCTACAGGCATGACAACATTGTGGAGGTCTTCAGTATCAGCATGACATTCAACACAATGCATCTCTATCTTGAAAGTTAATTGAAATCCCTGTGGGTAAAAAAAGCCAATGTAACATTTGCTTCACTCATGACTCACTGCAGGATACAGTGATGACTCTCAGCTCCCTGTGATGGATAGCCTCAGAACAGCAGTGGTTGACATTTTCTGTGTCTTGGCCCTTTAATATGTTTTATGTTTGCACAGTTGCAATGAACATTCTCCACTGCCTTTAATCCTGGCTGATAAATGAAGCATGAGTCTCCCTCTAACCTTGGATACTCTCACAGCTGATGCTTGCTTGATATGGTCTGGATTTTTCCATGGACACTCTGTTGGAAATTGTCCAATAACCTCTCTGCAGCTATTGGAGGAGCATTGTCATTGATTGCTTAATGCTTTTCCCAAAAAATATCAGGCATGCTTGCTTTTTTTACCATACAATAGTTATAGATATAATTTAACCAGTTTCCTAAGTTGCATAAAATCTGTACAAAAAGGGCAAGAATTAGGCTGGAGATCCTACAGGAAAAAGCAATGGAAAATCCTTGGACAAAAAAAGATTCTGTCTCCTGGACTGTAAATTTTAAATCTAAAGCCACACAGTCAATCTCTGTGTCTCAGTAAAGTGTTTATACATGGAAATGCAGCCAAATTCTGATGTCATATGTGGAATGAGATGAACATGAAAAAGAAAATGATAACAATAGGAAAAATTCTTGCTCCTTTCTTTTTCTCATGTCAAAATTATACTTGAGGAACACTTGTGATGTACAGTTCTCCATGCATCTTTCCCCTTTTAGTTATAACCTTTTCAAAGCACACACTTCACTTATGGAAAAAAGCTGCAGATCAAAGCATGACAGTTGACACCACAAAAACAAAGAGACAAGGTTACTGGATCAAACCCAAGAAGCAAAACTGATGAAAAGCCTTCAAGTGCAGAGCAGACTGATGAAAATAAGTGTGTGCTGCATGATTTGAACAAAAAGGGGCTGAAATAGAAGAGAAGAGGAAAGACTGATGATAGCCAAGGGCTGAAGACTCTTTACAAGCATAAGAAGCTGGTAGCTCCAGACTTGGGTTTCATAAGCAGAAAGTTTATAATGTATTTAAAATTTAGTGGAGAAACCACTGACTGTGACATCAGAGAAATCATGAGACAAAATTAAGAGGAAAGATTCTGAAAAAAATTCCTCTCAGGGGTATACTGAAAGTATTCAGAGAGGTGATAACAAAAAAACCAAAATTCCCCAGTAATCTAGGTGTGTTTGAAAGCACATTGCTGTGACTTTGGCCATATTATTTCCCCAAAAAATGGCCAGATAGCCCACAATTTGTGTAAAATTAGCCAGCCTCTATAACGGGCTCTTATGCAAAGTGTGTATATTCAGCTTCTTTTGCTGAAATTCCTAATAACTCCAGAAAGGAATATTAGAAGTTACACTCTAAGATTTTAACTTACCTTCCAGTAAATCTTGTGTTATCATAGGTTCTTCTATGTAGGTAGGCAATGCAATTGTATTCTCATACATTTTTGATGATAAATCTAATCAATATTTGCAGAAAGACATTTTGTTCCTTATAAATTTCACCACGAAACTCTTCACAACTAAATAGAATTGGGTTCCCAGAAATCCCAACTCTTATGGCATTAAAAAGCCATTTAAATATTTTCTTACCCTTCCCCATCCAGCATGCACTGTGTGGGTGAAAGTTTCTTGTTACTACCTTATAAAAGCAACTGAATTTTAACCACAGATTGCTACATTAGAGTAAGACCTTTAAAACACAAAAAAAACCCCAAAAGAAAAAAACAAAACAAAAAACCAAACCAAACAAAACA
>VXBB01012105.1:248781-266169 GCA_013399915.1 Illadopsis cleaveri
CAAACCAGGAAACAAAGCAAGGAAGTCTTTTTTGTTGCAGCTGCCTTGAATTCTTCTGTCATGTTCAGGTACTGTTGTGCTGCACATTCTTGTACGTTGTAGGCAACTGTCAGTCAGCACAGCAGATGACATGAATGACATGAGGATACTGCTATGAGAGTTTAAACAGATTTCTGGCTGAATGCTTATGTCACTTCTAAGTCATGACTTAAAAGAGAGGAAAAGAAAATTTAAAACAGTGTTTGCAAGAACCTAGCATATTGAAAGGATTGCAGAAGAGAAAGATTGGTTTGACATCAAACCACACTGTTTGTACCACAAACATCCAGCTAATGAGGATGATTCAGTTAAAATCAGAATTCCTCCCCTGTGCAGTTATTCAGTCCTGTTCTAGTTTTACAAGGTGCCCAGTGATTTAGTTATACTTTTGATATTTACATTTTTTTCTTTCTTTTTTTTTTTAACTGAAATTTTGGTAAATTCAAAACTTGCCTGGAAAGGGAGTCAGATTCCCTGAAGTTTCAGATAAGGAAAGGGCACATTCCCAGGCTGTAGAAAATCCAGTTCCCTTTTCTGCCAAAAAGAATTTGACTCCATGTTATCCAGATCCACCAGAAGGAGCCCAAGGTGCCACCCTGCTTCCTGAAGGCGCCCACTCTGCACACTGGGCTGTGCTTCCAAACCCCTTCCTCCTGCAGGCACTGTAAACCTGTCAAGGTGCTGAAGAACACAGTCTATCTTTAGGGATTTTCTGCTGGGCTGGGGGCAGAAAATTTGAGGTGCTATGACCCCCTTCCCTTTAGGTCTCACAGGAATGCTGATCAGGCCAATATGTACCCACCCACCAGGTTTCAAGAAGACCTCATGATGAATATAGGGGAAAGACAAAAAAAGAGCAGAAGTTACAAATTTATGTTTGGGCTAGATTTGAAAATAACAGCCAGGGAGGGGGGAAGTGAACACTTGAGCATATGAACTTCTGTATCTGCTTCCCAGTAAGAGGGTGTTGGTTTTTTGTATGCCTTACTCCCCTGCTCCTGGAATTTATCTTTACTTTTCTCCCCTGGCACACAAAAGACATTAACAGCCCACCACTAAAACTGAACACTGCAAATATCCTCCTGAGAAGAGTACAGGTCCAAAGTTTCTTCAGGCAACAACCTCTTACAGTATTTTCATAGAGATCTTAGGAAAAGTATGTCGTAAATTACTGCTTGTGATATTATGGCTGAGCCCCACTGCAGCAGGAATAGGACTCATTACCAAGAATGTTCGAGAATTTTAGTCAAATACTTTTTGGAACTTCAAAGCCTTGCCAGCCCCGTATGAATGGGAGCAGAGTCAATCAATACATTTGAAGGTGTCACCCAGATGGGTTCCTTGTTCCTGTAATGCTTCTGATGCCAGGTAGGCTTTAGAAGAAGGGGCAGCTGTCATCTTCTATCAGGAGGGGCTCTGGAGCCCAACAGGTCAGCTCTGTGTCCCTGACTACAGCGTCAACTCACATAAAACACATTACCAAAACAGGAGCTCATTTGATGTGCCCCCTGCACACTGCATTGAAATGTGTCCTAAGAAAGGGAATATTTTAAATAGTATCTGCATATTTTGCTGTAATAAGCAAAGTCTCCTGACTACCATATGAACTCAGGACTTAAACAGATATAAAGTGGCATCATATACTTGAAATGGAGAGAAGGATCTTTAAGTTGCACCATGCTGTACCTTCAGTGGATCGTATAAATTCAAGTACAGGGGTTTGTCAGGGTAGACCAAGAAATTGCCTTTCCTCCAGGCTTTCTGTCTTCTGAGTAATGAACCAAGTTACTTCATAATATCATGAAGACAAAAAAGCCAAACCAGAATCACCACATCAAAACCAACACATGAATATGTGGGAGTGAAGAGATATTAATCTCTCCTGCTTCTTCACTGTTCTGAAATTCCTTAATAGTTCCTGAGTAATGAAATGTCAATGACTTTTAGAAGCCACATGAATTACTTGTATGGAGTAACTTCTGTTTAAGAAATTAATTTTTGTGCATTAGACACAGTGACATTTCTCATAAAGAGAAAACAGAAGTACAGAATATGCAGCCGGGGAATTGTTTGGACAAATAGTGCAAGTTTTACTTTTGATCTGGCAATCTTAGGTGAAAGAGCACTGCATGTTGATAAAATTAATTAAAAATGCACTTTTTGTGAACAATTAGCATGCAAGATTAGGACTCCTGGTACATGGGACCTGTCCTAATAGAATTCTATCACCTGAATATTCATGGGACAGTGTGATCAAAGTGCAATTGGGTGAAGTAAATGTGTCCAGAATCTAAGATGACTGGAGTAACACAGGCTTCCTACTACTGTTTCAGGGCTATTTGGATGGCCTGTGATTCAAATTATATTCATACAGGAGTGATATGCAAATTTAAGGCAAGAAAGAACACAAGTGGTATATGTTTATGTTTATAAACATCAATAAGGTATTGTTGCTCTTGATGACCATTAACTTAAAATAAAACTACCAGAAAATCTTACATCATTAGTATTATTAATAATGCTATTTAAACCTCCTGATAATAACAGATAAGGAATAATTGTCTCTGTTAAATCCATGCTGATTTTGTAAACTAAAAATGGCTTTTTTCATTTTTCTTTATATGGAAAATTAAGAGTTATTTAGTTGGCTCAGTGTGAGATGATCTATATTGGCCCCATGGATGAGAGTCAAGTCCTACTGTTGGTGCACAGACTTTACCTCTCAGAGAAAATACATCTGTATGAACATTGGTGCCTTGCAGGCTCTGTTTGAAGACAAAATGACAGTTTCTGTGGAAAAAGGGTATGGGAGCCCTTTGCTGTAAAGTAATTGTGAGCAAATAAGTCAGAGCAAGAATGCTGGCAAGCACCAAGGCAGGGTTGAGTCTGGGAAACTGTGATCAGCTCCTGTTTCTCACACAACATCTGCTGCAGTGGGGATTTCTCAACATGCACAGTTAACGTGCTGGCCCAGTAAGATTCAGGAAGCATCTTCTCTGTTTCACTGGAGGAGCTCTGCTTCAAAGGGGAAACCTACTAGTCTCAGGAAATAAGAACCTGAAACGTGCAGAGAAAAGGATGTGGAGTAAACAGAGAGCTGGCAGATGTAGCTGCATGCCAGGGATGATCCCACCAGCCCATAAATATTGATGACTTTGCAGTCTCTGAATACAGATTATCCAGGACGCTGAAGGCTGCAGCTGCACATTCACAGCTTGCTGCTCCCTGAAAGAGCATTCCTGAGAATGTGCATCCGCCTGTCTGAGAATCCCCCACTGCTCTTTTTAACTCTGCTGAAACAACGCTCTTCTCCTTCTGGAATTTATGTTTTATCAAAATAATTCAAAAAGGCAAAGAAAATATTTGTTTTGCTAAACTCATTTGCAAACAGCTATAATAGGTTGTTACAAAAACAGGAGAGGGGTTAAAACTCCCCTCTTTTCTTCCTCTATTGCATATATGTCCTTCATATAGCTACCTTTGTCAGACTGCTTAATACAAATAAGTAGAAATAATTAGAGACCGTCGTGACAGTTCATTCATGGGTGAATCACGCCTAACCTTGATGTATTTGGCAATAACATCAGCACTTCACTTGGGTATGGAACCAGTTAAACACTGGGACTCAGATATCCTTAAGAGAAATTAATTTAAGATTCATGCTGGACCCTTAATTCAATAAGCCAAAATTGGAGCTGACATTCTGAGGATAATAAAGAAACCTAGGATTGAAGTCCAAACAAGGACAAGCCAAACCACAAAGGATTCAGCAGAGTACTTCAGCATTTCTGAGAAAAAGTAAAATATTAGGGGCTCAGAGCCCATCAGCAGTTGGCTCATGTTTTAAGGATAAATGTTAAAAGGCTGCGATTTTACTTAATTCTATGACAAAAGTAGCAATGCTTCAATATCTGCTTATCACTTTGAAATAAAAAGTTAATTTATTATTATATATCACATAGGTATACACGTAGTGAATGTATGTATTTATAACTATGGATGCATATATATACACAAACTCTACTATTGTTCCTCAGTACATGGCTATCACAAATTCATGCTTAAGGCCTGATTGTCTCACATTAAGCAAGGTCTTACTCTACATGTATTTTTAATGACCTACCTGTGCTCTCTGTTTTCTGTGTTCCAACAGGGTCATGATCTCTCAATCAGAATTTGTAAAAATACTCATAGGTATAACAGAGCTGCTTTAAGCGCTCTGAACATGGCCCATGTGGAAAAAGAGGCCGGAGCTCGGGCTATTAAATCAGATCTATTCTGGACAACAATGACATGTGTTTTAAATTTTCACAGAACTTCAAACATGTATAAGGGCTTTCCTGAGAAGAGAGGCTTCCCTTCACTGGGGTCTAGCACAGAAAGTGCAAATTAAATTAGGAGTGAAATTGGTCGCAGGGGTGTAGTGTTACTGCATCTTGCAAGCAATCTTGTGCCTCAAACAGCATCAAAGAATTATCATTTTGCCGTAGGTGTTTTTGCCGTGTGTCAGACACCACAGCTTCCTTGTTCATGAAAGGAGTTTGCTGCTGAAATGCCTGTTAAAAAGCCTGGGCTTGACTTACCACGAACCTTAGAGGTTAATCAGTTAATTGGCAATTTTTTTTGAATATTAGTATCACTTTTAGTTAAGGTCCCACTGAAATAGACATAAAAATGTTTTGTGTGTGACATTCTCAGCTCCTTCTGGAATCAGACTTCTTGTCTGAGTTCAGAACAGTCCTTTCTAATGCAGCTGCACCAGCAGTGATCTGTGCTTCTGTGTCCTGGTTTTGTTTCCTGCTAACTGGCAGTTCAAACTCAGAAGCAATTCCTGTTGAGCATATATATGGAAATCTAAAACGGATAAAATAGTTTGAAGAAACTCTTCCATGGACTCCCACCAATGTGTCAAACTGACTTTCTCCTTTGCTCCTTTATCTTTTCTCCCTGTCTATCGTTTGCTTACCCACAGTAGGATCATCACTAATGCCTTCCAAAACTTTACCAGAGCTGGTGAAACTACAAGCAGTAAGATCTCATGCTGAAAGCACATCCAAACACTGTACACAATGTACAAAAAAGAGATACGAGGTCTGAATTCAAATTTTAAAAAATTACCTCTTTTTAAAAAATTATTTTATTTTATTTGCTGCCTTTGTATCATTAAAGCAACCAGATAAAATACTCTTTTGAAAACTTGGGGCACAGTGATTGATTAGTCCTACACCTTTCTGCTGTGGAAATCTCTGGGACTCCACACAAGCTGCAAGTGCTAACTACCTGTCCAGATAAAGCCTGCCGGACCTGAAACTACAGCTCTTCTTCAAGAAAACCTGCTGGATTGGCATTTGTTCTTTTGCAAGATGCAGTAACACTTTTGCAGCTTAGGCTTTGTCCTCTGGCTCTCTCTTGGCTTTCCTTTCTTAAACAACATTGTGCTTGCACATTTGCATTAATATTAATTCACTTTTATTTAACATTTTTACGTTATTTCTGTGTACTCCAGTGCTTCAAGTCAAGGTTTTCTGCAGCTAGACAAACCTTCAGTTTTGCTTGACTGCAAATGATTCATCTTTTCTTTAACAATAATATTTATTTCTACATTCACTTCATAAGCCCTCAGTCTGTTGACACCAGCATGGTACCATTACCAACGGTATAAACAAAGAAAAATTATAACACTGAGACCAAATCAAACTTGTGCACAGTGTCTGTGGTTGAATTTTAAATGGATGCAGCTCCAGAGAGTTTATCCACATAAAAGTAATAATTAACATTCCTGAAGTAATAACTGCTCGGCCACATTTCAAACTGCTGGCTCAGGCATTTGCATGCTTCCAATATGAGCACGATATAGCTCAGTCTTAAAGCTGCCAAAGCACTGTAGGTTACTCACCATGCATAAAAAGAATTGACATTACATTCAGCAGGGACTTTATCTTGTTTGAATAATCCTTCCCTACAAGATTATTTCAGCATGCAATGCGTTTCATTTGAGCAAAGTCAGAGAATGCAAAGTAATGTGAAGTAATTATGGTATTAAATGTTGCTGTTACTTTTTAAGCCCTCTGTCTCAAGGCATAAATAGCTTTCTCAAGGCTAAAAATTGTCAGCAGAAGATCAAATGAGCCTCTTGAGTAACCTCGTTAAAACCAAAGAAGTTTCCTGAAGATTGAGATTGGTCATTTACTCCACTACTCTCAGAACTAGGAAAACCACAGGAATATCAATATATTCTTTGCTTTCAATTGGTATTGATTTGCATTTCTAGAACACCTCATTTTGAAATTCTCAAGATATTTTACAATCCTGTATGGAATAGAGGAATTCTGTTTGCCAGCATCTAGCACATGGCTGGTGATACCTGTCCATGCTAAGACCCACAGGTGTGACTGTGCCTGGAGATCAGCACCTGCCCATGTCAGCAGAGCAGGCACTGTGGTAGCAGTCTCACCAGGCTCTCTGTGCTAAACTTATCTGGTCAGGGAACAGAAAGGACACTTTCAGGTATATTTAAAAAGAAACAGATGTCTAATGTTTCCCAGTAATTTGTGTTTCGAAAATTCTCTCCTGCAGTGGCAAACGAATCACAGTCCTGCAGTTTTCAGTTCATCCCTAGGGCCCAATCCAGGCATCACACTGTAGAGGGACTTCCTGAGAAGTGTGCACAACTGCAACCTCTTACAGGAAAACATAATGTAGTATTGGGTTTAGTAGTGACTGTGAGCCATTCAGCCAGTAGACTTTAATTACCTTTGATTACTATTTGATGATCAGCTATGTTCAACAGGAGTTTGTGAGCCCTCTTCTTACACCCTACAGAAGGCAGCAATGGATAGCTACAGGGAACGAGGCAGCCATTGTTGTTTTTATTGCAACTACCAAAGAGGCCCCTTGTCCTTACAGTTTATCCCCAGCCAAGATCTAAGCATAATGGGGAAAACAAGGGGGAATAAAGTCAGAAGTGTTAATTGACAAAAAGCCATCTTGCCACTCCCCACAAAGATGTTCATAAAAACTGCGCTCACTTCTTAAAGTTTCATTACTGTTTAATAGCTTAACTGCAACACTTTCTCTGCCTTCCCATATTACTTTCTGTTTATTTTCCTGGCTTTTCCTTGTGCCCCAGCTCTTGACAGGAAGCATTCCTTACAAGCACATCTTGTATTGTTGTGACAATGTCACATGGCTTATTGTAGGAAAGACTTGCTAGAATTTATAAGGTAGAGGGTTACTTACTAACCCACCACATGAAAAATCCTGTTTCAGACTTTGCAAATGAGTATATTATCCAGTGGCTGCCATCTAAGCAGTTATGCAGAGCCAGTCTGCTTGTACCAGCTGCTATGAATGTGTCAATCTGGTAAAGCATCGACACTTGAATGTAAAGTTAAGCTCCTGAGCAACTACATACAATCTCAAGTGCTGTGCTGGATTGGAGCCACAGGACCTGAAGCAAAACTAGTGGAACTTGATCAGAGTATTTTAAATAACTTCAGTGGATTCTGGATCAGGTCCATGCTGTCTGCTAGAAGTATTGGCTACATTTTTCCAAATAAAAGCAGTTAGGAATAATATATAAAAACCTTTGAACCAGGACTAGCAGGCCCAGGAATTAAGACTCAGTCCCTTTATATAATGAATTTACAGATTTCCTGACTTAGGAAACATGAAAAACACTGACAAATACTTATGTTGACATACAAATAAGTACAAGTGACCAAAGGTTAGAAAAGGCATTTTAATCCTCTAAAAATATTGAACCAATTCAGAGCAGAGAGTCTAATGATTTCAGTCCCCAGTTGTTTATATAGCCCTAAACCCTGTATCCATGATGACATTTCATTTTACATCATTTGTTTCTTTAATCAGTTGTGTTTCATAAAAACAGCCATTCAGCCAGGTCAGCAGGGAATGTGCTGAGCTACCATGAGCAACAACTGGAGTCACTGATTTCATCTGCCTGCTTGCAGACAGAGCATGTCCATGTGATCACAATGCAGCTGCCTGGGGAGTGCTGTCTGAAGCTGCTGTGTGTCCCAATACATTACCCTGCCCAGGCTTTCAGCAGTAGGATGTGTTTATTCATCCCTAGCCATTGCTTTAGAGAAGACTCTAAAATCGAGTTTGGCCCTTTTTGCTCATTATTTAATACTTTTCAATGGGACCAAGTCTTGCCTTCATAACTAAAAAACCACAAATGTCTTCTTAATGTCTGTGGCACCCTTCGTCACTGCTGAGAGTAGTTTTTGACCCTGTCCCTTACTAATTGAGTTGATCCTTCTAGCATGGCAATTACTGTAGCCTTTGAGTGCCTTCCAATACTCATTAAATAATATGACTTCATATCTCTTAGGTATAATTTCTTTTTTCATCTCCCCTCAGAGGAGGTATGTGCACAGTAGAGCACCTTGAACACAGTGTCTGTATCTTGGTGCTGTATGTGAAGTAATTTTTTTCATGGCAAGTTTCTCCTGAAATATGAATATAGTTTCCAGACTCAAATGGGACAAATATATCACAAGTTAGCTTGCTGTTCTGGAAACACTTCATTCATTAAAATTAATTACATTCACCAAAATAGACAAATGTATAAAAAACTCAACATAAGCATATAGATAAAAAGGAGTTCTTTTAAGAAAACGTTTATTTTACAGAAACAAAAGAACTTAACATGCCCCTTAGATTTTAACGGGTCAGCTACTGATTGGTATTTATAGCTGCTAAAACCTGTTTTCAGCATTGAACCAAACAATCCCCTGGCTCCAATTACTGTTATCCAGAGAGTATCCCAGAAGGAAGCAGCCACAAACAGAGGGGCCAGGCAGAAAAGAAGAAAAGTAATTTAGTGATTCTTCTGATCCCTCCTTGTCTTATTGTTGCATGGTTTGAGCAGAACCATACCAGATTCTCCTGCCTCTACTTGTGTTCATTCAGATTTCTCCAGCACAGCTCTTCTTAAAAATAGCCAACAAAACGCCAATTGATTAATTCACCTACCTTGGGGATTTTCAAGCAAAATTACCTCCAATCAAACATTTATTTTACCAGAATGCATGCTTAGATCTACTGAGTAACTGCATGAAATTCCTTCCGTCTGCTGTCATCACACCTGATTAAACATCACTTACATACCGTATTTCCAATATTTGTATTATTTTTATACTGATTACTTGCATGCTGGTACTAATCAAAGAGCTCCAGCTGTAACTGCAACAACACAGGACTTGTCTGTGAAAGAGAGTCTCTGCTCCAAAGACTGTATCTGATTTAAAACGGATATGGACAAATGTTTCTGTATTTTCCTGCTGTTGTCTCCGAATCTCCAAGTGACTTCCAACATAGCTTTGGAGGCCTGAAGCTTCCCAAAATGTCCTACAATCTATCATGGTCCTTGTGACTATTTTGAAGTACCTGAAGGTGATGCAAGACGATGAAAAAAATCTTACTACTGAGCCTATTGATGAAATCCTCCTCTTTCCACTAGAGGTGGGCACACGTTAGCACAGATGTGGCAATTTGACACATTTTAGAATTTAATGTCTGTATTGATTTCTTGTTTGATTTACAAGTGGGCACACAGAGCAGGATGTTTTTTTATGGAAAATGAATTTTGTGATTTTTGACATGATTACTGAGTAAGGAGAGGAAATAGATTTCAGTCTTTTATAAGCAATATTGTGTGTTGCACCATCACACAACAGTCAGAGAAGTAAAATTGACTAAATAAAATGCACCTTTGGGTACAAAACATATTTGCTTACAGTGTTGTCAATCTTTTATAACAGTAAAATAAATGCTAGGTTAAATGATCCAAGAATTTACTTAGCTTTTTTTCTGCAAATATTTCCAACCTGCCCAGGATTAAAAGGCAAGAACAGTATTCATGTTTTCTAGCTTAACAGCTAAGTTGGATACCTATCTTCCTTAAAAAATGTATTACACTGAATCAATTGTGATTGAGTTGAGAAAACAACACAAAACTTACTCATTTTTATGCTTCTTGACCTGTACTTGCAGATCGTAGCAACCAAGATGTCGTTATGGCTCCCAATTCTTCTCAGCCCTGCAGAATCAGTGAGATGGGTTATATTCTTTTGCAAATTAGAAGGAACTGTGTACTAGATTTCAGTTCATAAGACTGCAGAGCTTACACAGGTGTCAGAGGGCATTTTGTGGCCTGCAGGCACTTTATTGCTGTTAAAGACAACTGAGGGGGTAGAATGCCACGTAACCTCAGTGACATGCATTTATCAAACTGGCAGCTAAGCAACTTTTATTTTCAGTATTGTATGTAGATCTCTGGAAGATAAAATCATACAAACTCACAAGCTCCTTTTTTTTTCCTTTCCTTTTTTTTATTTTCTTTTTATTTTCTTTTATTTTCTTTTTCTTTTTTCTTTTTTTTCTTTTTTCTTTTTTCTTTTTTCTTTTTTCTTTCAGGGCAAGGCTCTGCTCCAAGACTGGAAAGTCTCTGAGACTCCACAGGAGTGTTACCATGGAGTTTCATGGGCTTGGGCTCAAGCCATAAATATTGGAGTGGAAATAGTAAAATGAAAAACAAAAGATGGCCAGATGCCCAAATGAAACCATCTAGAGCCTGAGTGAGCTGGAGATAAGGTTAATGTGACATTCAAGATAAAGTAAAAGCAACATTTTAATTAACACATTTTCATCTCCTATCACAAAGCTGCACTTGCCTTCATAAAGGAATCAACCTTTCTTTTAATATTAGCTTTCTTTCCACAAAAGCAGCTTTCAACAAGCATTTGGGTTTGGGGATCACATATTTTGTTTTAATAAAATAGAAATAGCAAGGACATAAAAATATGAAATTTGAAAGCCAAGCCTTGGTTTCCTAGTGGGAGGAAGTTCAAGTGTGCCAATTTCCAATAGCTCTGGGTTAGGATGCTGTAAGCATGCATGGTGCTTATTGACTTCCAAATTAAAGCAGTCAGTCTCAAGGAAAAGTAAAGTATCGGAGTCCATTCTTTCATTTCCACGCTGTATGTGTAAAATAATAACAATCAGCAAAACCTTACTGAATGAACTGCCACCATTGCAGCCATAAGTGCCACCCCTTCTTTGTTTATCTTGTTCTGCTTTTCAGCTTTTTTCTCTGCATCTTTCAATCAATCCTATCCTTCTCCACAACCAACAAGTAACCCTACATGTCTCTTGGATTGATTTATATTTTGTACTCGCTGCAGTCATTCTCCTTCATTTGTTAACTTTTTCCAGATGACTGTGTGTAAAACTGTGTGAATAATTCACAATGAACAATTTACTCAGCAAATCTGCCTTCTTTTTATGTTCTGTTTTCCACCAACAAATCTTTTGGTTTGAAGTATTTACCGTCTATGGGCTGGCATTGCAGGTGAGTGCTTGTGTAGCTACGGTTAAGCAAGAAATGCAGCAGAGGTTCCAGTCTTATCCTTCAGACAAAGCTATTGACTACCAATTATGAGCAAAACAAAATCAATTGAGATGTCTGGAGTACAGTTCCCAACCTTTTTTCCTATAACTTGTCTTCTTCCTCTCAAAGCCTGATCCAGATCTTACAGGATCCTGTAGCTTCACTTTGTCACAATGTAGTACCTAGTATTTAAGCTCCAGTTAGTTTTGATTGTTCTTTTTCTGTGAAATTATCATAGCTTAGAAACATGCAGTCCCAGTTACAAAATCAACATTTGTTTTCTGCAATAGTTCTGCAGTTCCCTGCCTCCATGACTGTTCCTGCTAGGAAACTTTTTACTGCACTATTCCATCTCAGCAAACACAAAACCCAGAGGGGGATGAACACAAGCCCACTGAAACCTGTTTCAGTGAGTGATTTGGTATCTATTGCCCATGTGTGTTCATTTGCTTTTTACAAAATAATTTGCCTAGTACCTCCATTAGCTCTCTCATCCTGATATAACAAGAAGAAACACTGCCCTTCTCTGTGTCTGCAAAAAGTCACACACCCGGGACAATCCCATGGAGAGGGTGCATCTCTTTTACCCTTAAAATTCCTTTTTTATTTTCACAGAGTTCTCCTACAATATTCAAATGCAAAATGTCTGCAGCTTATAGCTTCTTATCTGACACAGTCAATGCAGATATTTATATATGATTGAATAATGTTATGTTAGGAAGGCGGGCATGTAAACACCATGATGTTTGTGAAAGACTGTGTTTGGTAGAATAAGAAGAGATGGGTTGATGGATCTACCACCCTAGTATTTGCTGACAAAAAAGCTGAGACAAATCCTTTTGCCATCCAATTATTTATCACTTATTTCTTTGGCAGAAAAGAGAGAAGATATTGAAGAGAAAAGGAGGACCATAGCCTCATTTGGTCCATCGGGCCATGGTTTACTATCAACTGCTGTATCACACAAGCCATCAATAATGCATTTTAGCAGAACAGAATACTGGCTCTGGTAACGGAGAAGCTCCAGTGAAGGCAGTGGCACCATTTCATAATTACATGAAGGGAACTCCTAACATTCTTCTCTCTCTCTAGCTTTTAAATTTGATGTGCATTTCAGCAGCCCTGTTGTTTTTTTTCACAGAAATTTTAAACAAATGTTGGACAGGTCATTTGCACTAATGTCCATAAACAGTGCAGAACCAATTGCAGAAGATGATCCTGCCAAGTCTGGATCGGTAAAAGTCTAAAATACATCTGAGCCCCACTGCAGGGCATGGCTGAGCCCCACTGCAGGGCATGGCTGAGCCCAGCAGTCACGGGCTACAGACTCAAGGAAGGGACATCAGAAAGGGCAAAACTCTGTACTGGCAGCCAGGGCTGAGGGAAACCAGTGAGATTCAGGCCTGCAAGCCCCGAGGGGAGACTGAGAGGGGAGTTTTATCATTGTACCATTGACCTCTTTTAGCAGCTAATTTAGGAAATGGATCATGCCCCCGAAAAGCTTTGTTTCTTTCCACTGACTGAAGGCAGTCAGGCTTGGATGTAGTTATCCGAAATGTAGGCACCAGTATGTTCTGATGGATCCCTCCCCAGACACAAATAGAACCAAACATGCTTTACTGCTAGATAGCAGCTGAACAGGCCCTTTTGAATGATAGTTTGGGACTTAGATGCTCTGGTTCTAAAAATATGATGTTTTTACTACCCCTTAAGGCTTTTCCTGGACTCTTGTCTTTGCTGACCTTTGTGACGAACGTTGTGATATATTAATAAAATGGCATCTAAAATATTACTATGAAAAGTATACATTTAATATAGAATAATTGTATGCTGTGTTTGCTAGAAATTTTGAACCAATCTGATGTTTCTTTAGCAAGCTGGTAAAGGAATAATGTTTTCTTAAATTTTCCATTTTTATTGTGACATAAACAATTTTGCTTCATTTGAAGTTCATCCACTGAGGGGATAAACACAAAGTTTAGAGTGGGAATGTCTGCTTTAAGACAATGCTATGTTAGAATGGAAATCACTATGCTACTTAGTAGTTAAGCATCTGAGCCTGCTTCCACATGAGTTAGACATTTCCAGAGGCCTTGGCAAAGTCTAGCTAAACACAATGCTTATTCAGTTAATAAAAGTACTGCACTTTGTCTCCTGACAAATCTGACTCCTGAGTGCTTATTAATACGTAGCATTGCAATAGCTTACCTTTTAGCTTCCTAATGCAGGCCAAAAATTCAGAATATCAATATAATAAATTTTCTTCATTAAAAGCCAACATTCAAAATGAAATAAGTCTCAAGACTCACACTTTTCAAGACAATTGATATATGGGCTTGCCAGACCTATCACTTTAGCACAGAGACCATTTTTGTCCTTTTAATGTCACAAGTATGTGAAACCCACAACTATAAAATAAAATTCAAATAGGTCTAACAGGCAACTTTGTCTAGAGATTTTTCCCCCATAGAAAAAGTATTCAGTGGCTTGCACAAAAGTTCCACTGAGATCTGAACTGCTGCATATCAATGGGCTGGTGAATTTCAAGGAAACACACAATTCTTTATTTTAATTATCTTTTTCTGTGCATTGCCTACCTTTATACACATATTTGATTTGGAAGCACTCATAGTTTTCATACCTTCATTAATCATTTGGAATGAACACTGGAGACCTTTCGGGAGATTCAGAGGGATGACATCATGATCAGGGTTCTGAAAATAATGATTAAAAATGACAGGAGAGCACAGCTGGGAAATAAAGCTAAGTTGATAACACATTTTGTCTGACTGGTTACAACTTGTTAACCCACAATTCAAAATGAAGTTTTTAAAATACTGTTGTGCGGTTGCTCTTTTATGAGTACAACTTGAGTATGAAAGAATATAGATGATACAAATATAACAGACAAAATGTTGGTAAGAAGAGATCTAGCCTGAAAACCTTAGTTCAGTGTCTTCCTGTCAAGGATCACCCTTGGGAAGAAATTTCTATCTGTCTGGTTAATTTATGAAATGATCCAGTGTTTTATGTGCATTTCTTCTGCTGCTCCACAGGACTGAAAGACACTGCATGCCTTCTGCCCTGTCCTGATCATTAGTTGCACTGAACCTTACAGTCAAAGAATTCAGAGGGAATTACAAAAAAAATTGTAAAGGAAAATGGAAAAAAGTTTTTCTACTAGAAAGTGTTGTGGATACCTACATGCAGCAACCTACAGGACATTGAACTGGCCTGTAAACAATACAGTTGTTCAGCAAAATAAATAATTTATGCTTCCCATATCAAGAATGACTTCATGAGCATTTCTAGAATTTTTAACTGAGCTCAGAACAGTTTCTGTTCTACACAGAAATATAGCTGAAAAGTGTCCAAGTTTTTATTAGTTTTCCAGAAGAATAATACGTCCTGGTTTTTCCAGCTGCAGATTGGGCAAGTCCCATTTAGTGAATGTTTTTAAATCTCCCAAGTATTAATATTAGAAGTAACACAAGATTCATTAGCTGAGCCTAAAGCAGTTTTTGAAGGTGTGCTTGATGGAACACGAGCTCATCCATGATGCTCAAAGGACATAGCAGATTTCTCTCCATACAAAAGGGCAACTATTTGCTAAAGTAGATATCAGGAAATCTTGGAGCCAGCCATTGAGATTCAGGACAAAATGTGTCTGACTGAACACTGAAGTTTTAGCATTTTGACATTGCTCTTAATTTTCTTAGGTTCTCATCCAGAAAGCAGTGATTTAAAGACTAAAGGCTCTGTGTAGCAAAAATGTTCCACTGCTTTTCCAGTGCTAAGCCAAGAATGTCATGAAACAGCTTTTTGGCACCCAGACGAGCTATTAAGCAGCAGCTCAACTGGGACCCCAAACCAGGTGCCTCCTGCAGAGAGCACTCAGGAGGTAGACTTTTCATATTAACATCTCTCGACACCTTTTTCCCCTCTCAGACTTCATTCAGGACTGTGACCTCTCCTTCTGCAAAAGCAGTTCTCAGAAGTCAGTCCTTTCAAAGACAAATGGTCTTTCTCTGGAGCTCCATGTTGTCAGCTGTGTGACCACAGTGACTTCCCTTCCTGCTGCTGAGATTGCTTGTGGCCCTTTACACATAGTATGTAACAGCACATACCGAAATGAGCATGACTTCTGGATATAAACTGAGTAGTGGTTAATCAGCAGGTCCTCCAGCATCTTCTGAAAGCTTTTAGTGGGGCCGATTTGGTCTTTTCATCACAAGCCAAATTTTATGTGGTCATGAAGAGAGGAGGCAAATCAAAAAGGTCCTTCTGGAAAAAAGGAAGATAAAAAAATAAAGGCTCAGTTTCACAACCATGATTAAATAAAACAAACACTTTTGCCATCTGATTAGAAGTAAAGGAATATTTCCAAAAATATTTTCCAAAAGTCACCTAAATATTTCAGCTGAGGGGATGTTTGGGGAATGTGAGTTGTGATGGATAAGAAACCTGCCTTTCTTGTGTTTTTGACCTTTTTTCATTTTCTGGAAATATATTGCAGCAGCACGTGTCAGAGTGGTAAGCTGTAAATAAGTATCACAGGATATTTGCAGAATATCAGATTCAGGACCACAAGCACTCAGATGTGAAACTACTCTGAGCAATCAAGTTTATCCACAAACCAGGGGATTTTAGGTGTTTGCTCAAAGCAGCTTCAGCGCTGAGTGTTTTGCTGTTTGGCCTACAGATAAAACAATAAGCAATTTCAGTGTAGTGCATCCACTACATAGGCTGGCAGGAACATCAACATCTTACTGGAAGTGTTTTCTGACTTCAACACTCCTTTAAGAGATTAGGAGTCTCAGAGTGAGATACCAACAACAGCGAGGACCATCTGAGTGCTCTTGGTATCAATAAACAATTACACTGATAAAATGTTCTTGCATTTATTAAGTTTCAGCTAAGAGGAATATTTGAGAAAAGCACTCACCAGCCAAGGGGACAGGTGGCAGGCCTAATCTTTTGTCAAAAAGGCCATATAAGAAGGGAAAGCAATTTAATACTGTGTCAGTGCCAATCAGTATTACTTTCATGAAAGACAGCAAACAGAAGACTCTCAGGCCAATGCTAATTAATTCACATGGAGATATTGATAACAGATGCTAAATACATGATTAGTCATGGAATCTTTGGTGTCCCCTTTAGAAATGACTATCACAAAAAAATAAAAGGATTGTACCATTAGAAGCAAGAATTGTATACTTCTGAAATTACTCACAAATAATATATCACTGCACTCACCACGGAAATGCTACCCTGCAGAAAATTAAAGAACCATGTTCATATTTTGTTCAGCAACTGTAACTTGTTCTGAGCAGAACTAAACAATGTACAAAAGTCTCTGCCTTTGGGAAAGCATGGCTTACCTCCATTTTATAATGTGAGATACATATAATTTGCTTCAGTTTCCTGATGCGAATATCAATAATTTGCTTCCTTCATTTTGAAACATTATGAAACACACTGAAATATGTGTGAAACACATGTTAGTTTCTCAGTAATACTGCCCACCAGCCAGGACTTCCTGTTCAGCACTTCCTTCCTTCCTGAAGAGAAAATACACACATGGAACTCCAAAGAATGAAAGATTCCGATGTTAAAAATATGTGCAGTGGCATACTAGGTCAGCTCCTAAAAAGCATGGAAAATCAGAGAAAATGGAGCCCAGTCTGGCAGCTGTGAAAATTTTCACTGCTGGTGAAGCCAAAGAAGAAGCTTCAGCTAAGAGAAACAAGCAGAAAAGCAGCAAAATACTGGGCCATATGGATGGACGGCTATCCAGGTTGGCAACGAGGGCAAGGGCTGCTGTAAGTCCAAAAAACTCAGCTCAAATTCGTGAACCACTCACTGTGCCCAGCACTGGGCCTCAGCCACCTAGAATTCCGCACAAACCAGGATTTGTCCCACAGGCAAGCTGC
>VXBB01012111.1:5627-16305 GCA_013399915.1 Illadopsis cleaveri
CCGCCCCGCCCAGCCGGGGGCCGCTCTGGCCGCGTACCCGGAAGCGGCGGCAGGGCCGCGCCATGGCGGGGACTGCGCTGAAGCGGCTCATGGCCGAGTACAAGCGTGAGTGGCGCTCCCTGGGCCCCTGGCGCTTCCGTCCTGGCGGGATCGCTCCCAAAGGCCGGGAGGACCCGCGGGCCGGGCGGGGCCGTGACGGCCGCGGGGCAGGCCAGGCCGCGGGCCTGCCAGGAGGCCTCCCGGAGCAGTTCCCCGTGCCNAGTTATTTTGATGTTTTTCCCTGTTAAAATTTCCAGATGGAACAGAATACAGGTGTGGAAATCTCTGTAGCAGAGCTCTGTTACATCAGAGATGATTAGAGGTGTTTGTTAGGGCAGATACCTTCTGGTTGTGGCTGCCCCATCCTGGATGGAGCTTGGAGCAAGCTGGACTAGTGGAAGGTGTCCCTGTCCGTGGCAGGGGGTGGAGTGAGATGAGCTTTAAGGTCTCTTCCAACTGCAACAATTCTTTAATTCTGTGAAGTCCTTAATGGAAACAGTGTGGTTAGTTGAAGGATTTAAACTCGAATTTAGTAATGAAAGACAAGGACTTGTTTGTTTAAAAATCAGTGTGGGATATGACAGCAGGGGGTGGCGAGCAGTGATCCTCACCCCAGGGACCAGAGACCTGCTGCAATGGGCCGGGAATCTGGGAATCCCCGTCCTTCTGGGATGGCCCATCTGCTCCCTGATGAGTCTCAGAGGGGTCCACAGGTGCCTTTTGTCGGCAAGAAATATTTGGTTTTGTACCTAGATGCTTTTGGGCTTGAATACTCCTGCTTTTATTTACAGCAAGGAAGTAGAATGGAGGACAGAAATATTTGGTGGGGATGGAGGGAGCTGGGATGTAAGAACTGGCCTTCTGCTCCAGAGAAGGTCACTTACTGTGCTCCCCAGGCTGTCCAGGGACAGGGACTTGTTTCTGTCATCATTTAGTGGAAGACTCCAGCCTGTGTGAAGGAGAGTATTTATAGACACGCATTTCCTGCCAGCACTGTGCCTGTTCTCAGGCTGCTCTGCAGAGCACAGGTCTCTAAGCTGAACTGTCACACAGGTTTTTGGGCAGCCAGGGCTCTCCACCCAGCTCAGGCAGCTGCCACTGGCAGCTGGGGGTGGTGACAAGCCCCACGGCTGTGTGGGTAGAGTTTCTGCTGACAGTGTGCCCTAGAAATCTGCATTTTCCTGTTGTAGTCCAGAGGCAGTGACCTGAAAAACAACCACAGAAAGCCTTGGCACTGCTTCTGTCCTCTTGTATCAATCCCTGAAGTCTCAAAAAAGCATTTATGATCCTTTGTTGTTGAGGAGCACAGAGATCTTACTGGAGTGTCTTGTATGAATGAAATCTTTAGGAAAAATGGCCTCAGAAAGTATTTGACTTAATGCCACAGGCAGACATGAGGTGAGCCTTCTCTGCCTAGTTTCCCAGGGTAACACTAGTCATGAACAGAGATAATGTTTTGTCTGTGATCTGCCTTTACACGCACTTTCCCAAGCCCAATAAAGCACAGTGTTGTAAAAAATGAAAGTAACTCACAGTGGCTCACTGCACAGTGCTTTCTAGAAACCTGAGTTGCAGCAGTGCAGTAAAAGCCAGACATTTTGGTGTCTGTGGATTCCCCCCTGCTGCATGTCCAGGTTTGTCGTTTTCCTTTAGCACAAACCCCAGAATCAGGCCTGACTTAAAACCTTTCCCTAGTGTTTCTCTAAAGGCTGACAGTTAATTATAGCTCTTCAGAAGCTCTTAGCCCTGGAGAGATTTTCAGCCAAAGTTATTTTGAAAAATAAAAAAAAGCTCCTGGCTGTAGGTAGTTCTGCCTCTTTTTGCAGAAAAAGAACAAGGGCTGGAATCTGAGGTTCAGCTCAGTGTGAAGTTTCTCCCTCCTCATGATGTGTGTTGCTGGCGTGGACGTGGGTGCTGTGAGGCCCTGGGTGAACGTGGGCATGGAAATGGTTTTCAGTGACCCTCTCCTGACTGCTCACCTTGGATGAAATCTTGAATGTGTTATGTACAGTGTTGTGGGCATATCTTTTTTCTTTACTTTCCCTTTTCTCTGTCTCTTCCCTTCAGTTACTTTTAGTCATGACAGTGGTGTTTGGCAGTCAGTGCCTTGCTGGTGGGTGTGTTTTCCTCACCAGAATTGTAACTCTTTCCATTTCTTCCTTTTTCAATTTTTGTCTCTCGTCTTTTTCTGTACATGTGCACACGCATGTTTAAGTCTTAATTTAAAGATTTACCGTTTCCTTCTGTGAAAAATTCTTGACATTGTGAGGAATGTGTACCTGTTGGAGCCCAGATATATTACTGCATTTTGGGAGAGGCTGTGAAATTACACTGGTTTTCTTTCCTTTTGCAGAAGGAAGGGAAGGTGGCTATGGACATTCAGATGACATGGATTGGGTGTTTTGTCCTCATTTAGATTTTTGCATGTTTGACTTTTTGCTTTCTCAGATTTACTATCTACTCTGCCAGAACTGGTTTGGCTAAAGCTTTTTTTTAAAAAAAATCAGATATAAAAAAAGAGCATAATTTTTATTAGAGCTAGACATAGATATAGAGTCTGTTGTTAATTCTAGATGTATAATAGTATTAAGGCCTGACCTGGGTCTCTCAGTACCTTATATTTGTGAGAGTTAAGAGATGGAAACCTTTTTCTGTTTACTGTTTCTTGATGCCAGATCTTGATGATGTCTCATGCTGGCTGAAATTTCAAGTCTAAGATGGGTTACTCTGGAAGAATTAAATCTCTAGAGATTTAATTGTAGTGCCTCATTGTATGCACTGGATTTCCTTCCTGGTACAAACAGGCAACAGAGCAGTGGATTGTAATGCCAACAGGTTTCTTGGGAAGTGCTGTCGGGTTGTAAATAAGAGATTTATGTTAATTGTGAGATTTGGGCAGTCACAGAAATAACAAACCTTCTGAACCTGGCAGTGCTTCAGTGACTACTTCCCATCCTTACTGCCTGGGGAGAGTTGTGTGGAGTCAGGAGAAAACTGACTGTTTTCAAGCATCTCAGTCCAGATGTGTCAGATACTGCAGTGAGCACGTGCCCATAATATTTCCTGAGTCCTGGGATTTTAATCCCCTTGCAGGTTTGCTAAACAGCTGCAGTTTTTAGGAAACATAGTGTTGAACTTCTCTTTTAAGGAAGTCAGTCTCAGCCTCTTCAGTGCTTTAACAAGAAGGTGTTTTCAGTTCTCCTGAGAACCCTCTCCAAGGTGTAATTGGCTGATAATGACTCCACAAAGAGCAGTGAAATGAAAAGGAAGGCACTGATTGTGTGTGTGCAGCAAATCTGCCCCGAATTCCTAATAGAAGCATCACACTTTTCTGGTATCAGCTCTGTTTTAAGCTTACAAGGTCTGGCTCTGCTCCCAGGGAACAAATAAAAAAGTTGCACCTGGGGAGGTTTAGACTGGCTCTTAGGGAAAATTTCTACACTGAGTGGGGCTGTTTGGCCTAGCTGGGCTGTCAGAGTCACTCTGCATGTGACCAGAGCTTTGGTTGGAGCCTTTCGCTGCCTTCTGCTGCTTACTTGGAAATAGTTGGACACCCCCACCCTGACATTCTCTTAAAGTGACCCTGTTTTGGAGGCTCTGGTGAGCTGTAGCAGCTGCTGCTGTGTCAGCTCCTGGTGGTTCATGGTGTGCCTCTCTGAAAACTGGGCTTGCAGTTTCCTTCTGACCAGCTCTGGAGAAATCACAGGGTAAGATGTCACCATTGATGTGGAAAAGGGATTTTTCCTTTCTCAGAGAACAAATGCAGCAGCAGCTGCTCAAAACTGTGCCCATGAATGCCCAGTTTCTACTTTACCTGATCTTTAAGGATGGAAACATTTCTCTGAGGGGGTAGCTGAGCGAGGAAGTGGAGAATTGAACCTCTGTCCTCACGAAGACCCTTTGCTCTGTGGGCTTTAGCTGTTTCTTCCCATTGCCCCTGTTCTCCTTGGAGAGGGGTGTTGTATGACACAATTCCATGTGGTTGCCCACCACAAGGACTGCTGCCAGCTTTTCCAGAAATCATAGGAAACATCAGAGAGATTTTCTTCTTAGAGAGAACCACAAGATGGAGCAAAATGATTCCAGGAGCTCCTGTGTTTGACATCTCCCTCTTTCTGTATAAAAACATCAACAAGAAAAGCTATTGGAGACCCAATGTGGAGCTGGAAAAACCTGCCATGGAATGCCAGGACGTGCAAAACTGTGAGGCTGAGTTTCAATCTGCTGCTGGGCTTTGGAACTTCAGAGAGGGCTGTGCCAAGGTTAAGGGCACTCTGAGCAAACAGAAGAGTTCTGTGGTCTCTCCTCGCAGTGCATCTCAGCATCTTCTTCGAATCCTGCCATAACGGAGCTGTAGTAAGAGAAATCTGTTCTGTGCAGCACTGCCCATATAGTTTTCACCTACAGCCTAAAGAGAAATTAGGTCAAGTGTCTCATTTATTGGTTTGTGACTTCACATATTCCCTGGGTGGGTTTGTTCCTGTTTGTTTTCCTGCGTGGGAATGTGTGTGGTGGTTCTTGTGGCTGTGTTCTGGGTGTTACTGGCTGCTGGTGTTCCAGAGGCCATTGATGAGGAAACACTGTGCTGGATAAGCAGGTGGGAGTGTCACCTCCTGCCACCAGGTCCAGCAGCTGCCCCATGGCTCACTTGGGGCTGGTGTTGAGTCCTCAGGACTGCTGGCCCAGTGTTTGCCTGTTTGTGGCTGAACTGTGCCTCAGCTGCTGCTGCCTCCCTGCAGAACATCAGAAACTAGAAACTGATGGTCAGTCCACTAGACAGGAGAAAGTCTGGTGGTTATTTTATCAGCACATGGTGTACTGGCCTTCACCAGCTTGAAGTAAGGGGCTGATGCTGAAGATTGTTTCATGAATTTGGAATTGTATCAGTTTCCTAGAGAAAGTGAGGATTGATGGATCCAAACTTGCCTGTGCACCTATGGCTGTTTTATTGCTGCTTCTTCTTTTTTTTTTTTAACTCACATTTTCCAGGCCATGCAGGAGGAGTTGGATTGAATTTAGGGAACAGAGCTACGTGTTAAATCTCTCATGTGTCTGCTTCCCCTGTTTTTGTGTTGTTCTGGGTTTTGCACTGAGGTGTATCAAACGTGAATGGGTGCAGAGAGGTTACAGGAATACAGACTCCAGGCTGTTCTGGTATCCTGTTTTGCACAGAGGTGCAAGAGAAGAGCATTTCCAAGGCATTGTGAAATGTTTTTGTCTTCCTTCTCAGGGTGAAATTATTGCCTGTGTGAAGAGAGGGGACTCAATGATCCTCGAGGTCTTTTCCAAACAATTCTCTGATTCCAAGGCTAGTTCCAGGAGCCTGAAAAACCCCAAAGTGCCAAACAGCTTTGTCTAGAACACTGTCCTGCATTAAGCAGTGGTGGTGGGGCCCCTGTGCTAAGCCATGGCCAAACACCCCCTGAAATGTTTGGGCTTCCAGATCACCTCAACCTTCCTTGTGTTTCTGTTTTTGCAGAGCTGACCCTGAACCCACCAGAAGGGATTGTGGCAGGTGAGGAGCCGAGCAGGGTTTGTGCACTCTGGAGCTGTAACCTTGTGTTCAGGTAGCACTGAGCTTTGCTCTGTTCTTTTTCACAGGTCCCATGAATGAAGAGAACTTCTTTGAATGGGAAGCCCTGATCATGTGAGTTAATACTGTTTGGTGCCTGAAATCAGCAGTTGTTGTGGTGGGCAAGAATGTACAAAAGTACTATCAGTTCTGTATGACATCAGGATTGGCCTGCCGTGGGCTGAATATTCCTCTCATCCAAACAGGAGTTACATTTGGACTTTAAACCGAGGCAGCATTGGTGATGTGTACAACTTGTTACTATAACTTCTTGCATAGGTGTCATAATAATAAACCTGCAGATTTGTCAGGAATCCTCATTTGGGCTCTCTTGGATATATTTACAAACACTGTAGGAAATGAACGGTTGCTTGTAGATCACACATACCTGTGGGACATTGCCTAACTGCAAATGCAAGACAAGTTTTGAGTGGAGCAAAATACACTAATTATTAGTGACAGGAGAGAAAAATCAGTGTCTAAAATTAGTTTACTTACTATTCAAAATTTTTCTTGAAATATTGGAAGGTTTTGATCGAAAAAAGTATTGAAGTGGAAATTCTTTTGAAGTTCTTTAAACTTCATCAATTGGTTGATGTAGTCAAGAGTTGGATGCAGTTGTTTTGTGTAGAAAGAGATTCACTCTTCTGTTGGTGAATAGCTCTGAGCATGACCTGCTGTGTTTTGGGGGTGATGAAGACTCCTTTACAAAGCTGTGTTCTCTCTCTTCCACTCTCCAGATGGGTGTGGTTATTGGTAGCAAATTTGCCATGAAAAGACAAAATCTTTTTGGCCAGCGTCTTACAGGTTGTCTTCTCTCTTGCTTGTACTCCTACTCATGCTGTACCTTCTTTGGGAACTTTGAGTGCATGGGATAACTGGTGATATTTACAAAGTAAAGTTCTAAAATCCTCCTAGTGCTAGTCCTCCTCTAGAGGAGAGGAAAAAAAAGGTTGTCACTCACATCTGACAATTTATGCAAATACTGCACAATTAAAAGATGAGGAAGCTCCAGACCACTGAGTCCATCTTGTAGCAGCTGGTCTGTTGTTAGGGTAGATCCTGGCTCTGCATTTCAGGATTCCTTTGGTAAGAATTGGTGATTTCCTTTCCTCCAGCCAGGGCTGGGTTGTCCTGGAGGACTGTGGGGCAGCAGGCAGTGACTGTGGCCGTGCTCGCTCCGTTCCTGCTGTGATCTGGGCAGGTTTTCCCTGCAACCACCAGTGCTGACTGCTGAGATTCTCAGCTGGCGTGGGTGGCAGAGTTTTCCTCGCTCAGTTTGCTTGGAATGTGTTGTCTAGGGATGAAAAACAAGATTTCTGTCTCTTGGGCTCAGGCGTGCTACCAATACCAAAGCATGGCGAGCTGCAGCGAATTCCCTATTCCACACAAGATGTGTGGGTGATCCTGCTGCATGGCAAGCCAGAGCCTCTGAGTTATTTTAGACCTTGGAGAGTGGAGGTTTGGGTTACCACTGCTTGTTTGCTCATTGATGGCAAGAGTTGGCAAATGCCTCTGCTTATGTGCAGTGATTTCTCCTGGGATAACAGGTTGTGCTTCCTGGTAGCTCAGTCCCCTGAAAATAAACACTTAGCATGGAAATAGGTTGTTTTGTTGCCTGACACCAGAGAATTTGGCTGCAGGGTCTTGGGCTTTCTGTGAGAGGCATAGTCAGCACATCTGCTTCATAATGGGCCAGATTTCAGGTCAGACAGCTGTGATTGCTGGGAGTGTGGAATCCCAGAGGGTTTAATGCACTTCTTGGAACATGAGAGGAAATTCCTGCTTATTGGTGCTTCCTCCGAGCAGAAGTGGTGTGGCTGAGTAGAGGTTTCCTGAGGGACACTCAGAAGTACTTCTGAATTGCCTAGAAAATCCCTTTTCTGCTGTTTCCCATCACATCCTTAAAGAACAGAGGAGCTGCTTGCAGACTTGAAAGCCCTTTAAAGTGCTGAGTGTTGAGCTTCAGGTCTTTGTCAGCATAAAATGAGAGGCGGAGGTGCTTTAATTTTGGTTTCTGTATTGTGTGTGTGTCATAATAAAGTTATATTTTAAGATCTGCTCAGTTTTGAAGCTGTGATACAATAGAAACATGTTTACCCCAAACATATTTGGTTGCTTTCATCTCTTTACAAATCCTGTTAGTAGCAGTGTTTGCAATACTTTTGGAAAGTAAGTTACATGACTTGTTTGTATTTGTCTGTGGTGATCTCCTCCAGTGTTTTGTAATCTCAGATGTGCTGTGTGAGATTCAGGGAATGAGGTGTGCAGATGAGAAAATGGGAGTAAAGCTGCCTTCAAATTTTTAGACATATGAAGTGTGAACAGTAAGAAACATAATTGTGAGAAGAACTTTTTTCCCTTCCCCCAATTTATTTAAAGCTAGAACACATATAATGGCACATAACTTTTAAAAAAAAAAGAGACGTAAGAGAGAAAAGGCATCTCTCATTTGTTAAATCAAAGGTAGGCTGGGTAATGTTACATAGATTGGTGTAAGAGCTTGGCTTGGAGATAAAATAATGCATTTTTAAATAGTGGTAATAATTTCTACCTCCAGTGTTCTTGTCTGCAGCAGCAATGCTGGAGGAATGTGAAACATAAAAATGTTAAGACCATAATAAAATAAAGAAGGGAACAGATCTTGCACTCCTAAAATGAGTGTGATGGGCACAGAACTGAAGATACTCCTGTGAAAACCTTTCTGAAGGCTGGAGGTGGGGGGTATTGTTGAAAGCCAGATCTTTGCAACATCATTTCAGGAGACTTTGCCTCATGTTGCTTAATTCCCTAGCACTGCGTGAGGTCCTTCAGGCTGTGTTGTGTTCATGGATTTAACATTTCAAGGCCAAGTTTTGCCCTCTTTGGTTGGCATGTACAAATGTGTGTTGCTATTCCAGTTTATCCCCAAAAGACACAAAAGCATGCAATGGTTAAGAACTTTATTAGCCTAAAGATTGCTTGAAAAGTAAACAGCATAAATTGAAGTCAATTTATCACAAAGCTGTTTAGAAAGGTAATTAGATCTATAATTAGGCTTATGACTTTTGTTTCCATTCCCCTTTTGGGCATCTGATGATTGTGGGGTTTGGTGTTTTTCCAGCATCTTTTTACAAATAAGCCATTTGCAAATGCATGTGAAGCTGTGATTATAGAATTAGAGTCACGGAATCGTGAAGGTTGGAAAAGACCTCTAAGACCATCAAATCCAACCATTCCCCAGGCACTGACAAATCCACCACTAAACCATGTCCCCAGGTGCCACATCCACATGTTTTTTGAATGCTTTCAGGGATGGTGACTCCACCACTGCCCTGTGCAGCCTGTGCCAAGGCTGAACAACCCTCTCAGGGAAGAAATTTTTCCCAGTATCCAACCTAAACCTCCCCTATTGCGACTTGAGGCTGTTTCCTCTTGACCTCTTGTCCTCTGGGAGCAGAGCCTGACCCCCACCTGGCTGCACCCTCCTGTCAGGGAGTTGTAGGAGAAGGTCCCTGCCCTGAGGAGCCTTTTCTCTAAACTAAACAATTCCATTAGTTGTCCTCCTCAAGGTACTTCTCTCTCCTATTTGGAAGATACCCACCACTCTCCTCTGCCCCTTGCTTGAGTAACAGCCAGCCCCTGGAGGTCAGAGCTTCTCATTTCCATGCTTTGTCTTCTGTCAGCTTTGGAATCACTGCAGAGCAGGGGGGTGATTGCAGCAGCTGCCATGGTCTTACCTCCCTGGNACCTAAACCTCCCCTATTGCGACTTGAGGCTGTTTCCTCTTGACCTCTTGTCCTCTGGGAGCAGAGCCTGACCCCCACCTGGCTGCACCCTCCTGTCAGGGAGTTGTAGGAGAAGGTCCCTGCCCTGAGGAGCCTTTTCTCTAAACTAAACAATTCCATTAGCTGTCCTCCTCAAGGTACTTCTCTCTCCTATTTGGAAGATACCCACCACTCTCCTCTGCCCCTTGCTTGAGTAACAGCCAGCCCCTGGAGGTCAGAGCTTCTCATTTCCATGCTTTGTCTTCTGTCAGCTTTGGAATCACTGCAGAGCAGAGGGGTGATTGCAGCAGCTGCCGTGCTCTTACCTCCCTGGCCCTGCCAATGTCCCTTGTGAGCTAAAAGTGATGCTGTCAAGTTCAAATGCTGAATGTTTTGTAGTTGCAAATGCTGTCTTGGATTAACTTTAATAATTTGTTTGAAGTTGATCCTGGCAGCGCTGAGTGGCTAAAACAAAAGCATTTTGCTCACATAATGCAAGGCCTAAAATGGAGTATGTTGGGTTGAGTGTATTTGACAGAAGAGCCCTTAAGGCTGTGAGTTTGCTCTCAAAACAGAACATAGACACCCACCAGCTTTTCAATGCCTGTATGTACATACTCTCAGAAGTTCAACAATAAGCCTTTAAAATGCAGCTGGAATTAAAATGGTCAGGAAAAAATGCATTCAGTTTACTCTCAGATGTGAATTGAATCCTGACTAAATTTAGGGAAAAGGCCAGAAAGAGAACAAAGTGGTTGAGACGGTTTAGCTTTCATTCTTGCAGAATGTTGATGCATTTCTCTTACCTTACCTGCCAGTGTCAATATTCATGTTTAAATCACATAGTTCTTGTGTTTATCTACCAGCCAAGTCTTTTGAATCCCAAATTTTGAGACAGTAAGTCTTCTAGCGCTTTAGGGTTTGCTGCTCTCCAACTTTAATGTTCTTTCTGGCATGGAGAAAGTGGATTGGGAGGAGGAGGCATGAATATATTTCTAACCCTTATTTCCCAGACAGTGGAACCTTTGTTTGAACGGCTTTTTACTAAATACATGAGGTTTCCTTGGCAACAGTTTTCAGTGCTGAAGCTTTTTTCGTCATCTTTCCAATCAAGGGAAATCATGTTTGTGTTACAACTTCCAGATGGTTCATCAAGTTTGAATAAATCACAGCTAATAAACTTGTTTTTTGCTCACTTTCCACAAGTGTTTTATGTAGCTCGGGTAAAATAGTTGTCTTTATGTTCTCAACTCGATTGCACTTTGAACTAGATTCTGAACACAATAAGGAAATGTTTCTACAAGAGCCTTGATGAAGCCAT
>VXBB01012115.1:2403-14623 GCA_013399915.1 Illadopsis cleaveri
GGGCAGGCCCTGGCACAGGGTGCCCAGAGCAGCTGTGGCTGCCCCTGGATCCCTGGCAGTGTCCAAGGCCAGGTTGGACATTAGGGCTTGGAGCAGCCTGGGACAGCGGGAGGTGTCCCTGCCATGGCAGGGGTGGCACTGGGTGGGCTTTAAGGTCCCTTCAACCCCAAACCATTCTGGGATTCCATGGCCAGAGGAGGTGATTGGGAGCAACACCCTGTGCTCCAGTGCCTTGGGAATTGCTGTGGGGTGAGGGAATCACCTCCCACCCCAGGGCAGGGCCTGGGACTTGCCCAAAATGGGGCTGGTGAGGCTGCAAAGCCCTTACAGCTCCCAGTGCCTGCGTTTGGTTTTATCCAGGCTGAAGCTTCCCCTCCTTCCCACCTTCCCAGATCCACCTGCTGGGGTGGCAGCCACAGCCCTGCCCCATGAGCTGGCAGCATCCTGGGAATTTGGGGATCCATGGTTTCCTCTGGCAGGCTGGGCCCAGCATCCCTGGCCGGGGACAGGAGAGGATGCTGTAGGATGGACACAGGGAAGCAGGGGATGGACACGGCAGCAGGAGGGAGAAAGATGAAAAGGGAAGGAGTCTGAGGTGCTGAGAGGGCAGAAGCCTGTCTGGGAGACATCAAAAGTGAAGCTGGAGTGTGTTTTATAAGAGCAAAGAGAGCTGGGCCCCAGGGGATGCTCACAAAGCCTGACAGGATAAATGATCCATCTGGAGAAACCCAGAGAGGCCAGAGGTGGCTGCACCCCGGGGCTGTGGGTGAGGTGTGGGGTGCACAGCCCTGGGCCCCACTGTCCCCAGGCAGGGCTGCTCCTCCTGCACCCTCTGCCACTGCCCTCCAGAACCCCTGGGGGAGCATCTCAGCTCCTGGAAACTGCATATGGAGCCCAGGAGCTGGGCTGGGAGTTCTCAGGGAGGGCTGGACCAGGATCCTGTCCCCGACACCTTCCCCCAAAGCTCCTGGGAGGAAAACTGGTTCCGGTCCATCTGGAGTCCAGATCGGCTGGGCTGAGTGAGTAATCTGAGAGTGGGAGGGAAGGCAGACATCTCCTGCAATTCCCAGCAGCAAGGAGGAGAGAACAGACTATCCTGGGAGCGCAGATGGAGCAGGGAGAGGGGGCTGGGATTCCCAGGCCTCTGCTTCATCCCTTTTCCAGGGGGACAGGAAGGAGCCACGGCCAGGGGAATGGCACAGGGTCCCCCAGCCTGGGTGACGCCCCATGTCACAGCTCTGCGGTGGCACTTCAGCTGGGGCCAAGGGAGGGAGAGGAGCTGAGGGTGCCCTGAGCAAACCCTGGGTGTGAAATCTGCAGCAGGAGCTGCCTCGCCCAGGCCATGGGAGAGCAGGAGGATGTTCCAGCACTGAAATCACCTCCTTCTCCCCCAGGGTGCCAAGGGAGGTTATTTTAAGGCCTGACACAAAGCCAGGCTGGCCCTGGGCACACAGCAGCAGTGCCAGGGCCAGCAGGACAAGGAGCAGGGATCAGGAGCAGGATGTGTCTGTCTTGTCAGCATCGCTCACCCCTGACCATGTGCTCGGTGACTCTGGGACAGGGACACGGAGCTGTGTTCCACTGAGACATGGCCCAGGGGATGTGACATCCCGAGGGCAGTGCCCTTATCCAAGTGCTGTCCCCTCCAGCCTGGGCTGGAGTGACAATGTGATGCAGAAGCCAAGTGTCTTTTTGCTATGAATATTTGTTCTTTTCTCTCTCTCTCTNCATTTCTGCAGGGAATGACTGTGACTGATTACATTTGTCAGGGTTTTTATCAAGCAATTGAAAGAGCTGGAGATTTTTTGGAAACCAAATAAGTGAAATATTTTGGCTGGTCAAAATTGTTTCCAGTAAAAATCACCAGAAAACGCAGCAAGAAACGGTTGTAGAAAATTTGCGGTGGAAATTAAAATGTGTTTTTCCAAGGGAAAACAGCTCCAGGGAAAATAAATTTCTCAGCACCGTTGGTGGAAGGATGCTCCATGCTGAAGGCACCTTCCCATGGGGGCCTTGGCTCTGGGAATGTGGTGCCAGGCAGGGGACAGTGGGTCCAGTTTTTGTCCTTGCTGCAAAGTGGCTGCACTTTTCCCCCAAAATGTCACCTCTAGGCCATAGGGATTGGAGGAGGATTCCAGGAGCAGCATGGTCTCCTGTGCACAGTGTGCTGGATGTGCTGAGGAGCCCCAGGAAAGCTCAGGAGATGCCTCAGGAATGGGATATAGAGGAAATGGGATGCTGAAGGGATCTGTGCCATGCCCGGGGCACCCTGTGCCACCGTGCCATGAGGATACAACATTCCAGCTGCACTTCACCTTGGATGTCCACAAAATATGGGGCAGCTAAACAGGGCTAAAATATTCCTCAGAATGAGCCTGGGACGTGCAGGGAAGGAACGTGGACCAGGAGGCAGCAGGAGGTGCTGGAGGCAGAGCTGGGATCATCACCGAGCCCGCTGTGGGCTGTGGCCTGGGATCTCTGCATCCCTTTGGGATCTGTGCCACGTTTCCCAGGGCTCCTGCAGCAGTTTTGTGGCCTCCTTGTCTCTAAGCCCTGTGTGTCCCCAGCGTGGCCCAGACCAGGCTGATCCCTGACCCCGGCACAGGCTGAGCTCCGTGCAGAACGAGCTGAGCTCTCCGGGTAAAAATAGCTCATGACCATGCAAATCTGCGGCTGGGTGTTAATGCAGATGCAGAGAGGTGCTGGCAAAGCTGGCACAGGAGCCCTGCCCAGCCGTTCCCACCTGGAATTTGCAATGCACAGGCTGCTGGCACCTGCTGGGAGCGGGATTTGTTGGGCTGGGTGGCAGAGGCTCAGAAAATCCCAGTGTGAGGATCAGGGTGGTGAGGGGAGGCAGATTCCCTATGGATCACTGGGAAAGCTCCCAAGAGGAGGAGATGGTCCTGGGGAGGCTGACCACCCTTCCCAGCATCACTCCTGAGGGTGCTGGAGGTTGGCACCTCTGGATCCACCAGCACAAGGACGGGGAATAACAAAACCACGTTGTGCTCCTGGCACCACCACGGCTCCCAGGGAGCTTTGATCACTCCAAAAACGCCATCCCGGGACTGGGCTGAGCAGCTGCTTGGAGCCAGCCGGGCTCTCCACCCCCGGAACGCCCCGCTGCCCTGTGCCCCCCAGAAAAAGCCATTTGCCATCGCTGCTGCAACCCTGTGCATGTCAGAAATACGGCTCCTGCGGGCACAGCTCCAGTCAGGAAGAGCCAGAGCACTCCACGGGCAGAGAGAGTCATGTGAAAAATGCTCTTGTTCCCTCTTAAGATGCTTGGAAGCAGCCTGAGGGCTTTAGCACTGTGCCGCTTTGGTTTAAGTTTCTCTAATGAGGTTTGCCTTCTATTACTGTCAGGGAACATTTTTCATTGTTGAAGCCACTGTAAATGCAAAGCCTTAAAAATGAGTTTCCATTTCAGATCTGACAGCTCAGCTGCTAATGTAAAATAGAGAAAAACCACAGATCAGGCTGCCTTTTAGTGCAATTAGCCCTCCAAATGGAGCAATTTACATTGGCACACTTGTGTATCTTCCTGCAGAAGGCAGGCAAAAAAGCCTCATTACTTAAGCACAGACCTTTATGAGCAGAAATGAGGGGAAGAGAAGGAAAACACACCAGGGCCGGGAGCGCCGGGCTGTGCCTCCTCCCTGCGTGCCGACGTGCCGGGGAGACGTGGGGCAGGGCCGGGAGCTCCGGGCTGCCTCTGGATTTGCACATGGAGCTTCCTGCCCGCTGCCTTTTGTCATGGAGCTGCCTTCCCGATGCCTTTGCACATGGAGCTGCCTTCCCGATGCCTTTCCACATGGAGCTGCCTTCCCGATGCCTTTGCACATGGAGCTGCCTTCCCGATGCCTTTGCACATGGAGCTGCTTTCCCGGCCGCTTTCCTGGTGCCTCTCGGGCTGCACGTGCCTGTCACAGGAGCCGTGGGCGCGTTCCTTGCCGTGGGTGTGGCGGCTGGGATGGTTCCCTGTGCCACACGCTCAGTTCCCTGTGCCACACTCCCTGTCACCTGTGCCACATGCTCTGTTCTGTGTGCCACACTCCCTGTTCTGTGTGCCACGCGCTCTGTTCCCTGTGCCACACACTCTGTTCCCTGTGCCATACTCCCTGTTCTGTGTGCCACACACTCTGTTCCCTGTGCCATACTCCCTGTTCTGTGTGCCACACACTCAGTTCCCTGTGCCACATGCTCTGTTCCCTGTGCCACACTCTCCATTCCCTGTGCCACACTCCCTCCCCCCTGTGCCACACGCTCTGTCCCCTGTGCCACATGCTCTGTTCCCTCTGCCATACTCCCTGTTCTGTGTGCCACACGCTCTGTTCCCTGCACTGCCAACCCTCCCCTGCCACAGAGGTTGATGGATTAGAGGAACTCTGCAATTTTTCAGTCCCTGCCAAAGCCTGTGGTGTTCTGTTGTCCTTTTTGTCATGTGTGCAGGTGACTCCACCAAGGAGCTGCACCATGCCCTGGAGACCCTGTGCCACCTTGCCATGGGGCTGTGCCACACCCTGGAAACCTCACACAGGGCTGTGCCATGCCTTGGTGACCCGGTGTCACCCCACCTGGAGTTGTGCCATGCCCTGAGGACTCCGTGCCACCTCACCCTGGGGTGGTGCAGGATCCCAAAATGCATTCCCTGAGGAGCTGCCATCTGCTTGTCAGCACCAGCCCCATTTACATCCTCGCTCCTCTCTGCTCTCCCTGCCTGCATCCTCAATATCCCCCCAAGGCCACGGCCCCGCGGCTCCGGCCTCTCACAGAATGAAATAAGGTTTCTTCGAGGCCTCAGAGCTCTGATTCCCTCCCTGCTCCAGCCTCCTCCTCCTCCCCTTCCTGGCTCCATCTCTCTGGGTAATGAGGTTGGAATGGCTCCATCCAGCAGGTCTGTGAGGAGCCCCTTCCCTGCGAGGGCAGAGCAGACCTTGGGCCCCAATCCAGCTGCTGTCAATTCCAGAGGCCCCTCCATGCATTTATTAATCGCTTTTGCAAGGACAAGAGGGAGGAGGAGGCAGGAAGGAAGGATGGACAGACAGCGGTGGGGCAGCCTGGGAGCATCCAGGGATGGACACAGCTGGCAGGCCAGGATAGGGATGAGCTGGAGCTGTGTGGGTGGGATGTGCCACTGCTCCAGGCAGGGATAAATCAGAATTAACTGGGCAGCTCCTGAGCTGCTTTGAACTGGGAATGGCCAGGCTGTGCTGGGGGCGTGCTGCCCGCTGGCCCTGCAGAGAACGGGGCTGAGCCTGGCCTGCTGCAGCCTGGAATGGTCACTGAACCTGGAATTCCAGCCTTTCCACTCCATTCCATCAGCTGGGCTCTCTTCCTGGGCATCCTGTACCCAAATCCGTTGCTGTTCTCCCCCTTCCAGCCCTCAGCACAGGGGTTTGATCCATGTGCTGAACTGGCTGGAGCAGCAGTGGCCATTCCTGTGGATCCTGGCAGGATCAGCCCTGCACCTCAGGGGTTTTGGCACCTCCTGGGGTGGTGACAATGGCTTAGGGGCTCTTCCCAAAGCCCCTGTGTCCCCTCTGGTGAGTGAGGAGCTGGGCTGGTGCCTCAGCATGAGGGGCATGGGGAGGTGGAGTAGGAGTGGGTGATGGTGATGGCTCACAGCAATTCCAGTTGTCTGCACTGTTCCCTTTGGCCACCAGACCTGTCTCCCAGCCCCAGAGGATCCTGTCAGGCTGACACCACACGTTTCCCACACACCTGCCCTGACTGGCAGTGGTGACACCACCTTCCCCTGCTCCCCTGACACCCAGCCCTGAACATGGCACCGCCCGGGATGGATGTCAGGCCGACCTTTTCAAACTGCACCGTGACACCAGCCTGCTCTGCTCACCTGAACCCTCCCCGCAGCTCATCCCCGGCCTGGCAGCTCCACATCCCACTCTTCCCACCTCCCGCTCTCTGTCCTCACCTCTGGCACCTCCACCCGCAGAAATCACCCCCTCATCTCCTCCTGTCTCCCAGCCAGGCCCCTGTGGGAGGACACAGCACATCCTGAGCCACCCATCCCATCCCCCCCGGATGCCGCAGGTGTCCCAGAGCCGCTTCCCATTGTCTGCCCCGGTAATTTTGTCCCTTTGCAAGGCTGGAAATGATCCTCTTCCCGTCCCCATCGCCGCTTTCATTCTCTACAGCCGCTCTCACTTTTGTCTGACGCAGCCCCGCTTTTCTTAACAGGCCTCTGCTCTCCTGATTGAGGGATTGTCTCCTTGGGTGGCTGGGAGAGTATTCTTCACAGCTTGGAATTATGATTCAAATTTCTCCCTTTAAATGTGCTCTTCCAGCTGATTCAGCTGCTGATTGTTTCCAGCGTGGCGGAACCGGCCCTGCTCGATGCTGGAGCGTGTTCGGCGTCAGGGGGGCTCGGCTGCAGCCACGCACCTGAGCAGCCCCTGCTCTGCAGCTCGGAGATCAATTCCTCTTTATCTGCCGGGAGCGGGCTGATTTCGGCTTCCCCGTGCTGCCTGGAACTGTTTTTGTATTGAGGGTATTGATTTGGCCCCTTTGAATGGCGGTGAGTGTGAGACGCCGGCAGGACGCGGCATTAGCAGAGCGCTCACGGTGTGCCTCACCCGCTGGGCCAGAGGCATGTCAGGAGTGAAATCCTGCTTTGGCTCCAGCGGATCCGGCTGCGTTACCTGGAGCAGCCTGCAGGGACACCTCCCACTGTCCCAGGCTGCTCCAAGCCCCAATGTCCAGCCTGGCCTTGGGCACTGCCAGGGATCCAGGGGCAGCCACAGCTGCTCTGGGCACCCTGTGCCAGGGCCTGCCCACCCTGCCAGGGAACAATTCCTGCCCAATCTCCCATCCAGCCCTGCCCTCTGGCAGTGGGAAGCCATTCCCTGTGTCCTGTCCCTCCATCCCTTGTCCCCAGTCCCTCTCCAGCTCTCCTGGAGCCCCTTTAGGCCCTGGAAGCTGCTCTGAGCTCTCCCTGGAGCTTCTCCTCTCCAGGTGAGCACCCCCAGCTCTCCCAGCCTGGCTGCAGAGCAGAGGGGCTGCAGCCCTGGGATCATCCCCATGGCCTCCTCTGGACTCATGCAGTTCATGCTGCAGCTGGCAGGGGCTGCTTCTCCTGATGTTTTGTTGTTGCCCAGAGGTCATCACCACGCTGGCAATGGGCCATTGTCAACATCCCGATGGATCCTGAGCCCTGTTTCCCCAGCACTCCAAAGACTCCCAGAATCACTGATGGCTCATCCACACACCCCTAGACCTGGGCCAAGGCAGTGTCCAGCCTTCCCTGAGGCTTTGCAGCTCCCTGGGACTCCCCATCCCAATGGATTTAGATGCCATCAGTCCCCAGGTGACATTTGGGTCAGCATCCCCCACCTGCTGGTGGCCTACTTGGGGTCACAGCCAGCACAGGGCCAAAGAGCTCCCTGGCACTGCCATGGTCCTCCCAATCCTCTGGCCCCAGGAGCTTCCCATTGCCTGTGGTTACTGTTGGGTCCTCACTGTGCCCTCTCCAGCTTGGATTTTTAGCTCTTTCCTTCTGTAAATCCATCCCTGTCCTCCCCAGGCTGCAGTGCTCCACACACCAGAGCCATCAGCCCCTGGCTGCTCCAGTCCCTGCTGCCAGGGGCACTGCGGGGATCCTGTCCTGGGGGATTCAGGATCCTGCCCTGTGCCATGTGTACTGCTGGAACCTCTTCCTGAGGGATTCAGCATCCTGCTCTGTGCCAGGGGCACTGCTGAAACCCTGCCCTGTGCCCTGGGCACTGCTGGGATCCTGTCCTGGGGAATCCAGCATCCTGCCCTGTGCCCTGGGCACTGCTGGGATCCTGTCCTGGGGGATTCAGCATCCTGCCAGGAGCTGTGGGGCTGTGGGGTGACAGCTTGTGGATGAGGAGCCGAGGGGGACAGGCTGCCAGCAGCGTGGGGTGGCACCACGTGTGCCTGAGTGTCCCTGTGTGCCAGGCCTGCGGGGCTCAGGAAATGCTTCCCAAGCCTTTTGTGTAATTTCTGAGGGCCCCTCCAGCAGCATGGCCTGGGAGAAGGGTGGGAATGGGTTGAGGCACCGGGCTCATCCCCTGTGTGACCCCTGCAGCCCTGGCAGGGCTGGGGGATGAGGATGGGGATGGGGATGGGATGTGATGTGATGTGATGTGGGACAGGGATGTGATGTGGGACAGGGACGTGGGACAGGGATGTGATGTGGGACAGGGATGTGATGTGGGACAGGGATGTGGGACAGGGATGTGATGTGGGACAGGGCGCTCCGCTGGGGGCACCCAACTCCCCCCGTTCCTTCACACGGAGCTGAGACTGAGGACGGGTCCCTCCCTCTCCTGGCACCAAACCTGAGAATTCCAAGCTAAAACCAATTCCATGTACACGGCAAGGGGCGGCTGCATTTTTCATGAGCCAGATGAGCAAACAAAACAAGGCTTTTCCAAGCGGGAAGAGCCGGCCCTGCCGCTCATGGTCACTAAGCAGATGAGCGAGGAGCGGCTCTGACAGCCCATCGTGTTCCCGGGATCCACGAGCTGGATCCGGCCTCACTTCCCTGCCTGCAGCCAGCTTTTCACACCAGCAGCGGCAGCGGTGGCCACGCCGGGCTCCCTGGAGAGGGGTGGGGACAGCGACACTGGCACGCTCTGCTCGCACATCCCTCTGCTTCCCTGCTCCTGGCATTCCCCTTGCCTCGCTCGCCCCAAACCAGCTCCTCCCAAAGGAAGAGCTGCGGGACTTGTTGCTGGTTTATTTCCCTTTTCTTTTTTCTTTTTTTCCTGATTTTGAACACAATTAATTAAAACCCAGTGACGGTGTCCCAAAAGACACTGTAGAAAAGCAGAAAGCTGAAGCAGCTGGGAGTTCAGGCAGCCCAGGGCAGCCCCTCTGTGTTCCACCAGCCGGGGGGCACAGGCAGAGGGGCTGAGGGGTCAGCTCCGGGCTGGTGGCACCAGCCAAGGCACAGGGGGACCCTGCCAGTGTCCCCCCAGCCCTGGGGAAGGTTGGAGCTGGTCCCAGAGCTCTCAGAGCTCCCCGGAGCAGCAGAGCTTTGCTGCAGTCTCCAGCCATGGCATCAAACTGTGATTTAATCGGGATATTAGGAAAAGGTTCTTCCCACAGAGGGTGGTGGGGCACTGATCAGGGAATGGCCACAGCCCCAAAGCTCCAGGAGTGCTTGGACAACACTCTCAAGGCACAGGGTGGGATTGTTGGGGGGTCTGTGCAGGGCCAGGATCTGCATTGATGATCTCCACGGGCCCCTTCCAGCTCAGGATATTCTGTGATTCTGTAATTCTGTGATTTCCCAGCCATGCTGAGCAGGCAGGACCATCCCTCTGGGGTGTGGTGGCAGCTGAGGCACAGCCAGAGCAGCGGCTGAGTAACCACCACGTTCACCAGGCTCAAACCTTTGATTTTGAGGCCGTCTAGACGGGAGCCCCATCAAAGCCCAGGAGCTGAGGGAGAGCACTTGAGAGGCACCCGGAGAGAGCTCAGCACAGCCCCTGCTCCTCAGAGCTGCCTCCAAAGCCTTCTGACTCACAGACTAATGAGCAGCTTCCCTAACGACTGCTGGAATTGCTGCCAGAGCCCCAGGTGAAGGGCTGGGAGCCTGGCAAGGGAGCTGGCAGGTTGTTTTTCCCTGCAGAAGGAGGGGATTTGGGCCCAGATCTCCATGGATCTGATGGAGATGTTCTTCAGAGTGGATGGGACTGGGGTTTGTGGTGGGATGTGTTGGGCTGGTGGGGTTTAATCGGGATGGGGCTGTGGTGTGGGGCAGGTGTCCAGAGGGGACACTGGAGGGTGTGGGGTGAGTTCACCCTCCTCACTCCTCCCCTTTATTCAAAGTGAATCCTTATTTTAATAATAAATAGGAACCTGAGCCAGCAGGGTCCCCATCCCTCCTCTCCTGCTGTGTGCCCAGCACCATTCCAGCAGAAGAGCCTGCTCCATAAATCCAGCGAGGAGCCAGCATGAGGGATCTTCTCCCAGCCAGATCCAGGGCCATCCCGACCTGTGTGGAGACAGGATAATCCCACTGCAGCTCGGGCCATGCCAGCTCTCCCAGCAGCACTCGATCCATTGGGATCACTGTGAGGAGCATGGCTAAGCTGGGATTTGGGGTCTCTGCTCTCCAATCCATGCTGGGTGCTGGGGGATGGCTCCGTGCCTGCAGTGGGGATGTCCCAAGCCCTGGGACTGGGACACGTTCCCAGCCCTGGGTGTGTTCCCCGCTGGCAACACCCCCGGGGTGCATATTCCCTGTGGGTGTTCCAGCCTTGGGTGCCTTCCCTTCATCCCAGGGGCAGCACCCAGGCGTGGGTGGGTGGGAAGTGGGTGCCCAAGGAGCCAGCCCTCCCCAAAAGGCTGTGATGTGGCTACCTTTGGGGCTGCTCTGCTGTCACCTCCTCTCCAGGGGACAGTCCCTCTGTCCCCAGTGCAGCAGTGCTTTGCTTCTCACGCTGACAGATTGTCAGGGAACTTTCCTGGGAGGTTGGAGTGGTTTTGGGGACCAGCAGCTGTGGGTGAGTGTGGGTGAGCTGTGGGTGGCAGCAGCCAGAGCAGGGAGTGTCATGGGTGGCCCACTGTGCCTTGTCAATGGTGACACCCCTGTGGCCACCCATGGCAACTGAGGCACATCCTGAGAGCCCCAGCAGCCTGGAGTCTTCTCCTGCCCCTTTTTTGGGGGGTGCAGAGGTGCCACCACAGCAGTGGGGTGCTGTGCTCAGAGCCCTAGGGACCCCAAAGACACCTCCCAGTGCCACCACAGCAGCTCTGGGGAGGCCCTTAGCAACAAGGAGGTGACATGGTGCACATTGGGAGGGAAATGGAGCTGCTGGAGTCAGAGTGAATAATTAAAGGTGGAACTGCGGAGGAGAAAGCCGAGATAACAGAGGCAGCTCAGGCAGAAAACCCGGGACTGGCTGCAGTCAGCTCTCCTGGCAGGGCCGTCCTGGGGGCTGTCCCTGCTCTGTCCCCAGTCCTGTCACCCTGGGGGCTGTCCCTGCTCTGTCCCCAGCCCTGCTGCCCTGGGGGCTGTCCCTGCTCTGTCCCCAGCCCTGTGCTGGGGGCTGTCCCTGCTCTGTCCCCAGCCCTGTCACCCTGGGGGCTGTCCCTGCTGTGTCCTCAGCGTTCCCCCCCTCCCTGGCCGTGGATTTGCCATCTCCCGCCCCTTTTCACGCCTCCCCGCTGGTTTTCACATCCTGCTGGTGCTGCTGCATCTTGGCCCATCCATCCATAACGCCCTGGGGACCTTCCAGGGCAGCCAGCACCATCAGCCTTCGTCTTCTTCCTCCTCCTCCTCGCCTTGGCTGCCCCCGTGGCCCAGGGAAGCCCCTTCCCAAGTCCGCGCCCATTGATCCGCCTTGTTTTGCTGCTCCCTCCTGCGCTTCATAAATGTCAACTTTTTTCCTCTGACAAAGAAATTTTGTGGTAATGACTCTTTGTGCCACTTCTAAATCCCCAATTACATAAGGAGCAGCAGCACAAAGCCATTCCCTTTGGTGGAAATCTCCGCGTAATCCCTTTTCCAGAGAAGCAGCCCGCCAGTGACATGCTTCTAACTCTTTGTTTGTTCTTTTGGATCAAATCTAACTGATTGCCGTGACTAATTAACTTTCCCTTTCTTCGGGCCTCTGTTGTCTTAATTAATTTCACAAATGCTTCGTTCCCAGCTCCCAGCCAGCTCCCAGGCTCGGTGGTGCAAAGCACCGGCAGCAGCAGCGGGGCCACGCGGGGCCTCTGGGGCAGGGCTGGCCTTGCTGCCAGCGGGGCTCCATGGCAGACAGGGCCACCCTGACACATCCCCAGGGCCACCCTGACACGTCCCCAGTGCCACCAAGCCCCTGGGTGGGCTGCAGGGACCCCTGGGCACCGCTGGGGGGATGTGGTGGGGCAGGAGGTGGCTCAGAGGTGTGGATGGACCATCTCCCGCTGCTCCTTGGGCAGGGTTTAATCAACTCCTCTCCACTTCCAGCTCCCGCCAGATACTGATTTTTGCCTGGGGTAGCTCCCCCCGCCCTGCAGGGCCATCCTGAGTCAACACCCAGGCTGGGAGAAATCCAGCCCATAAATCTTCGCATTTTAAGGGCTGGAAGGGACCTTGAATATCATCTCATCCCTGNTTTTAAGGGCTGGAAGGGACCTTGAATATCATCTCATCCCTGCCGTGACCAGGGACATTTTCCACTAGGTGGGGTTGTTTAAGGCCTTCTCCAACCTGGCCAGGGGTGGAGCATCCACAGCT
>VXBB01012117.1:0-12066 GCA_013399915.1 Illadopsis cleaveri
CTTTCCCCCAAAACAACCCTAATTCTCTACAACTTCCCAAAAGAAGATTGTAGCACCATGGGGATCAGTCTCTTCTCCCAAGTAACAAGTGATAGTACAAGAGGGAATGGTCTCAAGTTGTACCAGGGGACGTTTAGATTGGATATTAGGGAAAATTTAATCATTGAAAGAGTTGTCAAGCATTGGAACAGGCCACCCAGGGAAGTTGTGGAGTTATCCTTAGAAGTGTTTAAGATGTGTGAATGTGACATTTAGGGACATGGGTTTGTGGTGGCCTTGGCAGTGCTGGGTTAGTGGTTGGACTTGATCTTCGGGCTCTCTTTCAACCTAAATAATTCTCTGATTTTGAATTTCAAGAGCTCAGATCTTCTTGTCACAAAGATGGTCCAGATCACTCTTTGTACACTCCTCTGTGGGATGAGGCACACAGGCTCCCTGCTGCAATGTACCTCCTGTTTGTCCTACTTGATATTCCTGTCTCTAATAGAGGCATTTATGGTAGGGCCAGCTCAGCATGTTATTAAATTTACAAGCCTTTGGTTACATTGTTAGTAAGAATAAATATTTTAAAAGACAAGGGCAATTTAGAGACCCTGGGTGAGGTGTAGCAATTTAAGCAGGGAAAAGTCAATTGATCCTCTGAATAGCATGAGCCAAGACTAGAGATTTAACAGTGTGGAAGGAAGGGGGCTTCAGGGACATCTGCCACCACTGTATATGGGATCGATTCAAACACTGCAAAAGACCTTAAGATATTTGGATCAGCTACTGCTGTGTGATTCCAGTGTGTCAAGAGGGTATATGAGAAGTAGGAAAGGCAAGGTTCTCACAAACAAAACATAGTTCCCCCCATACTTTTATACTATAAAAAAATTTATTTTGGGAGTCTGCTGGGTCAAAATGGTCCCAGGGCTGCTGTCTTGTGTAGGATTTTTGGAAATCCATAGACCTTTAGGGTAAGTAATTCTTTCAAGATTGCAAATACCCACTCCCTCCCATTTGCTTCAAAGATATGTCTTGGAATAAAAGAAAATTCCCTGTTTCTGTTGACAAATATTGCCAAATACGGCATGAATATATAGTGTACGTGTGGGAAAGCAGCAGGTCACATTTTAGCTGCAGTCAATTTTCATGCTACTTGGAAGTCAAAAAGTATCACAGCCCCAGAAGGACAACAGAGACTACAGTTTGCAAGCTCTGCTTCCTCCTGCTCTGGTGCAGTATTTATCCACCAGACTGTGCAGAGGGCTGTTAGCCACCAAGGTGCTTGGAGATTTATCTCCCAGGTTGGCTTTGTTTCACTAAGGGGTATGGAGCTTTCATCCCTTCATCAAGCTACTCTGGAGAGGTTCAATGTTGTGAATATGCCAGTGCATGGTGCAGCTGTCATAGTCCTGCTGCTTGAGCAGAAATTTATGACAAGAAAAGACAGATACATGTGGTGTTGGATTATGAGAATGACAGATTTGCTGCCCTGTCTCATAGCAGTTTAGGTGAGATAAAGCTGTTTTTTGTTTATTTTATTTTGTCATAGAGTGCAAAACCTGAGCAGAAATAAGGGATATTTAACAGCAAAGAGAGCCTAGTTTTCCTATTGGTGTAAATGTGGAATTTCTGTACTGATTAGAGACGATTAAAAAACCCATCTCAGCTAAGTGATTCAGAGGCAGCAGACAAGGTACAAGGCAGTGACAAACAGAACCTCCAGCATTCTGGGGACAGTCCCAACTCTCACCTGGGACAATGTGAGGGATGCTCACCTGCAACGGGTTATCACAACTTTATTGAAATTGGTTTTTTTCATGTGTGAATTGTTGTTTTCCCTCCAGCAGCTGTCAAAACCCTCCCTTGGGTAACTTCTCAGAGCAGTCTGATTCTGATGCAGGAGGCCACTACAGCCTGGGCCCCCTGAGAGGTTGTTGCACATGGCCACTCTCATGGGAAGATGTGCTACACCACATGAAAATGAAGCAATTAGGGAGAAACCTGGAAACTGGGTTTTAAGCCAAGATTTTGAATAGTTATTACCAACTTCTTAAATCTTGTGGCCCCTGCTGGTAATTCCTGAAAAGTTTAGAAATTGGGGCTAGTAGTCCATGTTATAGTGCCTTTTGTAGTGTTTTTTTGTTAGTATTTATGTTCTGAGACCATATATGTGACTATTTGTGTCAGAAGTGGTTGCCTTAAGCAAGCCAAGTAGTGAAATAGAGGCCAGGGGCTTTCCTTCTCCTTCTCTGTGCCTTCACAGTAGGTCTGCATGCCCATAACCTGTCCATTGAATGTGATTTAGGATGTCTAAGAGGAAAAGGATATTTTCCTGAATGTGTGAGTGTATTTCTGTCTCTGAAGTAAAATGTGAAGAATTAAAAGGAAAAAATCCATTCATTATGTAATTTCCTCCCCCACTTACTTTATTTCCTTTGAAAAATGTAAATCCCTGTGACACTTGGATGTTCCAGTGAATTTGTTTTAAACATTTTACAGGTGATTCCAAGTACTTACTACTTCCTTAGTGGAAAATCAGTTTCTAGAGATTTCTTGGTCTCTAGAAGTGTCTTTTTTTTTTTTTTTCCTTTTCTTCCTACATCATGCTGACACTCTTGTCTAATTTATTGTCCAGCTCTTTAGAAAAATAAATGAATCTAGGAAAACTGGGTTTATTTGCTCTGTGCCTGGTTTTGACTTGTCACATGGCCATAACCAGAACCATAGAGAGAACATTGAGCTGGTTGTGGCTTAAAGCATCAGAAAATGTGTATCCTTCAGGCTGGAGTAATTTCTTAGGGATTGCTTAGGAGAGCTGGCAATAGATACAGCCAGGTCTACCCTGGGCATGGCTTGCGTGGGCACACTGGAACACCTTGGCATTGGTGCAGGTCCTCCATGTGCCACATTGCCAGGGTGGCACCATGGATTGCTATGAGCTGTCCTTTGAAACACTTAACTTCCTTCTGGACAGCTGCTGCCAGATGTTTGGGGTGGTTTTCCCCTTACATATCTCTGTATCTCAACAACTCAGCTGCTCTGTGTACAGATATAAAATAATACTGCTTTTCTGATAGAGTCATCTGAAAAAGAAACCCATTGTCTTGGTCCAAAATAGATGTCCTAAAAAGGAAAAAATATAACCTTCATGATTGCTTAGAAAATCTTGACATTCACTCTACTTTTTTTAGTGAATGGATTTCTTAATTGCTTTGCCCACAGAGAAACCAGAAATTGAATGACTGCAATACTTGCTTCTTTTCATTATTTGTATGTTTTTGGTACTTCACAAAGAAATACTGGTATTGGGAAAATAAGCTTGAGATGTTATTTTCCTTTTTACCTCTGTATATATCAAGGTTTTTTTGTTTAAAACCTAATATTAAAATGTGTTGAATATCTTCGGATGTCTTTGGTTCAATCCAGCATCAGCTTATATTGTGCCTTGGATAAAGTATTTTGTTCTTAGTTTTCTGAAAGTTAATATCTGCTTTACCTGGAGTATTCCCTCAGATAATGCAGCAGTTTATGGTTATCTATTTTTTATCCTTTAGACCAGCTGAAGTTGTTAACATCTGGACACCTTTAAGTAAAATATGAAACCTTGTTGCCTCATTCACCAAGCTGCTGAAATGTACAGATGCTGAAAAAAAAATCACTGTATTACTGAGCTTTTAGTAACTAATATTCCAAGTACCACTAGTCCACTAAACAAAACCACAAACAAGCAACCAAAAATCCCTAAAGCCCTATTGGGTACCCAAAGCAACCCAGTTGTTATACATATCAAATGTACAATTTGTAAGCACCACAAAAAGGTCTTGTCTTCTCCATCATTGTGAAAATGAGTTTTGATATGAGAGCTTTATGGGATGCTTATGCTAAAAGTTCAGACTGCAGTGCCTGATATCAGACATGTAAGTACATTTTGGACTTAGGTGTGAATTGAGGCTGCATTTTGGAAAAGAGCAATAACACAGCTCCCTTGAGCATCTGCAGATGAAGTCACTTGTTCAAAACTGTGTCCAAGATGTTGGCTGTAGCTTTCAGAGTCTCTGGGCTACAGCACAACCCATACTGGTGTTTACTGGAGCATCCTTACACCCACGGTGGGGCCTGGACCTATGAAGAGCAGTCTGTGCTGGTGCTCATGCAGCACAAATAACGAGGTAGTTTTGTCTGTTCTGAACAAGCCAAAAGATAGAAATACTTCAGTTCTGATTCATTAAAAATGGCTTGTTGGAGCTTCCACACCAAATAAGGCTGTGGCAGCAACGAAAGGTCAGTTTTTCTGTGACTTGCTGCCCATGGTTGCTTTTATTGTTTATTTTGGTGATCAGGTGCTGTGATAGAGCAATTCACTTAATGTCTCAGAAATGCAGCCTAGAGCAGAGAAAAACTGAGAAGGAAAAATAAGTTTTCTCTAAACAGTGTAATTAGGAACTTAGAATGGTAAATGCAGCTCTGGCAATGATGTATCTCAGACCCTTTTTTTTTTGCCCCACTTTGCTGTTCTTGAGGTGAATTCACAAACAGCTAAATTGTCAATGGTGTAAGAGGTTTTCACACTCTAAAGAAGCAAGAAGCGGTACCTTTGTAGGCTTTTAAAATGTTAGTTAGAATTCAGGTTCCTGACACCTCTAGTTAGCTATTAGTAATCCTCCTTTCAGTAAAGTCAATGAGAGCTTTGCCACTGCCTTTCATAAGCTTAGGTGATTCTGCAGCAGAGAGAAACAGAGTTTCAGTGATTTACTGAAAAAGCAGGTCTGCTCCAACCACCAAAAATTCCCCTTTTCTCTAGTCCCTGATCCTTTCTTTCATTGCTTTTCTAGCAGACATTAAAAGCAGTAGTGTAGCAGCAATATTGGAGGCTTGCTTAAATTCACATCTGTCTGCTGATGTAGCAAAGCTCTGTGCCCTCCTCTCTGCAAGTTTTCCCCAAATTATAAAGTGTGCACACACAGAGAGGCTTCCCTCTGCCTCTCCCCAGTGCCATCTGGGCTTTGTTTATCTGTGTGTGAAGTGGGGGGTTTCATGTGGCCTCCCTGTTGCTGCACTGTCCTGGTGCATGTGGCCTGAGCTGAGTCACACATGGGGTGGGTTTGGTGCTGTGAGCCACAGCCCTTCAGCTGGTGCTGAACTGCCCTCCAGACCTGTATCCTCCCAAACAGTTTGGGTGCTGTTGGGAAGGCAGCTGAAATATTTGAATTCTTATTTCGTGTTTTGTGATCCAGTGAGCCTGTATCTACTCTGTCCTTCATCCAGTTTATTCACCATTGTGCCCCTACAAAATAGCCTATGGCAGTTTGCTTGGGCTGCCTTATTGCTCCTTTGTGTAATTCTGTCTTCATACTGTGTCACACAAATGGTTTTAAACCAATTGAGGACCAAAAATAAAACAGAATGTTACGGAGGCCATACTCCATGCATGAAACAAGGGGCTGCTGTCCATCCCTCTCATCAGATCTGCAGTGTTGCTCATCCTCCAGAGTGCCCAGGCTGAAAAATGTGTTCTTGCTCTGCAATGCTTTTTCTCTCTGCTGTTCTGTGCTGGACTGGGAGGCTGAGGAATTTAAATTTTAAATCACATTCCTACAAAGTGATGATATGGAAATATGGAAATTATATTTATTTGGTGGTTGTTCTTTGTTGATTATGGCCTTTTAATGTTTTTTGTGGGTTGTTTCTGTTGGGTTTGGTTGGGGGTTTTTTGGTTGTTGTTTTTCCTTCTTACCAATAAACCCCAATTCTGTTTTTTTCAAATTCTTTAATCTCTCAGCTTTCTTTGAATCAGTGTGACCCAAACTGGACTGCAAAGGCTATCACGCAAGCTGCAAGGAGACCACATGTGGTCCCAAACCTCATCTTGAGACCCTGAGATCTCACTTTACCCCACACCATCCTGAACTGCAAGATTTACATTAAAGCTGATAAGAGAAATTTATTTCACTGGATTTCCTGCTTTGAAAGGAACTGCATATTTTGCTTACATGGTTTGACATTGCTGAAATTGTGAGAGAAGTTGGACCTTTCCCAGGGTCCCAGTTGTGGAGGCTGCCAGCTCTGCCAGGCACCGTGGGGTTGGCAGTGCCCTCCTGGGAGGGATGTGGTGCCAGGGCATGCAAACCGCTGTGAGGCCGAGGTTCCTGGCATCACAGGATCTGTGGCTCAGGAGCAGGCTGCCAAGCCACTAGGGCCTCATTTTTCTTCTGGAAGAAAACCAGGTTTTTAAATACTAAAATGCTGCATTAGGCAACAGCCTTTTTCTTCCCAGCTCTAGTTGTTCCTGACCCAGAAGGAAGAGAACCATCCCAAATCCCCTTCTCTCAACAGTTAACTATTCCTCGGATGTTTCACATTTAAGTACTTGTTTAATGCGGTCGTCAGATCCCAACAGAAGGAGATACAGCCCAGACAGCATGAGAGAAGTTCATTTAGTCTGAAATAAACTCAGTGAAAACTTCCTTGGTTATTCCCTGAAATATTTCTGCAAAAACTACCATGGCTGCTTTTTCAATTTTTAGGATGTGCTGTGGTTTTAAAAGTGTTGCTGTCTCCCATTGAGGAAACTGAGTGGAATATGTAACATAAACATGCACTTTATGTGTGCAGGCTTATCAGGCACAGCTGAAAGATGAAGGCTTTGGGCTGGCATCGCCTCCCAGGACAGAAGTGTTTAATACCAGCCCAACAGGAGACAGAACTTCAATCAGCAGTAGGTAGTGATACAGGAACACTCATTAAAACAGGGTGAAAATTATATATTGATTAAAAGTTTTGTCATACCCAGGAATGCGACAGATGGTTGATTTGTAGTCAGGGAAAGGTTATTGGCTTTCAGTTATTTATTTATTTCAGCAATTCAAAGACACTCAATTGCAAGACCTGGAGAATACGTGCAGTAATTAATAAGTTGACAAAGAAAAGAGGTGATGCTGTGCATGTCCTGTGAGTGCCCATCAGCAGGACTGAAATACCACGGAGCCCTGGCAAGTTAATTCACAGAACAGCTGTGAGATGGGGATTATTAGCATCTCTGTTTTACAGATGGCACCAAAGCATGGAGAGTTGGATGCAATGGTAGGATTTGACAGTGGTTGAGAGAACAGAAATGATCCAAATTTCTCCTGCATTTGGAGGGTATGACTGAGGTTCTGAAATTCTACCTAAAACCATTGTTTTCATCCTTCCCTCAGTTATCTGGGATTATTGATTAGTGGGATCCCTCAATCCCCACTGGATTCCCCTAACTTTATACAAATTAATTGTCGTGTAGTGAGTTTCTTTGTATCCTGGGCATCCTTTCGAACACTGACAGTTTCAGAGGGTGATTTTTTAACAGTCGAAGGTTACCTACATGTCTAAACAGCTCATGGATTAAGACCTCTTCAAAATTTTTTGAAAGGGCTGAAATTCTCCAGGTTGTAGTTCCAGATTTCTCTTTTTAGGCAGTCATGGATTTCTCATTCACCATTGCACTGGTGCATAATTTGAAAAGCAAGGCAAGAGGGGTACACATTTTGTTGTTTTTCTATGTATGTGATAAACTTAATGCCCCTGTTTGTCAGCTCCCATCTTCAATTTTATAATTTGGAGGTAGTCAAAGTACAGTTTGCTCAGCATCCTCATTAGGTTTTTATTTTTATAACTGCTGATTTAAACAGATTCAGCTTGCAAAGGGCCTCAGAAATCTTCAAAGAGTATTTACCGAAGGTCCAAGGCAACACACTTCTTCTAATTGTGTAATAAATTCAGTAGGGACATTACACTGCTGGTTTCATGCTAAAAATATTATTTGTAATGCAACAAAAGAGATATAGATATGCTCATCTATCAGTTCTTATAGAGTGCAGTTGTTTTCTCAAGGTATTTCTTACCTGCAAACTAATAATTATACAAACAAACAAACAATTTGTAAAATGGGCTGAGAAACTGAATTTCTCTAAAAATGCAGGGAATGCCAGGCCAGCTTGTGTGTGGACTAGATGGTGATACCAGGTGATATATAGGTCTAAATGGTAATGTTTAAGATCCTCTGAAATGACATAAAGCCACTCTTCTGACCATAATTCTGGAGAGATTGTGTTTCCCAGAGAGTAAGTTTCACAGCACTTTCTTGGTGCTAGGAAGCTGCAGCTAAAAGTAAGAGATGAAGACTGGAATTGGAATTCCAGTATTTTGGTCTAATTTTAGGTGTGGAGACACATTTTGGTGAATTTAGAAAAGGGAGATTTCTTGTTGAGTAAACCCAGGCTCTTCAGCACCACATTGTATTCTTTTTCAGCATTGCTCATCTACAGTGAATCCAGTTTTATCAGTCAAGTAGTGAGTGATATATTAGAGCCACATTTACTGCTCTGGGGATTAAAATCCCACAACAGCACAAAGCTGAAAGGAGTGTGCTTTCAATGGATATGTGTATCTAAGTAGGGAAAAGCAGCTTTCTGTCATCCTAGAATTGATACAAACCAGCTTAGTCACATTGAGGCATCACTCCTAGAAGTACAAACCCCATTTTGAATGCACATCTTTGCTGTGTTGGGAGGTACAAAGGTCAAGTTAACTGAAAGAGGTCATGAGGTGATACAGAAAAGATACAGTAGGGGAAAATAATTGAAAGCAGGTAACTTTTTCCCCTTCACTTCATAAGTGGTAGGAGAGGGATGGAGTAATGCCATTAATACACAGTCGAGGTTGCTGCAGCTGTGATCTGTTCATACATGTTGTGTTGAAGCACATGGGTTAAAAACCAAACTAAAACAACACAACCCCCTCTCTCACCAACTTTTTAACCGGTTCAATCAGATTAATTTGTATTGTGCTTGGAAATTACAGGCTTTAGCAACAGAAAGTCCTTTTTGTGCTGACTTTTCCATATTTTGGTGTTATAATTGAAAACAGAGATGTAGCCCAAGAAGGATGTGACAGAGTCCTCTGGCTGATTTACAAATGTGGAGCTGTTTATCAGGTCTTGCATCTTCTGAGTAGGAAAGTCTTCGTCATGTCCCAGTGAACATCACAAAGATATGGTGTTCACCCAGGCATGATTTAAACTAGACAGTGGATCCTACGAGGAATTCTCTCAAACCTGAGAATTTCCCCGTTTTACTGGGAAAGCTCAACAAGCTCTTACTGAGTCTTAGTGACATTTGAAGGCAACCATCAGAGTACTGCCTGCACTGGAAGAAAGCAAGGGATATTACAGGTCGTGGCATCTCAGGGAAGGCAGAGCAGCATCTGAAGTGCATTGCTTGGTGATGACTTTGGCACACTGCATAACTGACAGGTCCCAATAGGTATCTTCTGAAAATTGGTCCTTTCAGTAGTTATTTTGTATAAAGGTATAAACAGGGTTTGCTTGTCAGGATTTTACATGTGTTTCTCATAAACTCCATGTGCAGGTATCTAAGGAACAGTTTACAACTTAGCAATATGTGAGAATGGAAAATATTATTTTTGTTGTAAGTATTGTTGGCTGGATGACTGAAGTTTCTCATAAAAGATCCAGTGCTTCTGAGGTGTCTCTGTCCCTGAGGAGCCTCCATGCTTGGAAGTGGATATATCTTGTGGTTCAGGACTGACTGCATCCCACACTCCGTAGAAATTTCAAATTTCCATAGGAACGTAAATGCAGTATGTCATTCAAGCTAGACAACTTTTGGCCTTTTGAAAGTTTTCGGTGTACACAGGTTGGGTCTGATCCTGCTCTTACTGAGGCTAATGGGAGCTTTGCCATCAACTTAATAGGAGTAGGAAGGAATCTGTCACAAGCTGTGCCTATCCGAGTTGTGGATTATTCTGCACAAATCAAGGTCTTTGCTTTAGTGTTTTCTTTTTTTTTTACTCATTGTTATGTTTTTCATTATTATTTGTATAACATAGTTTCATGATTATTTGACTGAGCTTAAGTATGCTGTGCACTGTATGAACAGGTACCTGGAGAGGAAACTTGCCCCAAAGAGCTTGTAATGTAAATAGGAAGATAAGGCAAAGCTGGCAGGCAAAGAAAGAGAACTGTGCAGAAGGGACACAGCTTGCTGGAGTGGCAAGCAAGGATGAGGAGTGCAGCCAAGCCTCTTTGGTCCAGGTTCAGTGCTCCCAAGCACATTATTCTGTTCTCTGCTGGACTAATTTTGGATTTATTCTGATGGGATTGAAGGACTTTTCAAATTGATTTCAGCTGGAGCACTATCTGCCCCTTGCTGTTGAAGGACAAGGAAAAGGGACAGATTTTGTGTGTTGGGGAATTACAGTGCCTGTTATCATGGGGAATAAAAGCCACACAGAGCATTTCTCTTTGGCTTATCTGGTCCCATAAAGAACTGTTTGCCTTCTCAGGAAAGTTGTCCTGATGCTGAGTTATTAAATGTGCTGCGTGGTGGAGTGCTAATATGAGAACACAATTAATTGGTGTTTGTCCTTTTAGTGTCTCAGAAATGCCCAAGATCCTTATTAAAACAGGAGTGAAGTAGGTCTCCTGGAACAAAAATGCACCCTTATAGTTAGTCTTAGGTGTTTTCATTTGTGTTTCTTTATTCATCAGCTTCAGTTGGAGAGAAGGAAATGTATCTTTTCATTTGGTTCATTATTAGTGAGGGTTCCTTAATTTTATCAACTGCTGTGAAGTTATTAACTTCATTGCTGTAGTTGTATTTATTCTCTCTACAGCTCTATGGTTTCCATGCCATAGAATCAGAGGATGGTTTGGGTTGGAAGGGACATTAAAGACCATCTCATTCCAACCCCCTGCCATGGGCAGAAACACCTTCCACTGTCCCAGGTTGCTCAAAGCTCCATCCAGCCTGGCCTTGAACACTTTCAGGGATGAGGCATCCACAACTTCTCTGGGCAACCTGTTTCCATGCCTCACCACCCTCACAGTGAAGAATTTCTTCCTAATACCTAATCTAAACCTACTCTCCCTTTAAAGCCATTCATCTTCAGAACAGGAGATTTCTGTTGTTTCACAGGGGCTGGTTTATTCCTTGGTACAGTCCTTCACAAGTTCTGGATTTATCTCAACTAATTCATCTAGTCTCTTCTGGGCAATATCCCATTCTTTCTTTGACTATAGGGCAAAGATGGTATCTGTTTAGCACAGAAGAACATGAATTTACCTGTGAGCAAAGACTACATTGCCCACAGAAGTGTATTAATTTTAAATATGTTAGTATCAAACTTTATGCCAGGATTAAAAATCCTCTTCTGTTTTCCAAGGTATATTTTTGTGCTAAATTTTGAGTGAAATTAATTCACTGTTGAAGTAAGAGATACTACAGCCTAATCTGCTTCCTCCCCGTAGGAAAAGCCACCAACATGTACAACATAATAAATTGACATTTGCTGTTATGAGCTTTCTTCTGTATGTTATGCTATTTGAGAAATAGAATGCTATGGTGTATTGAAGGGCTGTGTTGTAAAAATGCATATGCACGGGGGGTAAAATTAAGGTTGCCTGGGTAACCTTAATTCTGGAATTTCCTGATTTTTGAATGCTATTTTGTGCAACCTTCTCATTGCCTCAGAGTGGTGTTTGCACTGTGTTCTATTTATATGCACATGGTATAAACAAAAATAAATGTTTTGTAATGTTAGCAGTGGGTTTCAGCTGGTTATTTGTTCTTGATTTCAGGCAGGAGTTGTTCTGTCTTTTGAGTTTGTTTTTGAACATTTTTAACAGTTAATATTCAAAGTAAAATGTTATGGAATTTGTCTTCCCTGTACTGAAGTCAGCTCTTTCCAACTGAACCTGGCCATGTAGGGGTGAAACTGAAAAGAATTTTGCTCAAGTGATTTCTGTTTCCTTTGGTACTTTTCTCCCTGTTTTGCAGTAGTTCTGGATGCAGCTTTTCAGTGAGCAATATGTTTCTCCTACAGTTTCACTTTACTAGAGAGATCAGCATGGAAAACATAACATCCAATCAAAGTAATGTAATCTCCAAGGGAAAAGTTTCTTCAGCTTGCTGTAAGTAGAAATTACGTTTCTTTTTAGCAGGTCTCCTGGGTCAAGCTGTTTAGGGCTTCTAGAAGGGAGTGACTACATCCAATGGATTCTCTCCAAAGTAAAATGTTCTTTCTTTT
>VXBB01012117.1:12105-27037 GCA_013399915.1 Illadopsis cleaveri
TTGGCTGTGCTTTTAATAGCAAAAGTTGTTTTAGCTCTCATCAGTTTCTAAAAAGATAGAAGAGTGAAGTTCACTGAATCATCTGAAAATATAGCTGATAAGTAATCATAAAAATCAAACCAAGGAAACCAGGACTGGAATGTAAGCATATGATGTATGGAGACCTCGAGGAAACCAAGATGAATGAAGTGTTTTATTGAAGCTGGGAGCAGGAAGGAAGCAGATGGGTAGAGCTAGCTCTGAATCAGATAGCAGTAAATATGGTCTTGGTTATTTTTAATATTATGTCTCTGATTCTTCTAATGTTGGGGAAAGTATTTTGGTTTCCTGAGGTCTGATGATTGAACAGTGAGGCAAATGTTCATGTTCGCAGTCAAGACTGATGGTGAGGTCAGAGTAGCAAGATAACTAAGGGAAGAACCTGGTCAGTATTTAATTCCTCTTGACCATTAAACTCAGTAAATCTCATTTCCCTTTGGAACATGAGGAATGAGGGCAGGTAAACACCTTACCAAAGCGCTGCTGGGGTGCAGTGCTGGGGTAACACCTCCATCACAGAGTTACTGGTTTTCAGCAGCCCTGTGTCCAATCCCCTAGAACTGATCTCTTTCTAAAAATGTTGCTTGTACTGTGATTCACGTTCCTCCCCAGCACATCATATGATTTTCTAGCGGGGTAGAGTGAGTAAAAGTGCTCAGGACACTCCCAATATCTGCTGTTTTAATCTAAGTACGAGTAAGGAGTGGTTCCATGTCCTTCAGACCTGCTTTCCAGGCTGGAACATGCTGTTCCTTTTTCCCATCCTGACCTTTACTATATACTTTGGGCCAAATTGTTGAAGTAAACACCCAGAGTACCATTCGAGTTTATAGAATCCCAGACAGGTCTTCCTCCCAGTGGGGGCTGGGGGAGGGAGTATTTTATAACTTCCCCAAATCTGAGCACTGTAATCACAGTGAGTTTGGAGTTTAAGAGACACTTAAAATAAATCACTATGCTATAAAATGAAATGCACAATTAATCAATCTTCATACTAATGCCCTGCAATAAAGGTAAATGTGTGGTTAAGGAATTTTAGTAGTTGTGGTTCCAGAATACATGCAAATGATTAAGAGGGACATTTGAGTTATTTCCTCTTCTTCTTCTGGTATCTTGTAAGGCAAGGACAATTCCTGCAAGACAGAGGAATTGAAACCTTGATTCAATTTGCAAAATGAAATTCAACCTAAATATTGATTTGCTCAGAGTACTGTCACAGTGAGATCATGCAATGACTTGCAGCATTTTGTGCCAGCTTCTGTTTCCATCAAGATGACTTGGAACTTTGTCACTGACTTCCTTGGGAGCAGCTCTGGGCTGTTCACGTGTACTTGTCATGCCAGCACTCCCACTTAGCAGGGCCTGAGGATAAACTGGTCTTGGAGGTGATGGTTCATTGCTCAGAAAGCCAGTGGGGAGAGATGTGAATTTTTTGATGTGAGGTTTTCAGTCACTTCCTGGACTATTTGGAGCCTCAATGCCATGTGGTTATCACTGCAGAGCTCTTGTATCCATCACAGCTCTTCTGACCAAAGGCCCTTGCACAGATGCACCTCTACCAGAGCAGCTGTGCTCACCCTGCCCTGGAAAAGAGTAGCATAAATCTGTCAAGCAGTTTTACCTTTTTTACTTAAAAATGCTGCATCCACAGCCTGATCAGCACAGTTGTCCTGGTTTAATTGCATTGACGTGAAACCCTTGCAACTGGCTCTATGGACTGGACAAAAGACCTTAGCACATCCCTGGTGGACACAGTGGCAAAATTATGTGGGTATTTTGACACTTGCTTTGTACTGCTGTAAGCCTTCCTTGTTTCCTTTTCTTCAGGCCATGGCATTCCCAGTGATCAAGATACAGTTCTTTGTAAAAAAATGACATAGACTGGTCTTGCCCTGGAGATCTGCTCACTGCACAGTGAAAGTCAGGTCTTGGGAGTTTGCTACTCTGCCCTACAAGTCCAGCCAAAAATCCTGAAAGTTTCCCTTGCTTCTGCACTATTAGGACTACTGTTACCTGCATTTATCTTGCAAAGCCACCTGTATAAACTTATTGTCTTCAAATTATGCTCCAAGTGACACATATACAACCCCAGAAAGGAAATGGTGTTGGCCAGATGACACGGGAGACATGAGTAATGGATTTACACAGCACTGGAACTGAAAGGATTTGTGGTGTTACTGATGATGCATGAGCCAGAAAACAAAACTAATTTGACTTTCAACTTGAGGTGAAGTTTGCAGTGGTGCTGTTTCACTTTTAACCTCAGTGTCATTTTGTAGTGCCTCTTAGCAGCTGTACAAGCCATGTAGCCCTGTTGTGCAGAGTCACAGTGCATGGCTGACTGACCCTGCACAGGGAAGATGCCAATCCTGAGCAACAGGAAAGCTCTCTGTAAAAACACAACAGTCCTCTGATGAGGAGAACAAAACTTTTTTCTTTTTTTACTGCACCATGAAAATATATGATGGAATCTGAAAGTTAGGAATTCTTTCCATCTCCTAATTCACAACTTTTAGATCAACATCACAGTATGTCATGTTGGAAAATTAATAGCTTCAAGCTGAGTTTTGTCACAACATCCACAAGTTGCCCTGTACAGCCCAGCAAAAGCACAGACAGTGCTGGTTAAGTTGTTCTCTAGGCAAGTCTTCTGGTTTATTTACTTCAGCAGTGTTTCGTTACTAAATATAATTCTAGGGCCTAAATTTTCACTGTTAACACTTGGATTTACTCTGTTGAAGTTCATTTGAAGCCAGCAGTGCCACACTGTCATAAGAATGAAGTAAAGGGGAAATCTCTCACTTCAATCTAGAGTTATCGGGTGCTAACAGTTACAAGGAAAAAGGGCCAATATTTTCAGCACAGCATTCTAAAAAACTTAGACATTTAAATCCATATATGGATGTGTCTTTAACACATGCCTACTTTCAGGCATGCTGAATCTCTGCAGTCCTCGTTGGCATAAATGGAAATCAAGATGTTTGTTGCTAATGCTCGTGGAAGGCTTTGGGTCTGCTTTGCACATGTGCATGCCCAGTACTGGAGCATCCAGGACTTAGAGCCAGATGTTGAGCTCCCAGCTCTCTGGGATGGGTGTGCTTGCCATTCTCTCTCTCTTTTTGATGGACTTCCTGTACCAGCTCTCAAAATCTGTGAGCAGATGCTTGAAAGCACAGAAGACTATGACAAGGCTTTCTTCAATTCTCATCAGTGCTTTCCCTTATCATCTAGGTTCCATCTTCCAGACCCCAACATCAGGGCCAACATGGGCTATTGCTGAACAAGATGAGATGTACCTTTTTCTGAAATAAGTAGCTTCTCTTGCATCTTGAGTGTCCTCAGCCTCAGGAACAGCAGCCAAGGACTATTATTCAAACATGGCTTGGCACAGAGACGCAGTCACTAAGCTCCCAGGCTGGCTACAAGTTGGTTCAGTTGAGCAATTTTATAGAAGGCTGATGCAATTCTTTCTTTCTTTCTTTCTTTCTTTTTTTTAAATTTTTTTTTATTTTTAAGGCAAGAAAAAATTAATATTCTTTGGATTTGGTTAGAAGTTAAATGATCCTTACTACAGTATTTCCCAAACTACCGTGTAATCCAAATAAGTCTGGATTTGACTGAACTCCTGTAAGAGGCTTAGTGATATCTGAGCCATTGTTTTAACTTAATGCTGTCTGGTGGGTTGATTACACCTAGTGTTGTAATGCTCAGAGGTTTGTTTTGTTTGTTAAATTGTGGATAAAAAAGATGAGATTCCTTTCATCTCTTTTAGAAATTAACAAGTCCAGCAGTTGCTCATTTAATGATTAACAGTTTGTGGCATGTCTCACTGCACAGGCTTTTCAGGTTGTATTCCCAATTTGCACTTCTGATCAAGGATCTGTATGATTTTGGTGGAGCTGTGTGCACAAGGCATGATGATATTTTGGATGTTTCACTTCTTTTTTTTAAGAGCCTCTCTCAATGGGGGTCAAATTCCTCGCTTTCACTGCTGCAAATTTACTGCAAAAACAATGCAGTATAACACATCCTTGCTTCCTCTTGCAATGGATGAGATTTACTGGCATAATATTCCTTGTTTGTTCTTGGCTAGCAGTATGATTTGCTGAATGATTACCTGTAGCTGCCAGACCTGTATTAAATGACTGCTTACACCTTGTGAAGATAAAATCATGACAAAGGAACACTCAAAATGTCGACTTTGAAGCTATTGTTAATAAACCATAACTGTCAAAGGGTGTAATATTAATGGCAGAAGAATAACTCTATCATGTAATAAAGGAACTTTTTCCCAAAACTTTACCATCAAATATCAGCATCAGGAGAATGTTAAAAATTGGCATCATTATAACTGCAGTGCCCAAGTCGTGCTCCCACTCAGATGTGAGCAACCAGGGCAAATTCACAGCATAATGATGGAGTTATTAAACACTGAGCCAGATTGTGTCCTAGTTATTACCTTTGTGAACGTGTTCTGATGAAGAAGTGATTTTGGGGGGAGCCAAGCACTCCTCTGCTCACATGGCAGCAAAAGCATGTGCCTAGGGCCTGTGCAGGGCTCCCAGCATCAGCTATGTGTCCTGCTCTGTGCCAGTTCTGTCCTTGACATGCTGGATGGAAAGGAGACACAGTTTGGCATCATGAAGGCTTGAGAATCACAGGGTGTTTAATTATAACATCATCTGGCCAGGAGAGTGCTGAGACCAGTTTGACAGTTTAAACTGAAAACCAAAAGACACCCTGAGGAAAGAGGTGAAATTGATTCCCTCTTGTCATGCAGGTATCTTGTCTGATATTTCAGTGACATTTACAGTGATTAAATAGAGAGGATCTGTAAACCTATGATTTAACGTTTTTAAATATTTTATTTTAAAAAAAAGGGCATTGGGGATTGGGAAGAAAGCTTTTATGATCTCTTTAATCAGTTGGGGAGGACTTGGTACTACACCAGCTCGTGAGAGTGTGGCCTTGTGGCATCTCTTTTCCTGAAGTAATAACTGTTAACGATATCATCTATAATTTGGACTAACAAAAAAGTATTGCACACTGGGGAATTGCTCTCTCCAGCCTCACTTCCCTCTGTCATTTGTATGAATAATGCTGTGTCATGTGTTAGCATAATATACCCACTAGGTCCTTGCCTTATTTTGAAGCATCAATTTGGGTTTTCTTTCTCCCTTCCTTTATAATTTCAGTGCTGTTACATACCTGGTGTTTCAGATCAATCCCAGAGGAGCTAATGACAGCAGGAAAAGTAATAATTCTGAAAATTTTATTTATTCATCATTTGGTGACACCAAAAGCCTTAAAGAGGGACTGAGATCTTTCCCAGGTCCTGTACAGGTACTCGCTGCTTGACGTCCAGATTTGAGAATGTATTTAAGTGCCAAACCTTTTTTTTTTTAATGCTCTTAGCTCCCTACAGAAATGAGTAAGAATTAAGGGTCTAGATGCATCAGAAAATTACTTTTATTTTCCACTGATTTCAGTAGCCATAATCTCATAAATAAAGACTTCCTAAGCCAGGCAGTGAACATGAAGTAGATTGTGTGGATGCAGGTTGTGGAGTGAGTGCTGTAGCTTTGTAAGTGTTTTGATAACTGTCCATGAGTAAACCCTTAAGTTAATGAGTCACATGTCAAAATGTCATTTAAAAGCTGTGCTTTACTGCATTAAACAAAATACTTGAGGTGTGCAGTGGGCTGGCAACACCAGGTTGTGCTTATGTTTATCAGATACTTCCAGAGGTTTTAGGAAGTTTTATTCTTGCCAAAGTTATAACCCCTACACCTGGACACTAGTGCTGTTAAAGCTCCAATAAACACATATGGAGCTACTTTTCCAATTGGCAACAGCAGCCTATTTTTATTTGATGGCACTTGAATCCTAAGTGAGGAATATGCTATTAATAATAATTTACTAAAAATATTTTGTAGTGAATTTATCATTAAGGCAAAATGTATTTTGCTATTTTTGGAGTAACTTCCCTGATTGCTCGTTGCATACTGGTGGATATGGGAGCAATGGCCCAAGTAGAAACTTGGAACTCGTGATAACAATTTTTTTTCTGTGATGACTTTGAAGCTATTACATTAGAAACTTAATGCTGGTTTACCTTCCCCTGGCTTTCATGGAAACTTCAGCCTGAGCTGCGAGAGGAAATGTGGCCTGCACACAAAACTGATGTTTCATATTGATGAGTAGGGCTGAGCTGCAAATGGAATCCAGAAACCTTACCAAATCTCTATTGATGTTTTTCAGTCCTAATAAACACTTGAATACAATTTTTCAGAGTGCTGATGGGAGGAACTGAGATGGAGGTAGCATACAGCCTGACACCTGTGAAGGAAAATAATAACCAAGTGTGCTCAGTGAAGTAGGCTGATACCCAAATGCAGTCAGTTCAGTGGGTCAGGAGAGCAGTTTAGTTACATACTGAATCCCTTCTATGCCTGAGGTGTAAATTCACCTGCAATAGCTCTCAGGTTCCTGTGCCATCAGGTGCTTCTCAAGGCCTAGTGGTAGTTTCAGTGCCATCACAGCAGGGCAGTGGTAGCCCCACCAGTGGGGGACACCTGGGGCAGCCTCTTCAAACACAGCCTCAGACGTGCACGCTGGTTGTGTAGGCAGGAGAAAAAGACTTGTAAGGTCCTGCACTGCTCCTGTGTGCACTGAATTTAGAGGGTTCCTGTGTCATTATGAATAGATTCCTTATTTGCAGGCAAAGGTGATCATTCTGGAGACCTCTTCTTTCCACAGATGTTGTTTTTTCATTAGTATCTTGAAGATTATTTGTGCTTCTCAACCTGAACATAAGGCTAAAGTGATAACTTCTCTTATGCTTACAAAATACTTCAACCAGAATATATATAGTCCAGTTTTGAAAAAACATTGGCTTTCCCTTTATAAGAAGAAAGATTTTGTGTTGAAGGAGAAATGAAAAACATTCCCAGACATGGGTAAGTCTCTTATATAAGCCATCCTTTCTTTTCAGATGCCCAGCAGTAAATGATGCAAATGAAAAAGATACAGTGTGGGGAGTACTATTTCAGAGTAATCTTCCACCTCAGGACTGATGCCTGAATGATTTTATTATAAGAACAACATGGTTTGGGGCACAGTGTCAGAAAGTCAGCTCTTGCCTGGAGCACACATTAGAACGTCAGTAACCCCTCCATTGCCAATTGTCCAGAGAAATCCCTCTCCCTTATATTGTAAAACTTTTCTGTGCTGAATACTGCCACTGAAATTCAAACATAAACCCACTGGAAAAGGCAAAGGCTCTCATGTGGACTGGCTTTTCAGTGGCATTACAAAACAAGATGTAACGTGGACTTCTTCCTGTTAGTGTAAGTCAGTGTTAGGATGCAGTGTTTGTAGTGTGACTAGATCTTACCAGCTTGTCACCAAAAGGCTTTGCCACTGTCACTTGCTTCAGGAAAAGTCTCCAGGTGCTCTTTGGGAGGGTGCTGTGATAAGGAGGAGCATGCAGGGTGGGCTATAGCAGGGGTTTATAGCACTGCACGTGTGAGGAGGTGAAAAGGTACTGCCCAGGTGACTTGGGTTTCAACTTTCCCCCAGGAAGAGATTTTATTTCATAGAAGAGTGTGCTGTGTTGGGACTGTAGGAACAACTTGCCTGCAACAGGGAGAAAATACAATCCCAGAGAGCACGTGGAGAGATAAATGAGCATCAGTGGGATTTGCCTTTTGTAGACACACCCCAGGCAAACTGGCATTGCTTTGTAGTGTGTGCTCTCCTGCAGGGTCTGCACCAAGCCTATTTTGGGAGAAGGACTTCCCATCTTGACCCATGAGTACCAGTCATATTTAGGGATATAATTAATGTTTACTGTGTGGTCAGTCCATCATACTTCCAGGCCAGTGTAGAAGTGCTGTGCTGAATTACAGCCTCCTCCAGGAAGTGCCAAATGGGTGTAACTTGTGGAAATAACAACCTTGCTAGGAAAACACAGGCCCTGCTCACCTGCAGCAGCTTGGGCAGCCTGTACTGCTGCCTGCCTGGGACGTGGAGATGCTGGCCTGAATTCTCTCAGCCATTGCTTGTCACTTTATTTCAGAAGTTGAGCTGTCTGTAGTGGATTGTGGATTTACTGTGTGTACCATGGCCGGCTCAAGTTTGATTGAAAGCTCCAGCTGCTGCAAACAATGTTACAAACAATAGTGAAAAGGCAAAGAGCTGCTGCTGGGAGAAGTGCAGCCTGTGCCACTGGCCTGGAGCAGCAGGGATGGGGAACCTTCCATCTGTATGGATTGTGTGCACCCTCAAGAGGAGAGTACCCTCTCCCAACACCATAGCACTGGTCTTTGTTTTCTGAGAATCAAGTAAGCCCCAGGGTGCCTGGGATGAGAGATGCAGCAGCAGGAGCATGACCAGGAGCAGGAAGGGTTTGGCTGGTGTATGAGGAAGGGAGACAAGGTTGCCATCAACAGCTCCTGAGTTTGGCTACAGTGGAGCAGCTGCTGCAAAGCCGAGGGCTTTGGGTGCAGAGGAGCTGGGGAGTTCAGTGATGATTCAGTGGCTGTTTTCTGATCACAGCCTGCTCATCTGGCTGTGCTAGCTAAGAAAAAATTATGTTTTCTTGCGTGTAAGCATGTTTCCTCCAAAACCATGTTTTCTTTCCTTTTTCCACCCTCCACCTCTTTCTAGTGCACAGCCCCAGGCAGCAGTTGATTCCCTGAGCCTTGGAGATGAACCTCCCAGCACTTTTCAGCTTCTGCACTTTTGGACCTCACATTAAAACCTTGACTCTTGGCTGACTATGTAGAGTGCAGCACATTTCCCAAGTCTGAGGGCATACTGCATGACAGGGAAGCATTGAAGTGAAGAAAACAGGTTTTCTGCCCAACACAATTAAACTAGAGAATTCACTGTCACAGGAGGTTGTAGGGCTCAAAATTATAAATGGATTAGTGAATTAAAAGAATTCCAACAAAAAAAAATCAAAACAATTTAATTAGAATTTCTTTCAGAGAAGACTGAAAACTGTTTGCTGGAAGAGCATCCTGGAGAAGCATCACTTGTCAGGTGCCTGGGTTTATACCCCCTTCTGTGAGGTTCCTCTGGTTGTATCAGTCTGTCCTACTGTCAGGCTTAGGGCTAAACAAGTATAGCACTCTAGCACGGATGTTTTCCAGAATGATGCTCCCTTCATGATTTAAGTATTTTTTTTTTTCTTGTGGGAAGTATGAGGATAAAAATCAAAGCATTAGTAGGATAAAAAAGAGGTGAGACGTGCATGCATATTCTCACTGGTCTCTAGTGATCAGCACAGCGAGTTCTCTCTCAAAAAACAAGTAACGTCTGGGATCCATGAGCACAAGTGCTGGGGATGTGCATGCTGTGTTCCTACTCATGGCTCTTGGTGTGTCCTGTGCAAACTGAGCTTTAAAGATGGTATAGAAGTAATTTTTTTCTGCCTTGACTCACTGTATGAGTATTTCTTGGCAAATTGTTCTAAGCAGCAACACATTTGAGAACATCTGCAAAGTTTTGTTTGAGTTATCTGTGAACAAAATTAGACACTTAATTTGGCAAGTGAATATGTTACTCTGAAGCTTTTGCTGGTCTCTGATTTTGGGCTAGGTAGGTTCATTTTTGTAGTTGATATTGCTTACGTACCTATTTAAGTGTCATTGTGCCTTATTGAACTCTAAATGTGTCACCTACAGTAATGTGTACAGAGTCAATGTGTTTTGTTTTTTTTATCAAACATGGGAAAATACTGGTGCATAAACATGTTGCAATCTTGATTTCTTTTACAACTTCTTTAAGCGCTTAACAACTGCAAAACCCCAACTTCAAACACTTCCTGCAACTACTTAGGGATTCATTTGAATTAAGATAATTCAAATGTTGGCATGTAACTATGAGTTGGGCTTTAAAAAAAAAATCTTTGCAAAATGAAAGGATTTAATTTTTTTTCCTAATAAAAACAAACAGCTGGGTCTCCCATATGGTATTCTCTTGTAAAATATTTACATTTGAAAGGCGCCCAGACTCCTTGCAGAATACAATTCCTTGCAGAATACAATTTAAACAATGAGCCCAAGAGAAAAAAATTCTATTGTTGTTGGTTCTGATTGCAAAGGTTTTTAGCAAAGGTTCCTTCTGAACCTTCTGTGCTCAGCATTAGGCTGTTGTCTTGGTGTTGGAAGATTTGCCTTGTTGAGTAACTCAATGTTTCCTTTTCTGAAGAAATAATAATTTTCATCAAAACTCAATCTGATACATGTGAAAGGGTGTGTGAGAAGCAGGATATTGTGAAGGAATTAGGGGGAAAAATGATAGAGGGTGTGAACTATTAGTACATTAAATTCTTGATAGTTCTCTACTCTGAGCTGCAGAAAAGTTGGCGGCAGGAGAGTGTCCCTGGAAGCACCATCTCTCCCTGGTTAGTGGAAGCAGTTTTCTTGGCTGCATGTCTGCCAGAGTCTGTCTTTTTTACCCTACTGCAAGTATAAATGTTAACTTTCCAGCTGGAATTGCTCTGTTTGCTTTCACAGTAAAAACAGAACTAACCATTCTGGTAATGTTATTAAAAAATATTTGTCATGTCAAAAAGTCTTGCTGCCTGTAATTATGTTTAAACATCCCAAACTGAACAGCAACATTCAAACTCAGCTGAATTATTTGATTAGACTCAGTTAATAGTTACTAATGGCTGTGTAGCTTGTATGTAGGACTCCAGGGAGAGAATGGGGGAATAAATGACAAGCTTATTTGGAAAGCAGTGAATGACTGAAGAGCTCTGAGGTCGTGAACCTTGTCCTGTCCATGGAACAGGGCAGGGAGGCTTGTGCCAGCCTCCCTGGCTGTTTCATGAAGGAAGAGACTTGATTTTTCCACATTAAGGCTAGATCTTGATAGAAAACAAAACAGTTTTTATGTCTGATGAACGCAAAGTTGATGAGAGTTGCTTTTTTCTTGCCCGTTTTTTTTTTAAATTTAAAAAAAGTTTCTGTTTTGTCTGAAACCCACAGCAATCTTTACTGGCTGTGTTTGTTGATGACGTTGTGCTCTGCAGAGCAACAGGGACCTCAGTCTGTGGTGATTAAGCAGCAAACTCTGATTATGGCTCGTTCTGCTGCAGGACACATCATCTGAACTCGCCAGACAGCCAAGGTAGTTTTCTAAGTTTTCTAAGGAGCTGTATGACTCCTAACACCACCATTGCTACTGAAGCAATCCATCACTCCCTAATGTAGCTACAGGTTGGATGGTTGAAGGTACTTTTCCCTGAAAAGGTTGATGCTCAGGGGAAATTCTGTCTGCATGGACAGTGGTGAGCACTGTAATCATCCCGTGATGCCATAGCAGGGCTTACTTTGGGAGGCTGCATTTATAGCTGTATTGCTGTAAAATCCCATCCCTGACCAGCAGTTGCTCATGGAGAAAAGCTGGGTACAGACCTAGCTTTGGTAATTAGAGAAATCCATGCAGTTTTACTTTTCATTTTATGTCACTCCAGTTTACCAAGGCCTCTTGGTGTAAGCTTCCCTGCAGTCCATGAGGATGTAGAAGTGTATTATGAAGGAAGCTGTTCTACCCTGTCAATGCCATCATGACATCCTGAAGAATTAGTTTCCAGCACAACGTTGTCCTTTCTCCTGGTTTTTTTTCTGTACTTCCCTTTCTGAGTGTGTGCATTCCTAGTTGTAGGAAAAGAGTTTTTCCCTATTGAATTATTTATCAGCTCTTTCCAGTTCATGTTGTTTCTCAGGAATAAATATGAATTCCTAACAGGAAGATTGTTTTATGCTTTTTGGCAGTAGCCACAAGATGGTAAAAAAAAAAAAAAGCTTTTAATTGTATGCAATGCTTAGACTTTAGGAATATGTTCTATTCAGAAATAATGTTTTACCAGCACCTTGAGAAAAGCCATGAGACTAAAGAATGCTTATTCGTGTTACTTAAAAAAAGGTTGTAAAGATAATGTCTATGACACATCTGATGTTTGTGATAAACTTGTTGTTGAGGTGTGAAGCAGCATGCTGGTCTGTTGTTTGCTGTTTTGAATGGAGGAATTCAAAGTTTTGGATTTATAAATGCATTTTTTTCTTAATTTGAGAAAGAGAATCTCAGTAAGTCAGAGTACAAGAGCACTCAATCTCAGTGCAAAACTGATGGTTTCCTTGAATAAGTTCGGATGATTCATTCCTGACACAAGTGCTAGAAACTAGTGACCATTTTAAAAGCAACACAGGAAAGGCACAGCTATTCTATACTGGAAGGAAAGCACCTGGCATGGTTACATTGAATTCAGAGACCTACATCACCCGCCCATGTTTTGGACAGGTCTGGAGGAGCTGGCAGGAAGATAATAGCCAGTTCAAAGGGTGCTACTTACAGCAAAAAGCCCCAAAGCAAGGCTTTAACCCCTTGCTGGCTGCTGCTTTTCTCCTTGGCCATGTGTTGCCCTGGAACAGCTGTTGGCAGCTCTGAGCGCAGCAGGCTCAGCGCACACAAAGGCTCAGCGACACAGAGGTTATGACCTAATGTTAATGGTGCTGCCATTTATTGTGTGCCTGCCATGGGACTTCCCCTGCTTTGTCTAGGGTCCTGCCTAATATTCTCTTTAAAAGGCTTCCTTGCACAAGGAAGAACTATGAAATCAAACTTTCTCTTTTATTGTAGCAGCTCGTGTTTACTCTTGACGTGCTTGCTCAGAGAAGCTATTTTTGTCACCGCTGGGGAGAAGAGAGTAGGTTCCTGCGTGTCCCGTTTAATCAGAGTTTCAAATGGTTGTTTTCTAGGGGACGAAAAGAAAAATCAGGTCAGCAGTCAAGGGATTTTTTTATGTTGATGGTGACAGTTTTTATTCTGCAGGAGTTATAATCTAGATGAGAGAGGCACAAATACTCGAGGACAGATATCTGGCTCTGTAGAGTAGAAATGTTAAGTGTTGCTGCAAGGCTGAATGTAAGTCTTTTTCACTCAAGTGCTTTACTGTAGCAGTGCAGTTTTGCACCATAGATTTTCCCTTGTAAAGTCTGTGCACATCTGCTTTAAAACTCGGTGTAGTTTGTTGCTCCCTACCAATTGGATGGTGGGAGGCATTTACTTATTGCATGCTTGGGGGATGTCTGTGGTATTCCCCCAACAATAATTTGAATAAATACAGCAGATCAACTATGACTAATGGCGATAATAGTAATAATTTTAAAAATCAGCCCTTAGATATCTTTCTTTCTATCTTACTACCTTTCTATCTATCTAAATAGAAGATCTCTTATCAGCAATAAGAGATAAGTCTAATTCCAAAAGGGCAGCAAGGATGGAGCATTGTTCTCCAGTTCCAAGAGCACAAGCCCTCTCTGCTAGCAGCATCTGTTCACATTTGTCTGTGGTTATTAACTTATAGCTGACCTGTAGTACATGTTTGGGCAGTCCTTTTTGGGGCAGTGAAGGGCAGCAGTGCTCACACATGCCGGCCAATTCATTATAATTAGTTTTGCAAACTGGGAAATTTAAAAGAGCAAAGGTTGATTAAGCACAGGATAATCAGAGCTGCAAAATTCAGTAAAATACTATTTGGTTCTAACTATGCCCAGGGGATACCTAAGGGAAAAGCAGATTATAGGTACATCGTGGCAGAGACAGTGCTATACAGTCCTGTCCAGAATTATTTCTGATGTTTTTATTCAAGTATGCTGTTAAACTTGCCCTTTGGTTAGTCAGATTTAATTTGAGATTCAAGTGCTACTGAATCTCAATGAGTAATGTATATTTCAGGTTCTTGTATCTTTGTTTCTAGCTGGTGGCTAAAACTGAGATACCTGAAATAACTATGTGCTTGTTAAAATTTTTGTTAGGTTTTCATTCAGAAAAATGATAAATGGATGGGCAGGAACAGGAAACATTTGAATTCTTTGAACATAAAAGCCTCATGTGGCAGTGGAAACAGAATAGAGGCTTTTTGCCAAATGCCTGGGACAGACGCAGGGCCCTGAGCACCCCCACGTACTTGTGATGCCAGCGCTCAGCCACATGGTGAAATTCTAGCTCACCAACTTTGTTTCATTACTTGGAGAATCTGTTTCAAATTTACTTACATAAAAACCTCACAACCTATTAAATATGGCTCATTACCAAGTTTAAAGGATATCTGTAATAGATATTTCTCAAACTTGCAGGTAATGGAATGTACCCTTTGGAGAGTTACCTAAAATGACCCTTTGTATGTTTAAACCATTTGCTCCCACCACTGCAAAATGAATTATAAGGATATTTTAAAGGAAACACATATTGATGGAGAGACTCCTGGGATCCTTTAGTTGTGGTTCAGAATTGTCACAAGGATGATGCTGTCAAGTGCCTGATGTTTCACAGCTGGATGTTGCATAGAGGGACCCCCATGTTTTATCTCACCAGGGGCACACGAGAGCCCAGTGCCTCAGACAGGCAACGCTGGTGTGGCCTATTGTTCATCATCAACAGATCACCTTTTGCAATGCTGCTTGCCAAAATTGGGAGCATGTTGTGTGCAAAACAAATCATAGAAAACATGGACCTCAAGTGGTTGTCCTTGCCCAGTTTATCCCCTACTTCATGGTGGAGACAGTGACTCTTGTGTTTTACCTGGCAGCCCCAGCAAGGAGATGGCCACAGCCCTTGCAGTGGCATTATTCCAGCACTTCATTAATGCACTGTTTGTAAATGTTTTTTCCTAAAAATTTTTCTCATTTGCAGAAATTTAAACAGGAATCTGCAAGTTTGAAGCTACCCTTTCATGAATTTGTTTGAAAACCCTTTGTGTGTCTTTTCATAGTCCTCACTGATGAAATAACACCAGCTCTTTCAGTCTCTCCCAGGAGTTTGTGTGCTCTGGACCTCTGCACATTTGTATGTCTGGGGAGGGTTTATTTCTTTT
>VXBB01012117.1:27087-96070 GCA_013399915.1 Illadopsis cleaveri
TTTTTTTTTTTTTTTGGCTAGTGAAAAAGTTAGAGTGTTTGCAAACAGTTAATTGGGTAAAATAGAAGGCAAAATAAAGAATTAACATTTCATTGTTCAACTAATTCAGCTTGTTCCAGGTGGCCCTGTGTCAATTTAATGAATTTCTTGTAATTCTGGTGCAAGTGATTGGGATGGTTTCATTTTCTGAATATTTTCTCTTTATTCACTTCTGCTTCATTCTATAGTATTTGCTTGCTGATAGTTTTCAGGTGGAATTTTTGGGTAACTGAGAAGGAAACAAAGAGATCCAACACAAGACAGTGGAAATTTACTGACTGCTCTGTTCCATCCCAGCTTCACACTGATTTATCTCTTTTTTCATCTGCATGCCAGCTACCCTCTCTACTTTCTAGCTCTGATTCAGGCCTCCTTGCTGTTGTTGCAATAGGCTGGGACATAAGAAAACTTCTCTTGAGTTTCCTTAGGTTTCAGCCCTAAGACTGTTGAAATTGTATCTTAGCTTTTTCTTTGTGTTAAAGAACAAAAAATTCAGCCACAGAAATAACCTGAACTTAATTTTTGTGTGTTTTGTGAATGTAAATCTTGACTGGCTGTTTGCTGACACCAGCCATCCTCATGGCTGTAAATGAGAACAGAATATGGCCCTGCTTCTTTATAGAAAAGAAAACCCACATAGTTTGGACTTTCAGTGATATTATCTTTTGGTTGGTGATCTGTCCAATGGTTTTCAAATTATGATTTCTACAAAGTTACTCATAAGGCATCTGCTGAAGGATTTTTGGCCTAAGCAGTTTGGCAAAGTGCTGGTTTTATGGGATCTGTATCAGGGTTCTTGACTGTTAGTGCTTCTACTGACTTATCATTTCTATGCTGATTTGCAGCTCTGAGTTGTGGTTACCTGCAGTAATAACTTTGGTCCTTTCCACTGAACAAATGGCCCAGATTCAGCACTGGAGTTGCAGAGAGGTTGCAAATCAGGGCCACATGTACAGACTTAATATTTTCAGGAATATGGATTGAAGGCGCTTTTCTGTCAGGAGAAGCAGCCAAACAGGATGGAGTCCCATAGAAGCCAAAAGTTGGGGTTGTGCAGTGAAAATACTCAAGTTGCAGTCATGCTGAGATGGCTTGGAGGAGCAGCTCTTACCTAAGTTGGCAACAAGATTATGAAAAAACCATCTCAAAAAGCACAGCCCTTGAGGAGGGAGGCAGCAACCATAGCAGTTCAAGCCTCTGAGTGAAACAACCTCCTCTGATGGCTGCATGTCTATTTCAAGTATTCTTGGTTTTGCAGCAAAATGAGAAAGAAATTTTCATAAATCTAATACCGTAAAATAAATTTCTTTTAAATTTGTATGCAGAAAAGAATGAAAGAATAAAAAGCACTGAACTTTCCCAAACTCAGAGCAGTGTCTTGGGATGATGAAATGCATGATGGAGACCTGTGCATGACTGTCCCTTCTTTTGCAAGTTTAGTAGCCACGGGGTGCAATGTGGTGACAACAGGCATTTCCTGGCTGGGCCTGTAATTCTTAGAGCAGAATATTTTTGCATGCCTCAAATAAGTTAAGGCCTGTTTTTATACTAATGTTGTCTTTTTACAGCTGAAGGAAACCATCTCTCTGACCAATCTTTTTGTTCCCTTACTAGCTGTGCTCAGCACTTTCCAATCCCCTTGGTCATCTAAGGGAAAGAGAATAGTTAGCTTGGAGTTTCAGTCTTGAGAAATACATCTTGTGGAGGGGATTGCATGCTGTTGCTGCATTTGGAGCTCAGGGCACTCAGGAGTGCTGCAGAATCCCCAGTGGGTACATGCTGCTACGTATACAGTAGTAAATAGTACATAAGGGGGAGTGAATCTGCACCTGAGAGATGGTTGGTGTGAAGGAACTGATGTTTGCACTTTGTGTATTTCAATTGTTGCACTTCGGACTGGCCCCATGGATGCCCAGAGCACCCATTTGTGGGGTGTGTGTGTCAGTCATTTGAGCATCATCCAGAAAGATGCTCTTTGGCTGTCCATAAGCCCCCTTGGCTGCACAAATCAAAGCAGCTGGTAGATTTCTTCAAAAGTGTATTCTGGACCTGTGCTGTGGTGCTGAGGTAGCTGCACCTCCTCTCACCCTGTGAGGTGAAGGGCCTGCTTATCACTCCTTTTCCTCTAATCAGTGATAATTACTGCTGTGGGTCTGAAGGATGAATGCACATCCAAACCTCTCCTTCTTTACGTTCTCCTTCCACCATGTAAAGAACCTGTAAAGCAGCATCTGTAAAGCTCCTGTAAAGCAAGGGCAGTAAAGCCCCTCCTGCTGTCCGTGGGGGCTGTGCTGTGCCCCTCAGCCAGGCAAAGAGCAGGCACCCAGCTTCCCTGCCTGGCCCCTCCACAGCCCTCTCTCCCAGGGAGCTGTGTGCACACATCAGCACTGCTCCCACTCAAGTGGTTGCTATTTTGGAAAAGAGCAGAGAGGATATCAGCCCCTGTGTGGAGCACTTACTGGAAGTGCCTCACTGACTCACAGCAATTACAGGGGTATCTGAGGTTAAGGGAGTGATGAGTAATTGAGGTCTTTTTCACTTCAGGGATGCCAGATCCTGTCTCCTTGTGCACCCAATGGAGAGAAGTAATTTGCAAGCCTTCAGTAAAAATATATAATAGAATTTTTTTTTTTTTTAAATCTCAACAATAGTAGCAGTGTCTCTAAAATGTCCCTTTCCTTTGATTGGAGGTGTCAGCAAGGGCAGAGAGTGTTGCACACTGCATCCTCTATGAGAAGGGTGCAGGGCTTCACTCTCTACCAGACCTGCAGAAATTGTTCTGAGACCTGACCTTTTCCTGCATAGCCCCTCTGAAATTTGTTGTATCACACAGAACACAGGGTTGTGCCCAAATAAGATTCTCACTGATAATTTTCCAAGAGTGCTCTGTGCCTCTTCTTTATCAACTGGTGAGCCACATCCCTGGCAGACTAACGATTGATGCCTGATAGCAGACATTCCTGGGAATACAAATCCCCACGCTGCTGTGTTATGCATTCATAAGGCAATTATCAAAATGGGGGTGATCTTGGTGAGCATGTAATTTGGATGCTGAATAATCTGTACTCAAAGCAGTATCAGTGCTGAGTGAAGGAAGTGTTTTTTGTGCCTGAACATGTAAATCTTTGAGCAGAGAATACAGCCCAGCAACTCTGGTAGCTAAAGCTTGTCAGGACTGTGCAGCCACAGTCCGAGTCTGTTCACTGCAGTTGCCTCACCTTCCTGAATCAGTTCTGTTGCAGGAATGCTTAGCAATTATCTGACACTATATATTCCTATGGAATGTTGCAATTCCATCAGATGTACAAGTTGTTTGCTCCTCCTTTTCTTTTAAGACTCAAGAGTAGTTTTCCATGGGCTTTTCCGTGTGTCTGTTAAATTCAGAGAAGTTTGACTGTCATTAGTCTCTTGCCTGCCTTCCATCACCAACTTTGCTCTCCTTTGTGATGCCTGCTGTGCCATCTCCTCCTGGAGATGCCTGCCACAAGGGACTGGAGCTGCAGCCCATACACATTTAATTCTTGAACTAAAAATACAGAGATGTCATTCCAGTCATTTCTACCCTGAGGCCAGACAGGCTTGTGGGGTTTTTTATCCTGTAATGAAATGCTTCCAGTGACACCATATAAATGAGGAATACTCACTTAGGCATCTTGTGGAAATGAATTCAAAACTGAAATATAATTAAAATTTCTTTTAAAGAAGAACAAATCATACTGAATTAAAAATAAGGAAAATTCCTTTTTAAACACTCACTTTTCTGAACAATGTTGGGTTTTTGTCTGATTCATTGAAGTAATGAGAGCTTCCAAAGATCAGTGTTTTTCTAAAAAATATTGGTTTCCAGTTATGTAGACCATATGCAACCAGAACGGATGAGACTTTTCAGGGGAAAACAAGTTTTGGTATCACTATTTAAAAGCTAGTCAAGAAAAGAAAGCTTCATGTGAATAAAACCCTTCATCATAAGCTCTGGACAGAGTAGATGTGGGACTGAAGAATGGCCTGTAGGGTCACAGCTTCATTCTCTCTTCCCTCAGGATCAAGGCAAAGTGACCTGCGGCAACTCCTGTTTTTTGTTGCTTTATAGACCTGTGTAAAGTGGGGTTTACAAGGTGAACTTCCTTGTCATCACACTTCCCAAAACTTCCAGAACCTGGAGAATGTCTTCTATCACACTCCTAAGGCTTCAGATCTAAACCCAGAAGTGAGCCAAATCAAAGCATCTTTCCTTTGGTGGTTCCTGGCTATGCAGGGTGGATTTCTGACCCTATGTTTTTGGGATTAAACCAGGAACTCATCATGGCCCTTGGGTTTTCCTCAACCCAAGCAGGGCACCAGGGCACTGACCCTGGGCAGACCCAGTTTTCTGCACCAGTGCCCGTTCAGCCAAAGCCTGGTAATTGTGCAGCCAATTAGTCTTTGTTGCCAGCATCTGTGATAAAATACACTTTGTTTTAATAACAATCATTATTTTAAAAGCCACTAAAAATTAAAACAGATGCAGCCATTATGTAGCTGCTTGCATTAGCGTGGCTCTACCGGCTTTCTTCAGCCATGAGTGAAATTGTAGCTTGTTCAGGGAATATGACAGACCCCTAAATATGGAGATCAGGCAAAATATTTTCACCCGGCTGCCTTCACACAGAGGAGCTCACACACGCCTGTGCTCCCAGTGGCTCAGGGTGAGACAATGAGCTGACAGATTTCTGAATTCAAAATAAACTCAAGTCAGCCTCAAAGGCTGGGATGGGAGGGAAGGCTGTCTCACTCTCTCTGCCCCTCTTCACTTGTATAAGTGTTAGGTCTTGGTAAAGCTCCAAAGTAAAACATAATTTGAAGGTTGTAGTTTTGTGAAGATTTTTTGTTCTTCTGAAAAATATTATCCCAGGAACTCAATTAAAAAAAATATCTTTCCTCCACCTTTAGTGGTGGGAATGCATTTTCTGTTAATTATAGTACAAGCAGTGAGTATTTACACTTTTCAGAGACCCTGCAATACTTGTCAAGGTAAAAATCCATAAGAAAAGGAAAGCATCAGCTGAATGGTACAGGAAATACTGTTTGAAAATGTCTAAGTCATGTCCAAGAAGACAAAATTGTCTTGTCACAAAGCCTGGGATTATATTCTTCCATTTTCTTAACATGCTTATTACCAGGTAGCAGTGCAGTGGTCAAGTGTCATTATATCTGCTGTGAGAAGTGACAGGGACTTGTTGAAGGTTTTCAGTGTATCACTGCCTCAAGAATATGAGAAACCAGGAAAGGAGTTAAGTGAGAGAGATATCTTAGTTTAGTACATGCCACACTTGCTTTTTCCCCATTGGCCCCTATTTGCCCAAAGTCCCTTTCCTTTCGCTGCACAATCCATGCCATGAGCTCATATGAACAGCAAGGTCTCTGTTTTTCATTTGCTAAAGGGAAAAACAATGGGATTCTCTTACTTTTCTAACTTCATCCCTCACATCAGAGCCTCCTTCAGAAACTGCTCTTCCTTATCTGTTCCCCCTGCCTCCCTTTTTCTGACAGTTCTATGAAATTACATCTCCCAGTTACAGCCTCTTGTTATGGACATTGTGCATCATGGGGAGCACCAGGATAGGAAAAACCAGAGAAACCCTTATTGTGATCTTTAGCTTCCCTCCATTTTCCTTTCTTGGTATTTCCTGCTGTGCAATGCACCCAATAGTGGCCAGTTAAGCCATTACCTGAGAATTTCTATTAAAATCAGAGGCATGAGCAGTGTCAGCAAGAACTACTCACCTGAGGAAGAACTCTGGAATTGCAAGTCAGATCTCCTTAGGCACCTATTGGCTTTACTTCCACTTTCTTATTTTTGTAAGGCTTAATGAAAGTTTGTGATATCGGGGAGATTAAGTGAGATCACACTCCTAGGCAAATGTGAGTGCTGAATTTGTGGTGTTCAGCAGCAGAACAAGGAGCTGATGTGAAGGGGTTGGTACCAGGTATGTGCCAAAGTCTGCCTGAAAGGGCTCCTGGTCATGCTGCCCAATTCAGGGATTCATCAACCTTTTGTGCCAGATTTTTGCAGTGGGAAAGCAGCTTCTCAGTTGCTGTTCCTCTGGATGTCAGTACTTAAATCATGACATTTATTTATTAAAAACCCCAAAATCCAATAGATGCAGAGATACACAGGGTGGATAACTTTGGAGAGTTGATTAGAGACAGTAGAAAATGTGTTATATTAGAAGACCTTAAAAGTGAATCACACAGACCTTTAAATAAATAATTGATCCTAACCATAATTTTGCAGAGGAAGTTGCTGAGTAGAAACTTTTTTTCCCCATTTTTCAAGTGATAGCCTGGGATGCAGTCATGTTAGCGGCCTCGTCCAAAACGCAGACGCTTTCAGAGGGAGATTAAGAGAGCAGGAATTCCTGGCTCTTGGCCCTGTGTTCAGACCATTTGCCCTAACAGAGAAGAGGAAACCACAACACACCAGGCAGTTGGTTGGAGTACACTCCATTAAAGAGAATACGAGACTTTTAAATTCAGCTCTGTTTCAGCAAGGTGCTTTCAGCTTGCACTTAATGTTGTGTGATTTATGCAATGACTTCACATGTTTTCCATGAGGTTACTCATGCTTAATGTTATTTGTTTGCTGAATCAGGGCCTAAATCAGATCTTCTTTTAAAACTTCCTAGTTAATTAGTGATCTCATATTATCTTGTGCCCAGAGCAGTTTCCAAACTGGCATTTTAAAACCTGTGGGTACAGTTAGCTTAAAGTAATCAAGATAAATGTTAGATTTGGAATGGTAGTCCTATCCGAATTGCATGTTAACTAAAAATACTGTTTGCATAAGCAGTATTGAACGCAAATAATATTAAAAAACTGAATCAGCCCATGTGTGCAACTTAGGAGATATTGGAGATCTGGAAGAAGAGGGAGTAAATGAGAAGGCTATTGGCATTTTAAAGAACAAGTCACTGATTTCTGTCAGATTTGTGACACAAAGCTTTGTAGTAACTAGGGACCAGTATATTTCTCCAGCTGTTGTAACTTGGCTTAAACTTACAGTCAATTTTTCAGCTGAAGTAGAGGCATAAGATGATGGAGGAAGGGTGGTAATGTGTTTATAGTACGTGACAGAAAGTCTATGTTCAGTTCTTGTCCTTGCTATAAATGTCCTGTTGGACTGTGGGCAAATCTCTATAAAGTTTTGTCTGCTTCAGGTCTCTGTTTTCTGCTTCATGTTTCATTTAACCATTGGTTGCATATCCAGAGTTTGGGCTTTCCAGAACAGAGTCCAATGTCAAAAAGCTGAAAAAGTTTCAATACTGCTTCTGGTATTTCCATATCCCAAGATCTAAACACATATTTTCCATCTAAACAAACTTATTTTAGATATAAAGAACCATGGCAATGGATAACCATGAGACCTACAAACAAATCTTCCCTGAGGGCAGAACTTTTAGAAATGTAAAGATGTTGTCCAATGCATACACAAGAGAAAAATCATCTGTTTCACAACTCCACACATGATACTAATTACTTTTACCATGTAATATTCCCTTGAAATAATAATGACATTTCATGCTTAAAAGCATTTTGAACAAGACTAAAGGGCATACTGATCACACTTAAACCCTGTGCAGGAACATCCACAGTTTGAGCAGTGATCTCAGTGAGGCCCTTGGTGAGGTAAAGCCACGGAGCACTGCGTCCAGCATTGCAGCCCTGAGCAGTGCAGGTCATCAGAGTGGTGCCAGCAGCAGCTGGGAGAACTTCAGCATCTCTCAGGGAAACAGCATCCCTTCTTGTAGGACAACATTAGCACAAAAAAGGAATGAAGCCAGCAGAGCAATTTTTATTTTTTTCTAAATGAATAAAAATGGCAGAACATTGTAGTTCATATAATTTTATGATTTGATTATTGTAAATTGCAGGATGTTTTTTGTGTTTCCAAAGCACTTACATATATTAACCAGATGTAGGACCCAGTGTGCTAAAATTGTATAGTTCTGTAGGACATCTGACTTGCATATCTTCTTCCCTGGTCTGTGTATAGCAGGATTGAACCAATGTACTGGTTTTTTGGTCTTATCTTGAAATGTAAAGAAATATGGGCCCTTGTCATTTGTGAGATTGCCCGTCTCCATTTTCTTTAATTTTGTTCAAAGAAGACCTTGCCTATGAATGTAAATAATCCCAAACAAACCTTAGAAGTACCACAGAGTAAGTTCAAAGGAAATGGTTAAAGAAAGCCATCTTGTCATAATTTTAATATTTTTGATATAATTACAAAATTATATTTGTTTGCTTGATGTTGGTGCTGACATAATACTGTTGTGCATTAACACAGAAAGCATGAGGTTGTGTTTAAAGTTCATCTTTATCACTCAGCATTTCAACTTCAGTTGATGTAGTTTGCAAATCAATCAGGAGATATAGAAAGATTTACTCACTGGGTAGAATTCATCCATTATTTGAACTGCAGTGGAAGTCTGTGTTGATGATTTTAATCTCCATACTATCAGTAGTTCTCTGTGGTGAAGTAAGATGACGTTTTATGATCTGCCGAAGTTGTTTGCATTTTTGACACAGATACATGGCATTACTAAGGTTAAGTGAAAAGAACCAGGAGGAATTAAATATGAAAAATTATTTAAGGTGGAGAAAGAATGTTCTTAATACATGTAAAGTGACAGCCACCCATTACTCATAGTCAGAAACTGCAAGAGATGGACTTTTTTTTTGAGTCCTTGCAAAATATTCCTGGAACTGTCCCAGAAGTCTCTTTGTCAAAAGAAACAAAATGTGTTGTAAAACTTGCACCACTTTTCAGCCTTAAACATTGCTAAGGTATAGAGAAGGAATTTCCAAATATCCTTATTGTCAGCTTACCTCAGCCTTTTTGGTTGTTGAAGCTTTATAAGTGATATGTGGAGGAAAGCCTGACCAACAAAGAGCTCTCAAAGCTTCCTTTTCTTCTTACCCAGCCAACCTGTAGATGATCCCAGTGCTACCAGGTCATGAATATACATTCAGCCCTGGGAATAAACACCAAAAAACCCCCATTGCATAATGCATAAGGCACCACTAAAACTCTGGAACCAGCGAATCACAAGTTTTTGGGTTTTTTTTTTTACTAGCACATGAATAGCTATTTTCAGGGGTTGCAGTACTGGGGCTGGACTTATTTGGCCAGCAGTTCTCACTGGTGCAGAACCTAAAGTGTGATTTGCACCTAGAACTGGAAAAATTAGTCTCTGGCTTTTATACCTGTATATTAATCTGGATATGTAGATACCTCATTTGTAAGCTCATTCAAATAGAAAACCAGTTACATGATATCTCCAGAAGAAGCTGAGGGTGTGAAATGGTGCATAATAATATTCCCAAAAAATATAGGAATAAACTAGATGCCTAGCTAATACAGCTTGAAATTGTGGGTCTTTAGGCTAGGCCTGAAAGTCTCTTTGTTGATGGAGTGATTCCCCTTGCATTTCCTAGGGCTTGCTTTTGACTGCAAGTGTATGCCAATATTTCGGACACATAAAATATGAATAATTGTCAAAGCAGCACATGAAAATACAGCAAACAATCCAAAAAAGGTGACCAAGAGGTTAATTAAGGGGATCCTCCACAGATTCTCTATGTTGTATTACAGTGCTGGGATTTGGAAATAATAGTAGGTGAGGTATAATTAAAGGACTTTTCAATTTAATGTGCTGGACTTTGAGGTCTGCATGGTACATTATCAATCACTTAGCCTGGATTTTATTACGTGCCCTGTTCAGCTCAACAGCTTCTGAAGAATACTAATTTAAATGCTCTGCAAATGAAGAAAACAGTATTGATTTGATGTATATCCTGTTCGATTTGAAAACAGAGAGCAACATTAGCCTTTGGTCTTTCTCCTGGATTCCTGTAGCCAATACATGGTCCTAGCTATGAAGCAGCCATTGAAATCAACAGTTTCATGGGCAGAACAAGTATGGGCTCCATGGTGCTGCATCCCAAGGGTCTTCCTGACTTTCAGGAGATCAGTACTCCATCTTCTGGCATTACCATAGGGGCAAAATCCCATTCCCAGTTAAACACAGGTAAACCAATTGATATCTGTCAGGCTACAGGAGATTTAACTACATGGAGGGATTTAACTTCAGACAGAACTTGGCAAAAATGTGAAAATTATGTAAGAAATAACAAGTTTTGAGTTTGGGAATAACTGGTCAGGCCTTGTCAGCATTTGATGGATAATTTTCATTTATCAGTTCCCTTTTTCTCCCTTATAAAGATTGATTATGATGACTTGAGAATTAATTTTTTTTTTTTTTTTGGCAAAAAAGAATTCTTCCCTCAGTTGGCTTGGACAATACTTTGCTGAAATGTTTGTACCAGAGATGCTCCCTCACACAGGTGTTCAGATGCCAGTGCAATTGAACAGTGAAAAATGTGTCTGTGTTATAGGAGTGGCTCCAACCAGATAATCTTCATAACTCACATACAGATCCTTCTCCTGCATTTAAATTCTGTAAAGGTATCACTAAGGAAATGCAAAAGGTTGTTGCCTGTGATTACAAAAGATCTTCTTCTGTTCCATCATGAATGGTTCTGACCAACAGAGTGGGATTTTCAGCATTTCCATTAATGAATAAGGAGTTTGGAAACCTGTAGGTCTTTGCAGGCAATGTTTCCTTGCAGTGTGCATAGCAGCACTTGAAGCAGACTATAGCAAGTCAAAAGGCTTAGTGTGAAATTTTGTGTGACTTACATGCAATAAGATACAGGAGGTCTTGAGCGAAGAGTCAGTGTTGAATAACTTAATAGTCTGTGGGAAATGCAGCCAAACAGCTTTAAGGTGCTTTAGGGGAACTAAGGAGGTTGTCAGCAATTGAAAGAGTTGGGAGGTTTTAAACACGGAGATGTGGGTGGGACTGTCTTCACCAGTCACTGCTGACGATAAAAGCTTCTTCCTGCAGCCCTTAGGCAAGGCTTTCCTTCCCTGAAGTAGCTGTATAATCACACCTAAAACATCCCATCGGTGTTAATGTATGGCAGGTCATTTCACAAAGCAGCTGTTGGTTATTACTGTGTAAGCATGTTTGCACTCCCAAAAGCTCAGCGTTATTATTGGCTGGTGGTTGGGAGCTTATATCTCGAGTTGCCCAGAAGAGACAAAATGTATTTACATTTCAGGACAGAGAAAAATTTTATGGGGATGGTTTGGTAAGCATTTATAGACAGGCTAACAGCTCCCATCAAGAACCACATAAAAAGCCTGTTTCTTGGCATGGCCCACACAGTTATGTTTGATGAACCTGAAAATGTTTTGTACAGAGAGACCTTGCAATGTTGTGTCTAATTGTCACAAAACACTAATGATACATCCAAGTTGCTGTTGTTTTCCAGAAAACAGTGGTAATAATGAACAAGGAATAAAATCTTCCCAGCAGAATGATGTAATATGTTTAAATATGTAAACTTTGTAAGTGGCTCTCCAAATGACTTGAAGGAAGCCTATAAAAAGCAACCAAACGTTGCCTTTGCTTTCCATGTATCAAAGGTCCTTCAGTGTGCTCAGGGTGGTCACCAGTGCCCATGGGATGGCCCTGGCTGGTGCATAGGTGCAGAGCTGGTGCATAATCTCCATTTCTGTGTGACAGAGACCTTGGCAGCTGATGGCTCTGGAGTGTCTGTCAAGTCCCAGCCTGGCTGAGCGGGTGATGGATGTTCCTGAGCAGCAGTTTAGTGCTGGAGAGAGCCCCAAGGCTGAAGTAATTTATTTATGCACGCAGTGTCCTGCACACAGCAGCACAGCCTGGCCCTGCGTGGGGAAGCACCCAGGGCTGCCTGCACAGGCCCAGCTGTCCTGGGCATCCCAGTGACTTCTGACATGGATGTGTGCCAGGAGAAATTGTCCAAAGGCCACTAAGGCTCCTTCCACCCACCTGTGGTGTCTGGGTCAAACTGGGAGCACTTTTGCTGGTAGTCCCTGTGGGTGGGTGACTGAGCCACAGCCATGCTTCCAGCTGCCCAGGCACCTGAAGGTGGCTTCCAAAATGCAGTTTTCCATACCAGTAATGGCTGGAGTGGGCATGTAAGTGAATGGCATGGGAAGTGTCTTCCAAATGAGAGCAAAAAGTAAGTAAGACTTGGGAAAGTCTGGTAAACATGGGTGTTATAGTTTAACCTTATGGCAGCACAGGGATTTTGCTTCCAGGAGACATTGGAGAGACTTGAACTGGTGACATGGAAGTGACTGAACATGGGTTCCTAAGCCTGGATTTGTCCATTCCACCTCAGGAATTGCTGTAATATATATCATGTTTGTCGTAGCTGTTCCAGTTTCCTCAGCAAAGAGTTTCCTAAGGCAGGGACAGACTGACAGAACAGTTAATTTATGGATTGCTTTTTTTCTTTGTCCACTCCATATTCTGATTCTCTGGAAAGAAAGATGTTTACAATCGGGCTGGATTACCAAACTGCCACTGATGCTATCAGGAGTGATGATTTAGGATTTATTTATACCCACCCAATAGGAAGTGATGAACAATGCTGTTTCTGGCAATCCTCACCCACCAGCTCTTAAAGGAGCCAGTCACAATTTCACGTGATCAGGATTTCTTGTTGTTGTCTCAGAAAGCAATTAAAACTTTAATTAAAATCAGCACTGTCTTTATTGGCTACAACTGTAAATATCCTAAAATGATCAGACATGAGTCTGCAGCCTTTGGAATTGTGAATAGTGAACAGCTGCCAAAGGTTGAAATGAAGGAAAGTGTTGGCATGTGTTTAAAACCCATATAAATGCTAAATTAAATCTTTTAGATTGGATAATAATCTCCATATTTATTTAAAACTATTTTAAGTATATCTGTCTCAAAATAAAGCAGGGAGGCAAAGGGAACGACATATACTTTAGACAGAGCAACACTACTCATCAGACTTTTAACTTCAATGATTGCAAGACTTTTAAAAACTCTCTGTCCAATACTGTAATGTAGAACATATTTTCAGCTGAATATTTAGGACAAACAGAGTCAGTTGCTACAAGTCAGGATTAAGCCTCCAAGAATAAGCTTTTTGGAGGCACTGGGATGACACCATGGTGGGGAAAAGCTGATGACTTCTTGTAGAATTCTCTTCTCCCCATTCCTGGAGTCCTGACTTAAAGCTCAGTAGATTACAAAGTTTATTCCATTTTTAACACTGTAATAGATTTTTTGTTGAATTCATATTTCTTCTATTTTAATTTATGTCCTTAATTTAAGAAGATTTTGGCATATATTACAAGCAAAGAGTTTTGTTCAGGAGAAACACTGGTTTGAGGAGGGAACTCTACCAGCATGGCATGGATCTGAGTGCAGTTGTACAAATTTAAATGAATGTGAATATGTCAGAAAACTTCCTCTATTTTGCTCATTAAAGGTTAAAGCAGAGGCTCAGTAGCTAACTTCTTGAAGGTGTAGAGTCAAGGGATGTCTGCATTCATGAAGTGTCAGGCTGTCAACAAAATGGGGGAAAGAATCATAGGTAATATAAAAAAGGGAATTTTATTATAATGTCCCTGAAAGTCTCACCATGTCTGCAGGAGAGGACTGTCCTTCACTTTTTAACAGAATCTCAGTGTTACACAATGGATCTCAATGGATGTTGTAAAAGCCCTCATAGTCCATGTCCTGCTATTTCAAGCTGCAGGGTCCTAACTGTTTGCCTTGTTTGTTATGGGTTGGTTTTTTCATGCAAAAAGGGAAACCTCAGAAATGTGCATAATTACTAATACTAAACATCCAGCAGGCAGTAAAAATAATATTAGATCTTTGTGGAGTTGTAGCCCCAAAGCTGCTCTTGCTGGTAACAGCCACACACACGGCTGCTGCACCAGGTTATGTCTGCCAAGAGTCCAAGTGACTGTTCTGCAGTCTATATGTACATAGAGACTGTTGCTGTGGACAGAGGTGTTATTAAAAAGGCACAGAAATTATGTTTTCTGGTTTTTCCATCCCACCTGGAAAATGCCCTCCCAGTGCCCATTGCAGAAGTTGGGTGTGAAGTCAGAGGTACAGAGAGGAAAGAGTTTCCATTTTCTTTTCTGTACATGGGTGCCCTGCTCAGGGCTAGTGGTTAATTGCAGCACAAGAGTTCTGTTTTCTCCATGTTAGAAGGGAATTTTTTGCATTAAATATGTGCACTGATAACCCAGAACTAAGACCAGATATCCTGTCACTGAGACAGGCATTCTTCAAGTGTAGCCATCCTTCTGGCCTCCTTTTGTTAATCACTGTTATAAATAGTCCTAACAGGCCAAAATCCTGATCTCTCAGAAATGGGAAAACAGCAGTGGTTCTTTTGGTCAGTGATATGTAGGAGGAAACAACACATCAGGAAATTTACTCCCAGAGAAATGTTGTAAGTGGGCTTCAGGCAATAAGTTTAGTTAAGCATAAACTTCATAAGCATCAATAGTGTCCTGGTAAAAACAGTAGTAGTAACAGAATAAGATACCCAATAATGGAAAACTTCAAAATAATCTTAAATGCTCTGTACTTATAGTTGTGAATGTACCTGAACTGAACCTGTTTCTCATCTTGCTGTCAGCAGAAAGTCACCAGGCACAAAGTTGTTTAGGGGTGCAAGGTTTCTCCTTCCATTCTGGCATATGCTAGGGATTATTTGATCAACTTAGTCAGGTGGAAGCCTTAGGCAGTGTTGTGAACCTCAGGCTTTCAAAAATTGTGGATTGGATTCACCAATGCCTTCAAAATGAGATTTGCAAGAAATTTGCAAGAAGTGTATCTTTGTATATGTATCCTGGACTTTGGGCTTCGAGGGTCTGTCCTTTTTACATTTACATTGATAACCAAGTTTCAAGGGAAGCTTCAGGAGGTTTGTGGTAAAATCAGGAGCAATCCAAAATCTGTTTTACAGTATGTTAAGTCTGGTAGGAATAGTCGTGGAGAACTGAAGTTTTATATTGTATTCTCTTATGTGTAATATGTGTACTTCCAGATGTGACACAAATGGGACTTCTTGATATTCATCCAACACAATGCACTGATCATATGCAGTAAAATTTCACAGATTTTACAGAGATAAAATTTTGGAGTTTGGAAACAAATTAGTCTGGCTTATTTGAACACATTTAAATAGACACTCTGGGAACCTGCAGATCTCTGGATGTTTTCGATTTCTTGTAAGATCTCCAAAGCTAAATTAGAGCAAAAGGCATCATTAAAGGGCCACACAACTGCCACAATTGTATCTCATCAACCTGTAATTACAGATAGTTCCCACCGATTTGCATCACTGACCTCCAGTGGAGGCAAATGAGCATTTATTTGGCACTGTGTTGCAAATTGTCCTGTGTGTTTCTTGATGTACGTTGACTCATTCATTCTTTCCGCTTTGTGTCTTTGTTTTTGGGGAATCACCAGTTGGTAGTATTTTCCTAAAAGTTATAAAAATAGGAGAGACAAAACTTTGAAAGTGAAGAGGGAATGTGTTGGCAGGAAAAAATCCATTTGAAGCCACTGGAGAATTCCTACTGTCACTTGAAATGGCTGTTGTGGGGGGAGATAATATAAAGGCCTGGATTTTTCAGTGTGATTAAGATAAACAAGCAGTGTTTCTTATCCTTGAGCTGGTTACAATCTAATCCAAGCAACTCAGTGTAAAAGTGCATTTTTGGCCTTAATTGATATTTTTAATAATGTCAGTGCACAGTCTGGAACGATCACATTTTGCTTTGACAGCATAAAGCATTGTGTAAGTTTTCATCCGTACCACTGAACTATAAACATTGCCTGAGCCAGCCCAGCAGAGCTTGAACGTTTGAACTGGAGCCGGCTTGCCTCGAGCACGGGAAGGAGCCGCTTCTCTTGCCGAGAGCAGAGCTGTCAGTGCTGCTTTGGGGGGACACAGCAGGGGCCACTTGCAAGAATTTTGGATTATATGGGTCTGATACCATAAACTGGCTGGCCCTGAACTCTCGTGGAGCAGAAGATGTTGTGTGTGAGAGAGAGAGCCAGGTAGGACTTGACCTCAAGGTCGTTTTAGGTTAACTGCCTGTTTGTGGTGCAATTGCAGTATTAGCAGTGAAGAGAGAAATTCCTTAAGTACTGCTGGATGCTAAAGCCCCTGCACAATGGCCATCAGGATAGATCCTCTCTGGTTATTTGCTTTAAGAGTATTAAGTCCATATTAGCCCTTTGTAAGCCTGAGACTGAAGTTTTTGTTGGAATTCCTATCTGTGAGCAATGTCTCCACTAGTGTTGGGTTATCCCTTCTGGCCCTGGAGAGTGCTCACCTCCAGCCAAACAGGACTTTTGCCAGAGGGTGCTTCTCTCTTACTCAGATTGCCCTGTGCTTGGAGGGGCAGCAACAAAAGAAAGGATCTTAAAGACAATATGAATCCATATTTATTATATCCATGATGCACATCAAGGCTTTGTCTGCTTGTTGTTGGCCCCAGGACGTGGGGAGCAGGTGTGGTTGGGGAAGCTGCTTTGGGTGCTGGGAGCCATCCAGACTTCTCTGTGTTTAGATGCTCTTGAAAAACTTTGGGTAGCAGAGCATTGCCTCCAAAAAGTGGGTCTCTCTGCTCTGGACCTGGCTAAAATGATGCTGCCATAGGTTTTAATATAGCATATTACAGAGAGATTTGTAGGCTTTCTGCAACAATTTACATCACTTGAGTTCAACTCTTCCATTTGTCACCTCAGCTTCTGCCCTGTCCCCAAACCCAGGTGCAGAGAGGGTGAAAACCTACAGGAGGGAAAAACTACAGCTTTTCCAAGCAAGCAGCAGTTATGGTTTGATTTAGGGATGAGTGGAAAAAACCTCACTATAAACCAGTAACAAAAGCTAAAGAAACCTAAGCAGAATGCAACAACATAAAAGAAAACCTCCAACAAACAAAACAGGAAGGGAAGATAAAGTAATTTGCTGTTTGCTTTTGAATTTAGAAAAAAACCCAATTCATAATGCTATAAACCCATATCAGTTTTATCTTACTCAACTCATTTTGTTTATTTGTAGTAGGAGAAGTTTGTCTTTGTATTCACTCAATCTAACTTAATATTTTGATTGATGTACGTAGTGTTAAAGGAGTACAGGATAATGTTGGTGAGAGGCAAGCACCACATGGAAACAGTGCAGGGTCCCCTCACCAGCATTCAGTGAGGGCCAGGCTCTGAGCCACATAGGACATTTATAGCTCCCACTAAAGTCATTTAAACTTCTGCCATCCAGTACCTTCCACCTCTGTTGCTTTTCCCTTTAAATCTGTTTGCAGCGTATCTGTCTTCATCCTTTTGAAATAAATTTCTCAAAACTCCTTTTTATTTTCAGAAGCATGAGATCATTGTTTTTAATGGTTAAGGGTTTCAAAAGAGAAAGAACACACTCATTTGCTTCGTGTAGTTTGTTTACAGAAATAAGCAATGACATTCTTTTTGTTATTTCTACTTCATCCGAAAGCTGTATTTCTCCTTTACTGTTTTTAGTGGCCTAAAATTATAAATAAAGTTTTAAAGCTTTTTTGCCTGTGGGAAAATAAAACTTGGGAGAAGTTGGCTGTGCAATCTTCAGACCAAACCTACAGCATTGAGTGACAGAGCTGAGAGCAAGTGTTGGTGAGCAGAAGGAATGCAAATAAGGCACTGTTGAGGATGGAAAACCAAAATGGGTTAAGTGTCAAAGCTGCTGCTCATGAGAGTAAATGGGAAATAAGATGTGGAAATGCCAAACCTCTGTTTTCATCTTGACCCAAAGGGGTGACACTGACATGACAGAACACATCCATATGTGTCCAAGGGTTGTCTGTGCAGGGGAGAGCATTTGTTACCAGCTTGTCCCCTTGCAACCTTTTCTGACTCAATGAGAGGAGAAGAGCTGGGTCATGCTTGGCCTCATCATGAGAAGACTCATAGCTCTTGAGTTCTGAGTGAACTGGGATTTTAAGAAAATGAAGACTTTAGATATATGTGTTTTCATCCAGGGACTGTTACTGTCAGTGTCCTCTTTTTACCTCTTTCCAATGCTGTAAAGCAAAGGGATACTCTGACTTTTGTCTTGGTTCATCACTCCCGGTGCTCAAGTGCTTCACTTAATTCAAAATGTAAAATCAGGGATCTCTCTGGACCAACTCCTCCTTGCTCATCTGTGTACAGAGTAAGACAAAGAAAAATTGGTCCTATCATGTGGAACATGGTGTCTGTGCTGACTGTGCATCACCAGCCAGCTGGCTCCTCAGAAAGAATTTTAGTCCCCTCTGAAACCTGTGAAACACTTCACAAGTTCACACAACCTCAGTAGCCAGATCTTGCCAAGGTTGGTTGGGATCCACACCACCCTGCATGTGGGTAGTTTAACATGCCAGACTCCTAAGCAGTGTGTTTGGAGCTGGTTGATGATTTTCTATTTATCAAATAAACCTTGCCTGATTGTATTAATTCACATCCTCTTTGTGTATCACTGTTAAACAACAGATTAACCTCTCCTTAGTGTCCATGACACTCATCTGCTCTGGGATGAGGAGCACGGACACCTGTACACAAACATACAGTGTGGTGTCCAGCTAAAACCTGTCTCTTCATGTGATATGCCTATGTCCATATTGATATCTTCCATGCTAATGAAAAACTCATTAGGGTAAAATTGGTGCTGATGCAGAGATCAATGGCAACATGACTGAGATGTTGACTGCACAAGACTTAATCCATTGAACCAGATGCTGGTTTATTTCTTGCATTTTCCCTCCATCCATTTCTTGCAATTTCTCTCCATCCTTTTATGCACTCTCCATCACACCAAACACGTGTTGAGTGGCTGTTTTGGAGGAAGGAGCTCACATAAATATTCAAGGCATTCTCACCAGCACCAGAAAGGGCTCAGTTATGAGCACTTACCTGGCAAGATAGGAAAGGATTTCAGTTTGGCTCACAGACATCTTCTGTCTCTGTCCAAAGCACGGAGCCAAGATGTTTTGAGCTTGCCAGTAGAGAACTCAGGCCTCCCAACAAGAACACCAGAAGTTCTGTTTTTGAAATGATCTGTTTCTGCTTCCTGCAAAGATAAGAGTTTAAAATATTCAACAAAGAAACGTGTGTCTTCCAGGGCCCATAACTCAATTTTGATGGGACTTCTGAGACAAATTTCGCAACTGTCGTCATTCTTTCCATTCCTCTTAGAGGTAAATGGAAGAGCTACAAAGCTTTAACATCAGGACTCCTTTCCAGCCTTTTGTATGCATGTATCACCCAGAGACCTCACAGATCTCTATCAAAAATTATCTCAGAATTCCATCCAAATTGGCCAGTAAATCCATCAATATTATTTTGGGAACTTAAACATGGGAAATCTGAATTTGCAGGACATTTGGGTACAGTGGATTTTTTACAGAGATGCATTTTATACCCACTCCTTGGCTTTTTCCACCTGCTGCAAAAATAATAATTAAAAAACCCCCATATCTATGTCAGCATAAGGTAATCTTATGAATCAGCTGAACTTGCATTTTGGAGACATCCTTTTTTACCAGAAAGCTTGTGGCACATGTAGAGCTCTGCATGGGCTGTTCAGAGGAGCAGCAGCTCCCTGGATGAGTGCCTGGTATTTGCAGGGTGCTCATGACTGCAAAGCCCATGGTCTGTCTGTGGAGTGGGTTTTAAATTCCTCAGTGTCCTCTTTTGATGACAGCTGCAGAGAAATGAAGACAAGAACTGTTAAAAGTTTAAATAGGTCTTTGTGATACTTGAAATTTACACTTGTTTATGAATTCTGGGGGTTGGGGTGTTCTGTTTTTTCTTTTTTTCTCTCGAAATCTATCAGAGGAGCATGCTTGCTTAGTACCTTTCAACTATAATCTGTGATAAAAATGAAGATTGTGTTCTTAGCTCATAATCAGCTGTGGTAAACTTCAACAATGTGTGTGTATGTGCATGAGAAAAAAAGAGGAAATTTGAAGAGAATGACTTAGAGTAGATAACTAGAAGCTGTTTTGGTCACAGCGACCCTTTTGCTTCAGACACAACTGTTGGAGGCTGGTAAAGGATAGTTGATCGTAGACAGTGATGCTGAAGTTACTGAAAACATCCAGCAAGTGGATAACTTCTTTGTTTGTAGTGATGCACTTCCCTAAATCAGTTTGCTTAGAGCGAGTTGATAAGAGCTCTGTTCGCTGTTTGAATGAGAAGTGGGTGTCTTTTTAATTTGTGTCATCACAGGTTAGATAATGCTAAGTCAAGGCAACTGCACTGACAGATGGGAATGCTTAGTCACAACCAGCTCCTGGAGCCTGTAAGATCTAAGATTTATAAGGACTAGTACATTTGTTTTCTTACAAGTGATAAGGGAACAAGAGACCCTCTACAGAAACATTGATTAAATCTTATTTTCTCTCCTAATGCCCTAAAGTTATCTGATCCTTCGTGAGAACTTGTGCCTACTTATCCTATTTAATTTATTGAAATACTTTAAGCCTTTCAAGTTATCCACAGGTAGTACAGAAAAAAAACTGTTAGAAGTGTGTACTTCAGCAGCAAAACTTCCTTATTGTACTGAGGTTTGGAGGCAAAATAGATGCTGACACCAAGAGAAAACCCCACTGGTATGGTGGATGCATTCATGGCAATTAATCAAGGAGCTATCAGTAGGAATCCTTACATTTCTGTTGTCTGTGACATCTTGAGATTATCCTTTCCCAAAGTACAATAAACTTCGGGAGGCAAAGAATGCTACAAGGAAATTCCAGCTATGAAACAGTGTTTCTTCAGTCTTATGGTGAGGAGTACATAGGGACTTGTAAGAGCATGGAGACTAATAAAGATCAGACCAATAATCTCTAGATGTCCAAATCTCTGTACTTTTAAAAAATGGCTTTTTAATATTATTTTGCTTTTTTAGGTGTCTTTTTATTTATTTTCTCTCTACTTTATTGAGATGGAAGTGCATATGAAACATGTTACAAAAGCAGTGGTGCTCTTTTATTTCAGGATGTTACATTTGTCCCCTTGTTTTCAGCCTGTTGGGTGGAACAGTTTCATAGCATGGTTTGTTTGCAGCAGATATTGAGAAATGGACGTTTCTACCAGCTTTTATGTCTACTTCTTTTCCTTAATGATTGCAATGCCCTCCATTGAAATTCATTGTAAAACTAAGTTGATCTTAGTGGAAATAGATTTTCACCTAACGTGTTGCAGAAAGGTCTAATCATGTAGCCTGGTAAGACACACAGTGAATACATAGACACAAGGATAGGATTCATAAGGACGATCTCATAAAGCCATTGTCAATTTGGGTCAGAATTTGAATAATTTGAACTTTTTTGAACTTACATCTTCCCTCCCAAAAGCCACAGGAAGGTTTCAAGGCCAAATGATTTGTCATGAAAAACTGTGTCTGGCTCAGGGACTGGAGTCTGGGCTTCACTGAGTCAGGGTTGCTTAGGGGTCATGAGAGCAAAAAGAAAATACCATCCATCGGTGGACATTTTCAGGGGAGCAGGAGTGGAAGGGAATTTGTTTCTGGGGAGGGGGAATTTGCTGGAGAAGAGAGGAGGGGAGCAAGTGACAGAATTGTAGGAGGAAAAAGAGAGTTTATCTGTGGGGTTTGTGGTCTCCTTTGATGATGCATTTAGGGGTTAGCAGTGTAAAAGCTGTAAAAGGTTGGTGGGTACCTGCGTGTCCCTTGGCAGATGCACAGGCTGGGTTGGGGCACTGTATCCACATGGTCTGAGAGCAAAGAACTTGTGCTTTGTTACTGTCCTCTGAACACTCTGCTGCTGACTGAAATGGTATTTGGGTTCATTCCTCAGCTTACGCTTTTGCAACCTCAATTAAGGAAAAGTTCAAGCAAGAGCTGTGTACTCAACTCCATGAAAAAGCCACTGTGGCCTTGGATCTTTCCTCCCTCTTCAGATGTTGCTGGGGATGCATTCTTTCAAATGCTGATATTGTGTTGCTTTCAGACTGAGCCATTTTGGGATTGTGGTTAAATATCATATTGTTGAAATTACTGCTGTTGATATTAAATTGGCTGGATGGTGACTCTTGCTTGGGGTTACCACAAGAATAAATTCTTTCCCTAATGACTGCTTTCAGGTTCAGTGCCACTAACATTGTGCAGCAAATCTGTTCTGAATGTGCTTAACTAAACTTCTTGGCATTAACAGATGTGTTGCTTCCACTGGTGTACACAAAACAGATCTTGCAGAATTTCTTTGTTTTGGGAAATCTGGATTCTTGAGATCAAAGGGGTGGAGGGAATATTTAGAATAGATTTATATATGTTTTAATTCTTGCCTTGTGAAAATATTGTACTGTCTCTTAGATGAGTTACCTTTAGATTTATATCCAGTATTGTTGACAAGATGTCTCTTAGAATTTGACACTGAGTACAGTGCCACATACTATTTCAGTGTGGAATATTTTTCCCTCATTTTATATTCATTTAAAACCTGCTAGTGCCACTAAAGAACCCCTAAAAAGTGCTAATTGCCTGCCAAAGTAAGCTTGGAGACACACAGTGGATAGAGCATGAGAAATGCAATGCTCTGCTCTACTATATCTCATTTGCTTGCTAGAAGCAAAATTTTCATCTTGGTTCTTCCGTTTGCGTTCCCTCATGTATGTGGATGTGCTGTAGATTTGTTAAGCACTCATAATATTCTCAATACTTTATGAGATGCAAATATTAGAGTAGTCCCTTCCTAAGGTATTTCACAACTTAGAAAATACAAAAATAAAATATGCATCTGAATCGGGACACCGAGAAGTCACCCAGCCTAACTAAAGGGACAGAGCAGCCCCATAAAAAATCATTAAGTGAAATGTATATTCTGATTTTGGAAAAAAAAAATAAGGTTTTTGGAGAGGTCAGTGTAAATGGGGAACATCTCTGCCAGTGTCTGGGTGATGAGGGAACTGTTGGATTTTTCTTCGACCGCAGCTGCAGAGCGTGAGGAGGCAGAGTGAGACAGGAAAGGTGGGACCTGTAAATGCTGCAGTTTCTCGTGCACGTGAAGTGAAAGCCAAGGTAATGGTAGGTGGGCAACTCGCAGTGGGCTGGTGGGAAAACCTCTGGAGGTGCCCAAGGTTGGGTGTGCTTGAGGTGGTGGGTGGTGGGGAGGCCATGGCTCAGCTCAGGCTGTGGCCAGTGTTGTGTGTCTGCCTTGGGCAGTTCTTTGTGTTTAGCTCCAGATCCTCTGAGGGGATTTGCAGCCTTGCACCTTACTGTGAGAGGCCCTCTCTTCTGCCCAGAGAAAGGCTGGGTTGGAGAGATTACAAAGCTGAAAGTGGTTTATTTTTATGATGACCTTTTGACTGTCGTTTACGTGGCTGATACATAAACTCTCTCAGATCTTTTTTCTCTCTTTTGTGCCATCTCCTGCAGTCTGCAGTGTCTAAGTAGCACTGCTTATGTTTATTTAAAGAAACTTTTATGTTCTGTCCCTCATACTGCTTACTTCAGATCTCTCCTTTCTTACTTGCATAATTACTTGTCTGACTCTAAAGGGGAAATAATCTTTAGAATTACTCCTGGTGCCTACAGGGCAATGTGAGAGTCACTTTCTTAATAGATCCTTCTGGAGACTAACAGAGAACAGTTGCCTAACCAGAGGGGACTCAACATGTACTCAATGCATGTAGAGCAATTGTAGGGTGTACTCTTAGTAGGGGAGATTTCTTCATGATAAAGGCACTTCCAGAGGGGTTCACTGTGCATTAAAAAGTGTCGGATTTTTATTTATAATGTGAAACTGAGTAATTTTCTCCCTTCATTAACCTGTAAAAGTGCAATTGCCAGAGGTCTAACAAAATCAACAGAGCTGAGGCCTCTCTGATAGACAGTCAGTTTGTAGATTTAACTTATGAAAAAGAAACACGATATTATTATGAGCAAAGCCATTATTAACTGCGTATGTCTTTGTACTTAATTTTCTGCCTTCTCTAAACAGTCATTTTGCCTTGGTCATTTGCATTATAAATCTCTCCTGCAATGCCATGGGTTTAAATTTTTAAAATTGAATGTAATTAATGTATAAATAAGTTCATTTGTGTTGTAAACAATGCTAGGAATTCTGACTGAATAACTAAACAGATCTTTTAATTCTTCTGTTGTTATTAGACTCCCAAACACTGTCAAGAACCATCATCCCTAGTGATGGATCTGGTATCAATTGCTAGACAGAGATCTTCTGAAAGTTTAAGTTTTCAGTTGTTTATATAGTCCTGGTTAGCTAATCACAAAGCATAATCAGCTCAGTTAAACCTCTGGCATGTTTAGAAATACCTGGGATGGGGTATGCAAACTGTGATATCTACACAGAGCAGAAGATGTAGAAAAGGCTTTGCAAAACATTTTGATAAGGAACTGAGCAAATTCAGTTTGTTCCTTAGCCCAGTTTCTGAAAGACCACCACCACTGTGGTGATTGAGATCTACTGACAGTTCTCTGGGTAATTTTTTAGTCCAGTGGGAAAAGACTGAGTATGAATTGAGTTATATCATTATTAGACTGTGCAGAAGTCCTATTGTAAAGGGTGGTTCTGAAAGCTGTGCTGTAGAGAAGGCTTTGGATCCAAAGGCTTCTTACACCCCAGGGAACTCATCCACAAGACAGAAACCCATAAGAAATGGGCATTGTTAATGCCTGTGTTGATTGTATTTCATTAGAGCATGAGGCTGGGAAGCAGTAAATCTGTGGTTGGTTGGGTTCTTTTTCCTGACTCTGCCCTTGACTTGCCTTAACTGGCTGATTTTTTTTTACCATCTTGGATAATCTTTAAAAGGATTAAAATGTTTTGCCCTCTGTTCTACTCTGAGTGGTAACACTGTGCTTTACCTAGAGAAATGGCATTTAGCCTTTGTGTCATCCAGACCCACTTTTAACTACACTGAGATATTCTCATTAATGGGGATATTTCTGGAAATTCTTATTCAGCCACAGGAGCAGGGCACTGTTACTGAACTTGGATACCTACACATTATTTCACCCTTCAAGTAGCTTGATCTAGCATTAGCATAAGGCTGTTTCAGAGATTGGAGGGGCAAAAAAATGCTCTTTTGTGACACCATATTATTTCTAGGGAAGCACAAACAGTATTAAGGTTAGGATGAAATCACTCTGAGTAAAATCAGTGGAAGCTTTGCCAATTGCTTTGGAAAACCCAAGCCTTTAACAAAATGATTAATTAATGAGAAAAAATCCTCACCAGGAAACTCCAGAAGCACACTTTTTACCTTGAAAGTTCAAACTCAGTTTACACTTTGATGAAAGCAAGAGAATGTTAGAGTCAACTGTAAATCAACAAAGCAGAAGCCTCTCCCTGGCTATGCTTTTCATCCCCACTTCAGGCTGTTAACCTGATAGGAACTCATTGATAGGAGCATTAAAAACTTATTGATAAATTGTTGAGAGAAGCCATGCAAGCAGACGGGTCTGGGAAGACTTCTTTCCCAGCTGCATATCAGTTTGCAGATACTTTCCAGCCTTCTGAGCAACCAATCTGAAAAGCTATTTACTTTCAGACATATCAGGTTGGAGTTCTAGCAGCTGGAGTTGAGTGAGTAATTACTTCAATTAAAATACATTCAGCAAGAGGTCAGTGAATATTTTGTGTAACAACATACCTAGTACTTAGCAGCTTAAATGTGTGCAAATTTTTCAGCTGTGCATATATACAGAGTGTCACTTTTTGGCCAGTTGTGAGAAGCTCAGGAGAGCAGCCCAGAGGTCTGGTTTTTACTGCCCTGCTGTCTGGTGCTTGTGCTGGGCTGTGGGGCTGGAGGTGTGATGGGGGTGCAGCAGCCACAGGGGATGTGCTGTGGGTCAGGACTCAGAGAAAACCTCTGCTGGTCTCGGGCTTGGAGTGCAGCTCTACCCACTCCTGAGACATTATATATGAACACTGAGCACACAGATGGGCTGTCCTCTGTTATTATTATGCAATAACTGCACAAGATGCTATTAAGCTAAACATGAAATTAATTGAACATAATATGGAACAGACACACGAACTGACTCCATGGTCTGTCTGAGACAACATGGTCTGGTATCCACAAATACAGATTTATCTCTAGGTCTTGTAACCCATTTTAGTTGTGACAGGTAGTTAAGGCACCTGACAGGGTGTTCAGAGAGTAGCGTGTCCTAACTCCTTGATGACCTGCTTGTCCTATTTGTGGAAATGTTAATTCTGCCTATCATAAGACTGTGGAAAATATTCTTAATTTAGAAGCATTTTCCTTTCCTCTTTTTTTAGCCTACATATATATATATATATATATCCGTACTTGAAAAATCTCCACTTCTTTCCCTCTTTTTGTCTTTCAGTTGAATGGTTCAAATTCATTGAGCCTTCACCAACTGAAGGGCAGGTGGGTGCTGCCCAGGTAAGGGACCCAGGCCTGAATTGCAGAAGTGCAGAGTTCCCAATAGGACATCAGGGCATCTGCTGTGTGACGAAGAATGGATCACACCACTGAGCTTTGCTGCTGTGTGCTGGGTTAAGTAGGGGACTGTGGGTCAGGGTTGACTGGCATGCTGAGTGCACAGCTTTTTAAACCAAAATATTTTACTCAGCCATCTGAGGCTTAGCAATTGAGTTAATTTGGCCTTTTTTTCCCCCTGTGGTTGTTGTTTTTTTTTTCTTTTTTTTTTTCTGGAATAAAATCCTGTCTGATACAAAGATTGTGACAACTGGAGAACTGACATAGATCTTCCTAGAATCAAACATATGGTTGGTCATGCTCTTTATATAGGCTTTCTCATCTGATTTTTGTTTCTAAAACTTGAAGTAGTTAGACCCTGTGATGCAGTCAGATGCCTTATTGCTGGTAAGCTATGTAAATTAAGTTTTTTAAAATCTCATTTTAGATTTTGTTTTCTATACTTGGATTTTTATGCAGTTTCTGCATCACTTTCATATCTCACTGTAGCAATGGTGATTATAATTTGCAGTAGTTTTCCAGTTCTTCTCATTTATCAGTCCTCTGTTTGCAGATCCCTTTTGTAACATCACTGAATGAAGAACTTGGGTTCAGCTGCTGTAGCTCATTAACCTAAATTCCTTCAGACTTGCTGCCTTCCTGAGACAAGTCCCACTTTCCTATGCCCTTTGTTTCTTGTATCATTTTTCACCTTGGTTTGCAAAAATACATGGTTTTGGAATGGATTCCCAAGCAACCCAGATTGCTGCTATACCAGATTGTCCTGCCTTCATCACTTTTTGCTGCTTTACCAGGCCTTGTATGAATCAGGCATTACAGTAGTAGTGAAGTTACTTTTACCTCCTGAACACTTATTATCATCATCATAATAAATAATAATTCCTGAAAAAACCTCTGCAAACACCCATCCTTCATGTGCAGTTTGAGATCTCAGTTAGCCAGGTCTGAGTTAATTTAATGCATGCTTCGTTGGTAAATTATCATGCTAATTTTTAATATGGGTGTTGCACCAGACTAATTTTAATTTTTTTAAAAATGTTTTAAATTTTTTTTAAATATTGGCACTCTGCCAATACAACCAGACTTAAGCAGCCACATTTTGCTGGCTCATTAAAGAATCAAGTCAGGTTTCTTTGACAAGATATTTCAGTGATTGAAGTATGCACTGAGGTATTGACCATATTCATCTTTATCAATTGCATTTTGTATTAACTTTTACATTCATCTCCCTGTGGCTGATGTCAGACTCTATAGTTTATAGTTGTCCTAAGTCTCTCCTTGTACTTTTTCAATGTTGGCACAGCATTATTTCTCTGCTAAAGATTTTTCCCTGGCTTAATTTGCAGGCTAAACTTCTTAGCTGGATTTAAGACCTTTGGGGTTTGCTGCTTTTTGGTGCTGCTTTTCTTTTTCATAGATTTTGCCTGAAAATGTTTTCAGGTTTTGATTACCTGGAGAGGAGTTCATCATCTTTTCATGATGGGAATTCATTACCCCATTTCTCTCAGGGCACAGTGCTTTTTTCCCTGGTAACAATTCAATTTCTGGCATCTAGCAAAAAGTGTCTACATAATTGCTAGGATTATAATTGCTGTGATTTCTTTTTCTATAGAAGTTTATATAAAAATCTAAAGTGTACAGAAATATAGCTGAGAAAGAGTAATTTACTGTAGGAAGTAGATGAGCTCTCTGCTCTTACAGAATGCTCAGATCTAAAATGAAAGTTCAACTTGGCTTCTGGAGCAGCATGCTGTGTAGTTTTCCCTTTAAAGACTTTTCCTCCTTTTGCAGTGAAACCTTTTCATCTCGGGCTTTTCTTCCTTGAGAAGATCTCACACTGGTTAATGTCAGCAGATACACCCACGGCTACTCAGGAGGGAGATGTCAGAAAGGCATCCTGCTGGGGTTGGATTCCCGAGGCAAGCTGGGTGCCCTGCTCCAGGGAGGGAAAGAAGCTGAATGCTGCCTTATGCAGCAGTCAGTAATTTTCCCTGGTTAAAATGAAGCTTTAAATACAAAGCCCTGTACTCCCTCCCCCACAAGCCTAATCAAAATACTTATTTCTTTTGTTTAATAAGCATAAATCACTATCATTTCATGTACTTGTGCATGGCATAAACTGAAGCTACCTACTTTTTTATTATAAAGGTCTCTTTTATTGTGACCAGTATTGTATTTTCTTTCTGCTATTTGAATTTTAATCTTTGATGTTATTGTGATCTGTAACAGCATGGTCAGTAACTTGTGTTTCCTCCTGTCCTGTCCTGTTGTATCCTGTCCTATCCAACATATCTGTACTGTGCTCACCATATCCAAAGCTGACTGTCCTCCAGTGGTGCATTAGGCAATCTGAAGAGCTGAAACACATGACAGCATTACCACAGCTGAAATAATTACTATGCTTTAATGGCTAACTGACAACCACCAACACATTACTTTGAAGCTCAATGTAAGATGATATTAACAAAATATGTACAGAAGCCTGGATGTCTCTATTAAAGAAAGGTGACAATACGGGCTACTAGGATGATAAAAAAAGAATTAGAAAAGATACATATGGATACTTGTTGAAAAAAATACTCAAGTTGTGGTTGCTTATTTCTCTAGAATAATGAAGACTGAGGGGAGATAAGGGTTGTTTCCTGTAGATACAGGAGGAGATAATCTATTATACCACCACTAGAAGAGATTGAACTCCATGTTCTTGGCTAACACAGAATGTCTCAGAATTTCAGGTCATGTTACATTAGGTTACCAGCTGGAAATTTTCTATGAGTTTTTTAGGAAACAGGAAGTTTAAACTTGGTCATCATTTCTGAGATTGTTATGAGCTTCTTCTAAGGTCCAGGTAAATCCTTTCAAATCATGACCATTGGCTGGTGGACTGGTTTGGATGTCTTGGGGTAACTTAGTTTCCTGTGACTCACAAGCATCACAGGAACACTTTCACTCATAGGCAAAAGCAGAAGATGGAGGGTCCTTTGATGGGCTAAGGTCACATATGCACCAGGTATGGCACTGCATGGAATGGTGTTCACACCATTTGCAATCAGCCTGTACAGGAGAGGAGGAGACTCTGGAAACCATGGCCAGCTATTTCCTAAGGGAAAGGTAAATCCTGGGGTTTGGCCAGTTGTCATGGACCAGTCCTCCCATTCCTAAGCTGCTGAACCCTGGATCTGGAAGCTTGATCTTCAGAGAGTGTGACTGATGTTGCTCAGCAATGGTTCTGGTTATGGCAAGTCCTCTTTTACTCCTTCAGTTCCTACAACTCCTATTGCCACTGGGAGCACAGGAAAAACAGGCACAAAAGTTCCAGTGAGAGCAGCTTTATAGTGCATTTAATTGTCATCCAGTTGATCAACCCCCTTCCTGCCAGTATTTTCTGACTGATGGGTAATTTGATAGATTCAGGATGATCCTGAAAATATGTGTGGAAGACTTTTTGTCTTTTATTTTGTTTTGTTCAAAGAGAAGTAATTAATTCCCTTCCTGCTGAACTCTATTCTGTTGCAACTTAGTTTTTATGCCTCATCTTACCACTTGACAGGCAAAATATGTTTGTGTAAGAACTGGCTTATTAAAGTGGGATAGCCCAATAAACCAGAAGTAAACCCATTGAATCCCAGTAATATCCTTGCCTAACAAAAAACCAAATCCCATGCAAGTGTCCTTGTTTATTGTTCCAGAAGACATAAAAGTTGTGCCAGCCAATGATGAGAAACAAACTCTTATTTTTCTTTTTATATTTGAGTTTGCGGGTAAAAGGAAAGAGGAAATATTCAGCTCTTTGAAAAGAAATGGCATCTAACCTCAGCCCATGAGGAGGTACAGGCCAGATGTCTGGATACTGTCTGTGTACCTGTCCTGGAGGACTGTGAGAGGGTAATTTCAGGGCAGACGATCCAAATTGTTGGGTGCCAAATAGCTGGATACTTACCACAAATATTCAGTCACATTTGGATGGCCAATGTTTGTGTTATTCTGAGTGTAGGTGTTTCTTTCTGGTTTTTTCTACTGCCAGGACTTTGCCTTTTTATTGACATCTCAGGTGAGGGGGAGGAAGAGTTGTTGAGTGCAGCAGGCCAGCAGCAATTCCATTGCTTGGAGTAGTCTCAAGCTGTTCAGAGAGAATAACCTTCCTTTCTCCTTATTAAATGCCAATAGCACATTGGCTTTTGAAAACCTTTCTTTGCTCAGGTACTTGGCTGGTGTCTGTGTATCATGGTATTTTATGGAGGTGGGCTGAATATTTCAGTAGCTGCTGAGTACTGTGTTCCCATAGCAATGGAGAAACCTTAGTGCCTTGCACAGGCACTTGCATGATTCACAGCTAGGAGAGGCAGTCGAGGGAGAATGATGGTAAAGCCTACACAGTCCTAGTTCTTGGGACAGTTTGTGGTGTCTGTTCCTTGCTGAGGAGGAAATGCTGACGTGGCAGTGCTGGATGAGTTGATCAAATCACGCTGAAAAGGAGACATCTGATATGATTTCTCATATTGGGGTGACAGTGTTCACCTGGATGTGTGCTCAGTGTTGTGGCTGTCCTGTACACAGCTGATAACAAGGCAGGGTTGTCATGTGGCTGTCCTATTTGTCTGCCTACTGCACCTTTCCTGAGGAGAAGGAATTTGAGACCAGCATTCTCCTGGTAGTGCCATTCTTCACTCCACCTTCCTTTTATTCAATGCAGAGTAAAGAATCTGTGCATTGTGTATACCGAGGCACTGAGCTGTTGAGCAAACAGCTGCATGATAGTTTTGGCAGCTTTCAGGAGCAGCCAAATTTGGGAGAGGGCCTGACAGACTTGAGAGAGAAAAGTATCTGAATATATTTTCTATAAAATAATCTTCTATTATTTTTATCGTTTCTTTGCTTTATCAAACACAGAACTAGAGAAGTAAGGAAAAAGAGAATCTGGATTGTATAGCCAGATTGTCTTCTTCTGAACCATGGATCTTAACAGACACCCCTGTGCATGCCCGACAGCCACTCAAACTTCTCTGTCTCTTTGGGCTCAGAGGTCACAGTGTGTCAGCTGGGTTTGGTGGTGGAAGGGTTTGCTTGGACAAGGACATTGGGGGCCGGATGCCATCCAGTGCTTGGGTGCAGGTTAGGGTGATTGTGCCCTATCAGTAAGACAATGGGGCTGAGCCAGGATACCTTCCTTGGGCCAGCCATGCAAAAGCAATCATGGGTTTGCCTGTATGAATGTGCAAGGAGGAGCTTCAACTGCTTCTAGACATCCTTGAGACTTTTAGCTGTTTTAATGACCTTCCAGACCTGATGTGAAAACAAGGCTCAGAAATGCCCCTTGGATATTGAAAGGAAGGCACACCACATTAAACAGTTGTTTAATTAGTAGGAAGAGGCGTTCTGAGATCCCCTCTCTGGAAGCTGTAGTCAGCTAAACTGAGACAGGAAAGGTGGGTGACCCTTCAGCCATCAGGGTTATGGCATCTGCAGCAGCTTACCAGCGGATGTTGGAAGATCTTAATTACCTGCAATATTTCAATAAAGATTTAATAGCTTTCTGAAGTAGATGATCTAATGTGACCACAGCATGTAGCTTTGTTTCCAAGAACTGCTAAGGAATTATCTGCAGCTTGTCTGAAGTGGTGGATATAAATGCCTGTGCTTATGATAGTCTCTCCTTGCTTCAGAACACAGGTGCTCATGCTTTGATTATTTCTGCATATACCTAAGCAGTGAAATTGAAGGGGTCTATAAGGCAGTGCATTAACACCAACTTTTGACTTTGTATTTTTAGGCTTAAAGAATCCTCAGGATGGGTCTCAAAACACTTTTTGTCCCAGGCTTATTTATTATGTATGTCTTAACTAATGAAAAAAAGCGTGCTGAAGTAATGTGCCTTGATTAAGGTCATACTGGAGGCCGGTGACATTACTGAGACTGGAAAAATACCATGATTTTTTTAATATCATTTTTTTCTAGCACTGAGGTGAGCCCATAGCATCTGTACTGGTATATTTTCTCCAGTTAAATTAGCTCAGTTATATTGACACTTGGTCTGGTGATCTGGAGATTTAGAGTTCTCTGTCCATTGCTAAAAAATAATGTGGGGGAAAAGCAAGACAAGCTCATTCATTTTGCATCCCATTCCTGAGCTGAAAGAAGAGTTTAGCTCATGAATTTAAATAACTGTTAGCAGATACTCTTAGCTGGCTGGCTGAAAGAACTTTGACAGAAGTTATAGTAAAATCAAATGAGAGATATTGAATATTTTTCACATACATACAACTTTTGACCATCTATGCAGGTCTGCTGATAGATTCTGGCAAAGACAGTCCAACAGAATAATGTGCTTGCTGTTTTTGTACTTAATGATGTGATATTCTCTCTATCAAATTCATAGAAGTGAAGTTTGAAGCTCTTTCACAGGCTGCTCATTATATTTCTACGCAAAGAAAAATACACAATTGTGCCTTTTTACTACATCAATTAATAAACTGAAACACAATGGTAATATAGTGCCTTTAATGTCTCAACTCTACAACACATAACAGGTAAATAACCTTTTCAGTAATTTCAGAGAAGAAGATTAAAGGTGAGGACCATGTAATTCAGTGAATCAAACAGTGCTAGAGTTGACAACAAAGTTCCTCAAGTTCAGCTCCATGTACAAGCAGCTGTCAGCTACCAGTAATCAACCCTTTCAATCATGACTTGTGGCCTCTGTTTATGATATGACTAATGACAGTGGCCTACATAACTGGAGCTCATTTTTAGAGTCTCAGCCATAAGCAATTTAAAGAGCAAGTCTCACTAAATGTCTCTCAATATCACTTGCTGGTTTTAAACATTCAGATCTGTTTTCATGTAAATGTTGCTGATCTCTTTGTCTTCTCAATAAATAAGATGTATTTTTAGGCTGAATTCTGAGAACAGCCAAGCTGTCATAATCATTCCCTCTAGCAGAAGGAATATGTTGTTATCAGAACTATCAGAGGGATGAAGTGAGGCTTTTTGAAGAATTTGATCTAAATCTTGAAATGTATCAAAGATCACGGTGATTTACCAGAGCTTACCTGAACCTTATGAAAGTTCTCCTTTAATGTTCTGTCTACTGAACTTCTGTTTCTGAAGCTATTTGAGATGTCTGAGAACTTGAATTCTCTTTTAACAGAAACCTCTCTTGATTTAGCCCATGAGCAACAGCTGTGAAGATTAATAGCCCACTGGTGAAAGGAATAAATTATATTGGCAGGATTTTTTATCAGGACAGGAAAAAAAATGGTTTTAGTATAAAACTAGGAGGTTGATAACGCATTTCTGCTGTATTTGTTAAATTTCCTATGAGCTTATGCATAGCTTTGTATAGACAGATTGCTGTAATTCTTAACCCAAGTGAATATTAGAATAAATATTTAATCAAAGCACTTACAATGTGAATTGTAGAGTGAAACATAAATCTCACGTACAAACTTTCTATTTCTTACTCTGAATTTTGATGCAATATTTATTGACTAGGTCAGGTTGAGTAATTTAGACTAGCATGGCTGGATTTCCCAGAGTTGTATGTACTTTGCCTGCCATTTACCCAGCAATCCTCCCATGAACATCCCTTGTTTGCCATCTTTCCTGGAGGAGCAACTGAAATTATTAATCCCCCAGTATTTTTGACTTCTGCATCATGAACTTACGAAAAGTAAAACTAAAAGCAGGGCTGGTGTGAATAGGCTGCTCAGTAACAAAAGGGGAAGAAAGCAAACCCAGCTGTAATCCATTGACATATTTTTTGTCTCAAGTATCTCTTCAGCAGGTTGGTTCTCTTTTTATAGAGTATCTCTTTAGGCTGGTTGTGCAATGAGCAGCATCAGTGATATAAACCAATGCCTATTTGCTTTGTTATTAGAACAGAAGGACTTTCAAAATGAGTATTTCAGGAGGCTGAGCTGTCCCCAAGCCACCTGTTAGAGAAAGTAGGACAGTTGGAGCATCTGATGTGTGCTGGAGCAGAGGTTCCTCTGCAGCCCATGATGTGGCTGTGATGAGGTAGTTGTGTCCCTGGGACACACTGCAGCAGGGGGATGCCCAAAGGGGGCTGAGAGCCCATGGGAAGCTGCTGCTGGAGTGGGCTCCTGGCAAGACCTGTGGACATGTGGAGAGAGGAGCACACAGTGGAGAAGCTTTGCTGGCAGGACTTGTAAACCTGCAGGTGACTCACACTGGGGATGTCAGTTCCTAAAAGACTGCACCCCATGGAAGAGACCCACGCTGGGGCAGTTCACAGGAGACTGCCATGGGAGAGAGCCCACACTGGAGCAGGGGAGGACTGTGAGGAGTCCTCCCACTGAGGAGAAGGAGCAGCAGAGACACGTGATGATGTGACCACAGCCCCCATTCCCCATCCCCCTGCACTGAGGAGAGGAAGGAGAGAAATTAGAAGTGAAGTTGAACCCAGAAGAAGGGAGGGGTGAGGGAAAAGTGTTCTAAGATTTAGGGTTATTTCTCATTATCCTGTTCTAATCTGATTGATAATAAAAATTGTACTCATTTCCCTAAGTCAAATCTTTTTGGCCTGTGGTGGTAGTTTGAGAGTGACCTCTCCCTGTCCTTATCTTGACCCATGAATTGTTCATGATATTTTCTGTTCCCTGTGTATTTGAGGAGGGGAGCGATAGAGCAGCTTTGTTGGGCACATGGTGTCCAGTCAGGATGAATCCACCACAGGATCTCAGATACCAGATTTTGATTGGGAAAGTAAACCTGTGCTTTATGCAGCACAAACATACAGAGCAGCAGTGACTGAAGAACAATGAAATCTGTCTCTTGTCATTGAATTATAAATAATACTTAACATATGCATGTAATTATGACCAGGATTACATACACACAGCCAAGTGAGAGCTGTAACGTGCTTGGAGAATCAGCATGATCTTTACAGTCCCGTAGGAATTATGTGACAGCATGTTCATTTTACAAAAATGCTCCTAATGCGCCATTTTCTACTCCTGATAAGTTACTGTTGTCTTGCCTCTCATCTTGGCAGCTGGAGATCTTTAACCTGGAGATCGTTAATTACCCATTGTCTTGGGGACCGGGGAGGACTTAGGATGAAGGGCTAACCTTCAAGGCCAGGCTGTCACCACATGCCATGCTCTACATACCCCAATGAACAAAATACTGACTGTGGCAAGGGTTGTGCAAGTGAAAAAATGGGAGAGGAAAAAAACTTGTTGAGAATGTAACAAAAATGGCAGCAGATCTGTGGTTTTACAAGTGGTTTCTTCACTTATGACCAATTACTGTATTTACTGCTCCTAAATTTGCAACACCTGTACCAATCTCACATCTCCGCCGCTGCAATAAGTGCCAGATGCACTGGAGAAAATCCCGTGGCCCAAGAGAGAGATAAGGAATGTGTCTCATTTGATATCAGTTGAGCTGCTTATTACAACTGTTATTGCTGGTACTTATCCCATACACCACGGATATCTCACTTTTTAAGCAAAAGGAAAAGTATAATAGTCTTCTCTTCTGCCTTTTGGAATAGAATTCACTTAGTTTTTAGTTGTTTTTTGAGAGAACAACTTGAAATTCTTCTGTTTAGAAAGGTCCCTCCCTACTTCATGAGTCCAGACATATCCTGCTGAGAAGTATCTTGCTCTCTCTGACATCCTGCATGTCTTGCCTATGCCCCTGGTGTGAGCTGCTGGTCAAGGAACAACAGCTGCACAAGGAACATGAGAAAGAATGGAGACTCCTATTGATTTGGAAAACTGATCAGGTTCTTGCATGATTTAATTCTGAGTACTTTTGCACCAAGCCCAATAATGTTTCCAGTCATAATTCTAGAAAATCAGTTACTTGTTTGCATATTTGGTCATGATCATGCAAAACAGAAAAAAAATAATGATTACATTAGATTTCCTACCAGGATAAGGCAGACAATTTTTCTCTGCAGCTTAGTTGTAGCTCTTTAGGGACTAATAAAAGTTATAATACTGTATCTTGTTAAAATCATTAAGTAACTTTATCCAGTTTTATAGAAGAAAATATTGTCAGCTTGTCTGCCTGCTTTGATGTAGAAACTTTTTCTTGGGTAAAGCTTTTTCCATTGAAGTCTTATTCATGTAGTTTTTATTATTTTATTGTTTTCACACGTGGACCCTATTATCAGCTTAGGAATGAAATGGTGCTTCTGTATTCTTTTAAACAGAGAGTTCAATGAAAATATTATTAATCTTTCTGGAGTATTTATTCAGCATTACGAGTAGCATATCTGTGGCGTCAGTGTTAATGATTTTGTGCAGGAAGGAATGACATCTCTCTGGTGACCCCAAAGCGCTGTGGCTTTGCCAAGTATTATTTTGTAGCACAGACATCTACTACTGGTTGCTGTGGTTCCATGGAAGAGTGTATTAGCTACAGCATTGATTTTTCTCGTGCTCTTACATAGGCAGGAAAAAAACTGTGTTTGCTACAATTCATTTGAAGGGGAATCAAGCAAGGTTTTTGCATTCCTCTAGCCTCAGCTCACAGGGAAGTTTGGGTCCTCCGTTTGTATGTGATACCAAGGTGGTAGCACAAAAAAGGGTAGATTTTTTACAAACCATGGGGTAATGAGCTACAAGTGAAACTTATCAAGCCTGTATTCAGTATGTGTCTTTTTCTACTGGGAACTGGGGTGGAAAAGAGAAAAAAGTTGACCTTTCCCAGGCAAAGGTAAAAGTTGTGCTCTGAAATGGAGGGTGGTAGCTGATACGGGACCCTGGCCAGGATCTGACCCCTGCCCATAGTGAAAGATGCCAGAGAAATATTTGTATTTTTGTCCTCTGAGTGGATCAATCCTGCAGCTGTATGAGGCATGACAGGCCCCCAGTGCTGCACTTTAACTCTTGTCACACCGTTGGGCCTGGATCTGTCTCCCTAGTTTATTTTTAGAAGTGATTTGGCACAGAGAGAAGTGCCGAGGCTTGCCCTTTCCCTGTGGAGGGGAGCTCTGATTATTCCTTTTGCTGCTGCATTCTTGTTTGTCTGTCTCTAATCTATTCTACCTCTGGAGGCATTTCTACTGCTCTCATTACTATGGTATGTGAGCACTTTGTGCAATGAGCTGAAGAGCAGAGTCAAATACAAAACCCCCCAGCAGGATCCTGCACCATTTTCTGCTTCTCTCTTTTCAGGGAGGTGCTGGGAGTGGGGAAACTGTTGATTTTGCCATCCCCTTTCTTTACCTTCTGTTTCTGGCCCCAGGATGGTTATTGCTTGCTGTGGTTCCTGTCCCACCACCGTGTGCTGGACCTCCTGTATGGGGCTTTCCACTGGGACCTGTGGGTCCAACACTCTGAAACAACATCAGCTGTGATGGGGCTACTGCAGTTCTGCCCAGATAATACCCCTGAGTTACAAACCAGGATATCCCCCATCAGCAACAATGTGGTCTCCTTTAGACCATTTCAGAGTGATGTGATTTTTAAACTCATGTTTGTTTGAGAGCCTCTTGTGCTCTGGACTACTCCCTTTCCAGCTTGGACAGCAAACTGTGACACTTCCTCTACAAGCAGGTCTTTATCTTTTCCCTCTCATGAGCTGATATGATCCTTTAATTGCAGTGCCATTTGCCCATGCCAGGGTTTAGTCACAAGGCCTGAGTGTGTGTTTTATGTCATACATGTAATACCTGGAGGAGAATGGGTTTTGTCCTCTTCCTTGGTGCAGAGGTGAATTGCTGCCAGATACATGGAGGGCCAAAGAGCTGTGCACAGAAAAGTAGAAGCACAACCAGCCCACACACTTGGTGGCAACTTGTCATGTCAGGGACACTGTTTTCTGTAGCCTTCCCCCTCTCGTATCCATAGTGTTAGGGGGAAAAAGACAGGCTGAAAAGTGCCTGGATCTCTAGAAGATGCAATTCCCTGTGCTGACAACCCAGTTTGTGGTGCTGCTGAGGTGCCTGTCTTATTCCTACACATACATACTCTACATTCCCTGTGCAGCATTGCAAAGAAACACACTTGCCTGTGATAGTTGGAACACTCTGGTAACTGCTGAGGTGTTTCAGTTTTTCCTCCTTTTGGCAAGGGATCCCTGCGAGGTGGAATACTTCTGTTTTCAGCACTGATGGAGAGAATAAGAGGTACTCGTTCTCCATCTGCTGAGCACTTAAATTGTTATTCCTTCATGCTTTCCCCACCCTTCAAACATAAAATTGGCAGAAACAAATGAAGCTGTAAAATAACAGCTCTGAATTAAAGCTTAATTGTGCCAAGTGCTGTTAAAAAGAGCATTGCCCTCAGTACGCTCTTAACACTTCAGCTGTTATGGCTGCTGGGAGGAAAGTTGTTCATTTTTACCTGCCTGGGTACTCTGGGGTTAATACACCCCACACTAGGACAGTCAGTGTTAAAATCATTGTCTGGAACAAGTGGCAATCCGACTACAAATGTAGTTGAGCAGCACCAGTTAATAGCCTGGCTGTTAATAGCTGGATGTACGGGATTGCCAGTGAAAATACCCAGAAATGGGCAGGGCCCTGCTTAGAAGGAAAACCTAGTAGGAGCAAGCACAGTGCTGCTGGGAAGGGGGTGGGATTTTTACAAGAGTCATCAAAAACTGATGTGGGTGTCAGGTCTCTTGGACAAGACAAAGTGAGCAGTGTAATGCTGATCTATCATAAACATTTGTTTAAAGTCTTCCAGGAGACTCACCCAGCCCAGGCAGAGGGCCCCGTGCATTAGCTGACTGTCAAGCAAAGCTACTTTGTATTCATAGGCAGGTAGCAGCCTGTCTGAAAATCTGCCAGATTTTCTATTTAATTATCTATGAGGGACGTGTCACCATTAGGGCTGTTTCCTCTTTTGCATTCTTTGAGGAAACACAAGAACAGGCTGCCTCTGCCAATGACAGGGAGATTCAAGGATGCCTGGGAAGAGTGGCTTTGCTGGGGCTGCAGCTCTGTTTGGGCTGGTCAGAAAAAATTGGCAGAGGCCACACTCTGTGCATTGAACCTGAAATGTTTTGTGGTAACTGGTCTCAGGGATGTTTTCTAAAGAAATGATTTGGGAACCAATGTAGACTGTAATTACTTCTGATAACAGGGAGAAATGTCTCCATCAGACCTCTCACCTTTTCTACCTTGAAACAGATATTTTGAGTATACTGGTTTTCCTGCAAAATTAGAAAAGATTTTCAGTTGAATGATGAACTCTAACAAAAGAAAAGAAATTGCCCTTTTTTCAGCTCTAGGTTATGTCAGGGCAAGGAGATTCATATGCCAGCACTTCTGAGAACCTAAAAGGCCATCTTACATTTTTAGTCAGTTAGAGGATGCATGCCTCGTGTACTACAGGCTGAAAAATCTCTTATAAGATCCACACAATTTTCTCTAAGATTCAGATTGTTTTTCACTTTATCTTTGATTATTTATTGTTGGTTTTCTCTGCGGTGAGGAAAACCAGTTGCTCAGAGCAATAATCTCAAGCCTGTGCATGTCAGATGAGGATGTGTGATTAATTGGCTGGAGTGAGAAGGGTGTCTCATTTAGATGATTAGTTTGATGATGGTGGTGTGGTGAGCCAGCTGACCAGCTAAATGCAGCCACCTGATGATCTCAAAGTGAGATGAGATTATAATAACAGCAGGTTATAGGTAACAGCAGGTCTGGAGCTGCCCTGACCCTTTATTGGTAGGTGAGGTCTGTGCACTAAACATGGTTTATTTTTAACTTCATGGAAATATTAGACAACAGAATAATATGAGTAGATTTAGTTATCAACATTCTGGGTTATTTAGAAATTCAAATTAAAGGACTTAGACTATGGTGCTGCCAAGAAGCAGTAACATCCAGGGGATTCAATCAGGATGAGCAGAGCTCATATTGCAGCTCCACTGCTTACACAGTGGACAATGCTGGGAAAACAGTTTTTCTTACCTTTTTTCAAAGGTGTCTCTTTTCTTTGAGTGCAGAAGCTAATGTGCTGTGTGCTTGGTTTTCAGTGCCAGAGCCAGGGACTGGTGCAAATGCTTAGGGCTCACCATTGCTGAGAATTTGTCATTTGCCACCCTCATATTTGACCAGAGGACCTTAAAGAACTCAGTCATGGATGTCTTTTGGAGATTCTGGCAATGGGTGTGTGTAGAACTGGAATAGCAGCCAAGGCTTCAGCATCTTTGAATAGTACTTTTGAAAGTACTGAGGAAAATGGCAAATTAAATGGAGACAATTGCCTCAAGGGTTTTGGTGCACTAAAGTAAGTAGAAACATGAAATCTCCAGAATTTACAGTGGTCCAGCCTCAAATGCCTCTGGAAATGAATGGGAAATACATGATTTAGTTAGTTATTAAGGCAGTCCAGGTTCCTGGTGCTCCCTTTCCTTCAGAAAGGAGTGTCAGCAAGCAATCCTTGGTTCAAGAAATGTATCTTCAGAATGAATTTTTTAAGTCAGAAAGGAAGAAATAGAGAAGCTTTTTGGACATTCAGGGAAACTTAGGCTGAGAGCAGGTCAAGATACAAAGCAACCACTACCCTTTCCCTGCAAATTCATATTGGTATTATTGGAAAAATACATTAGCAGATGTGCACTTTCCTGAGGAGAGTGCAAGTTGCCATAATTAAGAGAAGGATGATGTATTATTTAAGAGTAATTTGCAATTAGTGTTCCTAAGTGCTCTGCTATGTTATTGGTTTCTTCTCTCTGTCTTGATCAAATGCAGTTGGATAATGTGTAAATTAAAAATGATGGAAAAATCAAATTCACTGTGAGTAGAGCTCTGGCTCTCTGGACTGAAAAGAGCTGGAAGATAAATTGGCAGTTGCTACTCTGGTTGCAGAGAGTGGGTGGCAGAGCAGTGGTGGTGGGACCCTGGGGCACTCTGGGCATGGGAAATTTGGGAGTAAACTGAGGTCTTCAACTTTCCAGCCAATCCAAGGCAGAGCTGGGAGGGAGGGGATTTGCATCTTCCCATGGAATCACATTTCTGCAAGTGTTTCTCTCCTCAGGGTGGGAATCTCTGCACAGTAGGAAAAGCAGAACTTAGCTGTCAGACCTCCTGGATGTTTGCTGGAGGAGAAACCCACCTGTCCTCAAGTCTCAGTCCTGCCTTTGGGGAATGTACCTGCTCTAGATTTTATGCATTCCCTGGAAGAGGTTGTAATTATGCTTCACATGCCCAGTGATAATTGGGCAAATGTTGATAGTTCAATTATTTCTCAGAAAGTGTTGAAAAATACATGTCTCCTCCAGTGTTCATGCTTCTCCATGGATCAGAAGTTTAAATGCTTTGAGACCAAGGAGAAGTTCTTTACTCTGTTAGAATCTCTACCTCTGCATAGGCACATGTTGCCACTGTCACATAATGCCAAATGAAGAAGTTTCTCAAGTTCTTTGTCACCTTCTTGTGTTGTCACATTTACCTTTCCCTTCGCAGATTTATCCATGCAGTGGCTATGGTAGAGGATGATCAAATATAATTTATTAGTTCAGACATTTCCCCACTTTTCATGGCTTTAGTAATGTCGTAAGAATATAAAAGTGTTCAACGTGTAATGTCAGTGCAAAGAATTAAATATTTATCATATGTATAGTATTCCAGGGAGCAACTTGGGATTGATTAACATGTAAATTTGCATACAGGAGCATTAGGAAATGCCACAAAGTGGATCATTCTGTCCTAAAAATACATGCAGAAACATGTTTTGTTTTCAAATTTTCAGATATATGTGTTTAAAAGAAACCTAAACAACTGTGATTGACATGATCCTGTAATTCTGCTGGCTTCAATGTCTGATTATGCTACATACCCCATAGGGCAGCTGTCTCAAAGGCTTTTTGTCTATCTATGACTGTCAGTCTCTTCTGGTTTTGAATCAGCATCAGTTTTAATTTGAGCTGGTGTCACTGTGAGCACCCAGTGTTTCAGCTACCAGAGTAATGGTTAATTTGCATGGTTGGAAGGAGTCACATAGCTGTGGCTTCACAAATTCTAGTTTATCAGACAGAACATGCTAATCTACTGTTAGTGTGCCCTTAGATTGGTGGGTTAATACCTCCATGAAACAGCTGCAGATAGCCTCGATGCACGTTTTCAGCAAATGTATTTTATTTCAGTACTGAAGTGGGCTTCAGGTGCTCACATACTTATTGCAGCTCAGAGGATGGGCAGTCAATTGCTGAGCTGTAATACCTCAATCATTTTTGGTATGGGAATGTACCTATGCTTTCTGGTTTTATTAAGAGTTTGATTTTTTGTTACAGGCCAAACTTGAGTTGGCAGTGGCAAACTGAAAATGCTTTTGAGTCTTTTTCAAAGTCAAGCAGATCAATTTCAACGTTTTAAAGTGGTTTATATTTGTCACTAGTGCTACCTGGCCATTTAAGCAGAGCCTCCTAGGAGGTCATTGCTTCTATCTGGGTGAATGAAATTGCTTACCCAAACTAGAAAACCATGAGGATTTTCAACCTTTTCTCACTAAGGGGATATTTCAATATCTCCTTTGTTTAATCTGGCAGTTTTTGAGATACCCACACAGGAGTTAGAGGCCTGTTTTTTGGTTTTTCCTAAGCTGAGTCTATTGAGGTGTTTGACGCTGGTCTGGCTTGTAGAACATCCTGCTGTGAAGCCAGCAGTTCTCTTGCAGAGATCACGTCCCACCATCCTGTTGGAGGTTATAGCCCATGGAAGATGTGTTTGTTCTGTAGCTCTCAAATATCTTTCCCTCTCCTGAAAGATAGGAAAAGCTGTCTTTGATTCCACAAAGCTGTACTGATGTTAGAGGAAAATGCAGAATGGAACTGAGCTAACTTACGGATATTGCAATATCTATTTTGCCATCAAGTTTAACAGAAAACTGTGGCTTTCAAAAAGCCTCTTGCATTTAATGGAAGAATTCCAATTGGAGTCCCTCCATCATAGCTGTGCTCCTGATAATAAGTTTCCATTATATTTGCAGCAGTCAGCATGGCTCCAGGTATTTAAGAATCCTAACTAGTCAGAATTGCCCAAATCTTTTTTACTTAATATTCTCTTCCAGTTTCTTGTCTCCTGGGAGAGGAGAGGGTACCAGAGTGGGTGACCCTAAGCCCATTGAAGCACCTTATATGACCTTATTTTCTGTCTTACCAAAAACATTTTTTCTAAGCAGTGACCTTTTTCTTTTTAAAATCGCATTTCAACCAGAGTTGTGAGGTTTATTTGTGCAAGTGTAAATACCTGATACATAAATATTTCTGGTTTCTTTTGTCTTTTAAGTGTTCAGAGCACTGATGTGATAGGATGCTGGGAGTTTGGTTATTAACAAAATAGTGATGCTGTTCTGAGGATTAGATTAGATTCAAGGTACAGCCCACAATGCTTATTCAATTTCTGACTTTCTTAGAGAATTCAGACTAATAAGAGACAAACCTGAAAGAGAATTACCATTTTTATGAGTTATCATGATGCATGATAGGATAGCACATAGTTGAATCAGATGGTTTTAGATGCCAGGTACCAAGCCTGTGGTGTTGATGAAATTCCATAAAAAGGAAAAATGAAAGAAATGGAAAAGAATAAAACATGAACCAAGAGTTGAAATATTTTATGAAACACATGCTAAATCTCCCTGCTTTAGGACTGGTGGCCTACAATGGAGCAGAGCAGTGGGCCAAAAGGAATAAATCTTACTGAATCAGTAAGACAATTTTATGCACAGCATGAATTCAGAAAGGGGAGGAAAGGAGGAGGCCATAAGACAAAGCTTAGCAGGAACAGAGAGAGGTAGAATATATTTGTAAGAGAATGCAATTGTAAAAGGAAAGGAAAATTGACACAATATGGACAAATATGATGAACTCACTTTTTTGTTCTATAGCAATTTGTCTTCTCTGTCAAAGCCTATTCTACCATTACCTCACTCATTTGCTGAGTACTAACCTGTGCTTCCCTGGGTCATCTGTTGTTCCCAAGAACTTTACTATCCATTCAGAACACCTTGAGGCTTGATTTTGCATTATGTTGGTGACACTAAGTTTAGTCCTGATTTATATTGTTCTAATCATATAAAAATCACACACTTCTTTGGTAACACTCAGCATTTCTTTAGGGTTTATCATTCATTGATCTCAGAGCACTCTGTGGCAGTAAATAATGATCACTTCCACCACATGGCAGATGATTAAAAAACCAAGGAAAGCAGAGAGCACTTGCACATTTTGCCAGTGATCACATGGTATGGCAGGGAACACAACCCAGATCTCCTGATGCCTTGCCTATGAGATCATGCTGCTTCCCTAAATAAAATTAAAATGGGGTTCTGCAGTAAAAAAGGGAATGACTCTGCTCTGATACCAATCTTGGTGAGATCAGCGGTGGGCCTCCATTAATAACACTGTGTTACTGCTGGCTTCACTGGGAACACTATTAGACTTCCTCAATAACTGGAGAAGAAAGTGCCCAAGCTTTGGTTTCAATCTGTATACAAAATACTGTAGAACACACAGCAGGAGTGCTCCAGCAGGTGAAAAAAATAATCATTCACCTTACAGTTTACACAGCAAATCAAGTATTTGCTATATCCATCCAATCTGTAACTAAGAAAACCCCACTGTTCTTTTCCCTAAGGTGTGGCAGTGTCCCCAGTTCATCTGGGATTTTCTGAGACTCACATGTCCTCCATGGGATGCATATGTATCACACTACTCTTGTCCCTCTCTTTCTTCTCCATTCTGGTTGGGAAATGTGTTTTTAATAATGTGAATCAGAGATTGTGTTTCCATGCTACCAGCACCACAGGAAATTCATCTCTTACTAACAATAAAAAAAGACTTAGTGATTTCAGTTGGAAAGGAGTTCAGGACAAGTGCAGTGTTCCACCACAGGGTGTGAAGATGTGGGAGCTGGGCAGCAGTGGCCATTGGGAAGAGCTGTGGCTGTGTGGAAAATAGACTGCAGCAGGGAGAATACAAAGCAGTCCCAGGGTATGAAGGAGTTGGGACGGCTGTTTGGGTCAGTTGGTTCTATGGCAGTGCTTCATGGAGACATGGAGATGCCAGCATCACAATGCTGAAGGACACTGAGTTTTTAAGGTCCCCTATCAAAATTATAAATCTGGGGCTCTGTTACTCCAAGGTGGACGATGTATCCTGTGCCCAAAACCATTTATGCCTTTGTTGCCCCACATGAAAAGAGGTAGAGGAAAAAAAGATGTTACTGTTTCACTATTTGCAGGTGTACCATTTATTTGCTTTTCCCTAAAAGTATACACTTTTCCCTCTTGGATCTTTTCTCCCCCTCTTAAGAAGTGTTTTGTATCAAAAGGTTTGGATGAATGGTCATAGCAGATGTTTAGGCCGCCTTGGTGCACATTTGTTTGTTTGTGTTGGATCAGTTGGGCTCTGTGTGGTGTGTGGCCCACAGATCCTGAACACCTGAGGCAGAAAAGTTTTCCTTACAGAGAACAGTAAGCTTCTGCTCCATGGTGCAGACAGGACCCCAGTTCTGCTCACCCTTTCCTTGTGTGTGTAGCCTTGGCTAATTGTAGAGGCATGAGGGGGATTGAGGGTTTGTGTCAGGCAACCTGACCCCAAGCTATCTGCTGATGACTTCTGCAGTAAAGCTCTCTGATGTCAATGCAAATGTGGGGGTGCCCTGAATTAAGATGCAATTTGCTGGGAAATAATAAACTTAGCAGCAGTGAAGCCTAGGTACATGAACATAAAGTAGTCTAAGTGATAAATGACAGGGCAAAGGTGTAATGCTACTTCAGTGAATGGAGCCTGGGTTTATACCTTTCAAAAATATGGCTGTGATTCATCTTCATGGGTCAAGGTTTGTTTGTGATCCAGTAGAGGAATATGTAGGAATATGACCATGAAGTGTCTTAACATTGCACAATTTACCTGTAATGCTGAATTACTGTGGTGGCATGAAGTGACCTTTTGTACTTTCTTGTGCTTCCTCACAGTTGTCCATGGTCAGGACATCCCATGAAATCCTTCTGTCATGATAACGTGTTGAATGTGTGGCAAGTCATATCTGTAGTGATGCTCTGCAATGACTGACCATTTTCTTGTAAAAGGTTTTAAAGGACATATTTAATATGTACACTTGATGACATTAAAATACTTTGCTTTAAAACACAGTAGGAACAACAAAAAAAGCAACTTTGAAGTTGGTATGGAGTTCTGGCCTTCCTTTGCTTTGGTACTTCAAGTTTATACACAAAACAAATACTGGGTTGCCATGGTAACTGCTTTTTCACAGGTTCACCCTGTGTAACATGCTATAAATCTTTGTTATGTGCTAGATGGCCAGAGATAAGGAGGTAAAATCTAGGCTCAGAGTTTGATGTATGGAAAGGAAAGTATAAAGTGTGCTCATGTGGAAGTAATTCAAGCAGTGCAAAGCACACAAATGTGCCAGTTTATCAGTGCATGTCTCTCTATTTTAATTAGTATTCCTCTCCTGGGAATACCTGCTTCATCAAGTTCTCTGTATTTACAGGCCATCCCATAGAGCTGAAATTGTAATATTATAGCTCTGTCATGTCACTCATGGTTTTCTTAATAAACATTGCAGCCACCTATTTCTTAATGGGATTTGCCCAAAGCAGACTGACAAACAGAATTTGTGATGACCTCTGTGGAAAATCATTATTGCCTTGCAAGGCAGTTAGTGTCCCATAAATCAGTAAGGTTATAACTTGCACTCTCCACAGAACACAGCTCCTGCCTCCTCCATTGCCCTGCTGGGCTCACACATTTGTGCTGAGGATAATGCCTGCACTGGGCTAATCTTCCATTGCACCAGTAGATTTTCTAAGTGTTTCAGTCCTGTTCAGCATGTACTTTGTAGTCAGTGTCCTGGTCATTTTTGGTAATGAGAGTGCAGCACAATTCTGGCATAAGCAGTTTCTGCCTTGAAAAACTTTCAGACCAAACAGAGGCAGCAAACAGAAGTTTTAAGACAGAAATCACAGGGGTGTCAGAACTTCCCAAAGTGCACACAGAGCTGCAGCAATGTAGTGGGGAGCAGAGGGCAGCTGAGAATTGGGTCTGTCTGGCTGTGAGGCATTGCCAGGTTTGTCCTCAGTGTAGGATTTTGTACATGTTCATGATTTTGAATGAGACAGAAAACTGAACTTCTCAATGTCTCCTGGTGATTGTAACCTTGTTGTGTGTTGCAGGGTAAAGCAGAGTGAAAACTCTGGAGTGAGAATCTTTTGAGCGAAAAAATATGAAATGGTTTATTAGCATCGTACCAGATTTCAATGACATCCTGTGTGTGTACAGGGAAATATGCAAAAAACCCAGTCCTTGGTCACACAGTGTTGTGATGCTACTCTTACAGGTATTTGAGGACTTGATATTCTTGAGTTTCTCAAGCTCACCTCGTCTTTTCACCCTTTTTCCTTTGTGGAGAATGTGTTCCTGGTGAAACACAGTCTTAAAACATGAAATGCATGAAGTACATTAAAACATGAATAACTGGCAACATACTCTAGTTCTCTGCAACAGGTAGATCAGAACAACCCAGAATTTCCAACAAAAACCTGGCTTGCGGCCCTGTTTCTACTTTTACTCATGGAATGAAAGCCTAAGGAGAACCATGATAGCAAGCAGGTGCATGTAGATGTTTGTCTTCATTTCTTTCTTAACAGATACTGAAAGGCAGTTCTGCTAAAACTCTGAATTCTTGATCTATGCTTCACTGGGTTGGCATGGAGATCTGACACCTGAAATACTGGTTTCAAGGGCTGTCCCATGTTCTTCTGATGATCTGCAGCACTGCAGCACCACACTGGTTTTCACCAGTGAAATTCTTTTTGCTAGGCAATAAACTTAGTCGAGGAAATTACCCCCATGTTATACTAATGTTAAAAGTGTTGTGGCTAATTGTAAATATTTGTATTGTGTTTAGTTATCCTGGAACTTGGGAGCAGCTCAGACAAAAGCCTAAGATTCAGATTCTATTTACTGAAGGAAAAGCGTTGGGCAGCGTCTGATTTGTTTTGCATTGATTGCTTTATCCATTAAGCTTACATACAGGGAAGCTTTTGGGAATGGCATCAGGCTGTAGGTAGGCAGCACTCCAGAGAGCTGCTGGAGGGGCGCTTTGCTTATTACCAGCCACGCTATGGATGGGGGCATCAATTGCCAGGAAAGTATTGAACGGTGAGACAAAAGGCTGACCTTGCAATGGGCAGCATTAGGGGTTTGTAATGGACCATTTCCTGGATGAACCAGGCACTCTGGCACCGGCCCCATCCCCTGTCCAAATGAGAAAACAAAAGTGCCTGAGAACCAGAGCCTGCCTTGGCTGTCGGGCTGTTACTAGCACAGGGCAGAGCCACTTGCTGAGATCTCCTGTGAGCTTCTGGGTGTAAAAGGAAGGAGCTGCAGCCCTCACCAGACACCAGAGGTCTGATCCTTACATAAGGGTCACAGGTAACAACAACATAAATAACAATAACAATAACATATTATTATTATTGTTAATAATAATAATAATGTGTCTTTTAGGGGATAAAGATCAAAATGGCCGAGCAAAGGTAGTTTGGTCATTAAAGACCTTTATAAGCTTCCTGGGTGCTGAGTGTTTTCAACTTTCCACGAATCAGGAGTCCCAAAGGATTTAGTTGGCTCCAAAGCACAGAAGGCTGTGCTATGTCCCAGTCGTTCAATGTGTTAAAGGATAACTTGGGTTTCCTGAATTACCTCGGTTTTCTTCCATTGAACACAGGACCTGGAGAGGAGACAGTGGGACTTAGCACTTTCCCTGATGTTGGGACGTGGCCAGAGTATACATCCAGAGGAGTGGGAAAAATTTCCCAGACATGATGGTTTAGATGTGCCCATGTAAACACTGTCTGCTTTTCCTGATTTATTTGACGATGTCACCTGGATAAACTTCTACAATGCTAAGCAGTACCTTTGAAACTCCATCTCCTGCAGGGAATACTCACTTCCCACTTTTATGCATTTGATCCGAGTACTTCAATCGCCAGCTTAGGTGATCTGTATGAACTCACTGGAGTCTCCAGTGGCAATTCAGTTTCTAAGCATCAAACTAGGAGCCACTTCTTAAAGGGAGGATTTTTTATGCGTCTTTTTCTAAAACTGAAACAATCCAATAATGCTCCTTAAGTGCATTGTAGAAGTCTTATAAGAACTCATTCAGTGACTGTTTTGAGAGACCTGGAACAAGATAAAAAACATCTTCAGTCTTGCTGTGGCTGACTCCATTGCATCCAGATGGAGGATAATTGTGGTTAACTATCTCTCAGCAAAAAGAGTGGTGGTTAGACATTAAAGGGTGCAAAGCATGAGGTGAAATTAGTATCAGAGATGATGAGGATACTGACTTTAAACATGTGCAACAGAGTAGAGATGATACTAATTTTGTAATGGTTGCATAAAGGTGCATTAGGAAGTGGAAGTGAGGTTTTTTGTCTACTCAGTTTCTGTATTGAGAGTTGAAATCTTACACAACTTCTGACCAGCTTGAAAAGTTTATTGAAGCATTGAATATCTTTTCAGCCTGTTTTTTGTACAGGGCATGGCACAGGGAAACTCTTCTGTGGAAAGGGATCTTGTGTTGTCACTGTGCATGTAATACATCTGCTTCTTGGCTAAAATACTTCCTCTTGATTGAACTTCTTGAAGAAGCTCCAGATGCATCCATGTTTTTATTAGCAAGATAACTAAATCCAGTTTACAAACAGAAGGCAGCCTCTCCTGTCGTTGTGGTTCTTTTAATGCATCAATTTTAAAAAATAGATTTTTTTTCTAGATAACATGTTTTTCATGCACTGAAGTTCTCTCACACTGTCATTTCTTCAAAATGGAAAAAACAAGCTTGTTTAGTTTCCCATGGTGCTATCATCCAATCATTAATGTATAAAAAAGGATAAAACAGAAATGAAATGGAAATAATGTAATGACTCATATTTAAAGATTTATCATATATCTACCTTATTACTGTTTGTCTGCCTTTTTCTTTTCTAAATGAAATCTATGGCAGATTACAAAAACTGGAAAGCTTTTCTTCTTTCTGCACATTCTAGAAAGCTGTGTGTTAGGCAAAACATATGGACACATGGACAAAACTGTTAATGAATTAGCATCTTAAATGATTTTAAAGACCCCATCAGGAGACAAACATGAAATAGTAAATTATGAAATTGTTTCTTTACATGTGAATTACCTACCAGGTTTCCTCAAAAGAAGGTTTTGTCCCGATGAAAATTATATGCCCATATCTTTGTATAACCAAAGCAAGTAACATAACCTTTCCTTTAAACTCTTGTGATTAAGTGTAAACTCGTATTTTTTGATGTATCCATAATTGATTGAGTTTACAAAAGTGTGACAGCAATTTGTCTTTAGGAAAGTTGCTTTGTATTAATCATACTTGGTTGTGGGGAGAAGTGTGGGTGTGACTTTTCAAATTAGGCAGCCACAGAGAAAAACACTTAGTGATTTTCTTCAAGTAAGTTAATGTTTTGAAAATTATTTTCATTTGAAAGCAAACAATCTTGAGATCTGGGTTCGAGAAAGAGGAGGGATCTTTTATTTTTATTCTCATTTAATGTTCCACTCTCTTCGTTGGCATTTTTCTTGCTCTAAAAAAATTAATTAACTTAATTGAGTTCATTTGGAAATAGTAACAGAAGGATGACAGACGCGTTTGTTGACCCTTTCCCTAATGAGGGAGCATTGTGTCATTCAGTAGCTGCCCAGTGCTGTGCATGCATGGAAGGAGTACAGCAGTGGTCCCACTGCCTCTGCCACTTAATGAGCAGAAAACATCCCCCCACTTCATTACCAGCCTGCAATAAAAGCTGCAAAGATGCTCCTCCTGGTCCCCTGCTGGGGGTAGCAAGGCCATCTCTAGTGCCCATTCAGGGCCTTCCTTGTCTGTGTCCAGACTGAAGAACTTTTAGTAGGACAAAACTCTTTGGAAAAAACAACCAAGATAAAAAATGAAGACGTTTCCATCTGGAGGAGGAGGAGGATGCCTCGTCCCTCTGTGCCCCTGCCATCTCTCAGCAGCCAGCATTGGCATTGCTGCTGTGGCCCCTCCAATCCTGTCTTTCTCTGGCTGGGGGTATTTACAACTGCCAGCTCTTCCTCAGGCTTTTCTGTGTGTTTGCATGCCAGTGTCTGTGCTGGCTCCTGATTTTTGTCTGGGCTTCCATGTGCAATTGTTCTGTGAAAAGTAGTTCTGTGCACCTGAATAACAAACATCATCTGGGACAGGAGGTTTACTCAGAGAGATCTAGCCATTGTGGAATTTTCACTTTATGCTGGGATCATGCAGGGAAAGATGACTACACAGAAGCCTTAAGTAATCTCTCAGGAATTTGCTTGTATTACTTACATGGATTATCCTTAAAAAAAAAAACAATTAATTTTTTGCTTATTTTTAAAGCTAAAACTGAGCTCACTGTTGTGGATTTTTGTTTTGGTTCTTTTTTTGCTTTCCCTATCTAATCAGACATCGAAGGAGACAGCCCAGAAGTCAAGAATGGGTGCAGGGGAGTTGGGGGCTTATCCTTTGTGGCATCCCCCCTTCTTCCTCAGGTTCAGGCTTCCTCTCCCCCCAGCTGCAGACGAGTGTTGGGGCAGCAGTACAGGCTTGGGTGAAGACAGATCCTCTCCCACATCAAGCCTCCCACGAAGCTCCAGAGGTCCAAATTTGTCTCATCATTTACGGTTTCAGCCTGGATGTTGAAAACATCTGCTAACCTGTCCACAGACATGAAAAAAAGGGGATTTATGTATTGTAGTCAACTTGATTTAGAGGGGTAAGAGTTATTGCAAGACAAGGAGGTATCAGCTGTTGTTCCTCGCAGAGCGAGAACCACCACATGGCCGCAGTAGACTGTTGTTGGCAAGCACGGCTGCAGCTCACTAATGTGCATGTTTCCTACGAAACATGAGGGATGAGCCATGAAAAATGCCAAGCAGCTCTCCAGGAGCAAGGCACACTTGGCTTTCCTCACTGCTGAGCCCTGTTCCCCTGGGGTTCTTCAGCTCCTGAGGCTCTGGTTTACCACACCTCCCCTGTGCAGCGAAACACAGACACACATACTCGAAGTTAAACCTGCTCCTAAGACTTATATAACTCATTAAATACAAGCATATGCGTTTAAATGCTCTCCTGAGTGACATCCTCACAGCACATGCCAGAAAACACGTATTTAATTTCATGCATTTGGTGAAATGTTGATTTTGTTTTATTTATTTTTGTACTTGGTGAGAAGGAAAAGTTCTTTTTATTTTTCTGCAACTTTCTGTATAGAGAGTGTTGAAAACCTGGACTCCACACCATCAGTGAGAAGCTTTGATACCTACTAAATCTAATTACCTCTCCCTGTGGTTTTAAATAGTCAATGGAGATTTCTAAATGAGTGTGCTACATAATAATTAAATTATTTTAACAACAGCTTGTATCTCTAAAATCTGGCTGCAAGGTAAGATGTGTTAGCAATTAGGCATGATGTGTTGAGGAAGAGGCAACATTCCCAGTGCCCAGTATAACTTTGTCAACAAAGCAGCAACATTTATTCATGAAGAGAAGAACTGTGTATTCCTGCAAATGAGATGCCACCATACACCCCAGCCCAGCAGAAAACATCCTGGCTTTGGTCAGCTGTTGCATGAGCATGGCTTTGCTGGAGCAAGGCAGGATTTTGAGGACATTTTTCTTCCCAGTGAACACCATCATCCCCCCCTTGCTCAGGTGAGCAGTTTCCCTATTTAGATTGGGCTGATCATTACAGACTTAGTTCAGCAAAGCTTTTGAGCATGTTCTTACCTTCAGCAGGAAGTTAATGAGCATGCTTTGATGCTTGTGGGTTCATTGCTGTCAAACTAACACTGAAGCAGGACTAGAGCTACCACACTTCAGATGTGTCCAGTTTGACAGTTACTAGGGTAAAAGCTCATAAATTAATACAGGTGGCAAGTTTGTACCAGTAGAGCTTTTGGCTTGGGATCTCCATGGGGAAAGAGGAAATGCTGCTACTTTTCTAAAAGTTGTACTGCCCTAGTGAGATTTTTACCTTTATCTTTTAAAATAATGCCTTCCAGGTGTGGAAGGGAAACCACCTTTCATTGTTTGGCCTGAATGTGCGGTGGGGTTGATGAACCATAAACAGACATGTTTCAAAGTGTTGTCCCCAGAAGAATTTCTGAGAAAAGTGAAGGACCAGACAACATACTTTTATTGTTTTTTAAATGGTTAAGACTGAACCATAAAACCGTAAGCTAATTGACTTTAGAACAGGAAACTTCTTGGAAGCTTTCTCCAGTGGTGTGATAAGAAAAGGAAAAGATAAGGAAAAATGTAGTTTCACTGTGGACAAGCAAGTGAGGGTTGGCTGGGGGGTGAAAATTAGGATATCAGAGGAAGAACATTTTTCAGAAGAACTGCACATAGGCCTAGTGGGGGGAGACAGCTTTTGGAAAAAGGTCTGCATGGATGAGCAGTGCAGAGGAGCTGCTGGAAACTGGCTTCATGCCAACCACTGATCACTGCAGATGTAAAATCCAAAATTGAAAGGGTTCAGTGGTGTGGAACCCTGTGGCACAGCTCTGCTCAGCCTCACCAGCTGGCAGGGCAGCAGGGTGGGCACCAGGGCAGATGTGCTGGGAGGCTGGAGGCTCCCAGGCCCCAGGCCTCCAGCAGCTGTGCCCCTGCAGCTGGGGGCCCATTCTGCACATGGAACTGCTCCTTCCCCAGGCTGTTTGCTTGGGACTGACAACTGCAGTCTGTGGTAGAGGGAAGAAGTTCTCTGGAGGTATCATTGTCTTTATTTAAACTGTGTAAATTACGAAGATTCTGGGGGTTTTGTTTTGCAGGTGGTGAGAGGAGATTGTTCAAGTGCAAAGGTTCAAACTGTGTAACAAATTTCCTATTTATTTTTTGTCATGCCAAAATGAGAACTATATGGTGGTGATGTTTTAAAATCTATACTAAGACAAATGCATGCAGTTGTATATATTCATCTCCTTTGGACACAGGAGGGAATTCTTCTTGCTCGTCTTTAAAGGTCATTGTCCCTAGTCTGTCTAATAACAAAATATTAATTAGAGTAACTGGTATAATCCTCGTTTATCCCTGACAGTCTGCTAAAGCCTCCATAACCCTGCAGGCTTACTGCCAAATTTTAGTGAGTGCAAAAGATGCCGTGGATTTGTGGTCATGGTCGTTTCTTGTGCCGTAAGTAAATGAAATGATCAAAATACACAAGCAGCATCTGACATTAATTGCATGAAATACAGTTCTGCTGAGAGTTAAACAAAAGAGAAATTCACTGCTGGAGACTCCTTGTCTTTAAGATTGATGCTACATGGGACAACAGCCTTAAAATTCATTATTTAAAGTTTATTGGAGGCTGCTGACAGGGGAGGCCTTCTCGATGAAAAGAGCTCTTCATGTGGGATTTCCTAGTTTCCTAAACAGGGTTGGGCTTTAGAGAAGACTGTGTTAATAATAGTTAGACCTTTTGGGTTTTCCTTATGTTCTCTGTAATGCCCAGGAAATCTGTGCTGCTGCTTCATATTCTCAGATTCAGAAATAAGGTAGTGAAGGTATAGGCAGCTGCTTAGTGAACTCTCTTTAAAAAATGACATTTCCATTCCTGTTTGGAAGCAAAAGCACTGTGAGGCTTATTAGAGCTCAATTAACATAATATATTGCAGTCACTACTCTCAGAATGATACCAGACATCCCCCTCGGAGGGGGTAAATTGAATCCTGATAACTGGCATTTAAACAAAACTGGAAACCAGCACTTAATAACAGGCAGAAAAATACAGAACGTAATTGTTCCTCTTCTGAGTTCAACTAAGTCTGGCTGCAGGTGAAGAATTAACCATAGACTTCCATCCTTTGTTAAGAAATAAGTAAAAAAACCACCCCCATAGCCTGAAATAATCATTACCCTTGATAACACGGTTTGCTGTCAGTACAGAGCTTAGAGAGAAGGAGGAGAGTTTTATGGTCCTCAGCTTAGCACATGACGGACATTTATGGAGTTCATCAGGCATTCCTTTGCAGGCCCTACTCTCATTTTCTTAAAGGACAAAGACAATAATTTTTCAGTCTACTACAATCTCCCAGGCTTCTCACTATGATCCTTTACTCCAAACACAGGGGAAGAAGAANCCTTCTCCCAAAAACAGGGGAAAAAAAAAAAAAAAAAAAAAAAAAAAAAAAAAGAAAAAAAAAAAAAGAAAGTGTGTTCCAGCTAAAACTGGGGAGAAAAATCAGTGTTAAGTTAGTGCCTCAGAAACAAAAATCCAATGGCTATTATGTCACCCACAAATCAATATGATTTTCAGGCTTCTGAACAGAGCTTCAAGTTATTTTGGTGTTGTAACAAACAGTTTATGTGAAAATCTTTTTCTCTAAATATCTGCTTTTATCATGATCCCCAAATCATGATCTTTTAAACAAAATCATTATTACAGATACCGGAAATTTTTGGGGCTTTAAAGTGAATTGCATTTAGTCAGTTCCTCCTCATGCCAAAAAGAGAGGCTGCCGTGGCAGGATGCCAAAGCTGTGTCCATACATTGGTGCACTTCATGGGTTTAGCTCAGTGCAGCAAAAACTTAAGCTGGGAACAATCTATCAGAGAGTGGTTGGGTGGGACATTCTCCACTTGAGTCACCCAGCCATGACAGACAGTGCTGCTAAGTAAGAACATTCAGTGCAGCTGGTTTTGGAGAACAATCCTTGATTTAAAATGTAGCCACTGCTAGAAAGTGTCAGCTGGAAAATTTGTTAGTTGGAAAAGAAAGCTGAGTTGCAAGACCTGTTAAAGATGTGGGGAATCGATGAAAAAAATGGTGATGGGTCTGAGGGCATTTAGTTATTTTCATTACATGTAAAACACAGCTAAAATAACTTACTGGGATTATTCACATGTAACCTGAAGTAATTATGACAAAGAGCTGGCAGGCAGGAGCTGCCTTCACAAGCCACTAGTGTTCACACTCCGCACCACACTTTTCCCAAGTTCTTTTTCTCCCCACACTCATATTCAGCAAGATGCTTGAGGCCATGCTTACATCCATTAAAGCTGTCTTAAACATATGATTAAGTACTTTATTCAGTAGAAATCTTTGCTGAATTGGGGCAGTCAGTGCCTTTCTTGTGGCCTGCTGCCTTTGCCCCATGTCAGGGCTGGGTGCCCTCAGCAGAGCCCATCCCCTTGGCTGTGCAGCAGCACAGGGTATTGGAGGCTTGATTACTGTTTGTTAAGAGATCTGAAATCCGTGGAAGGAAGTTGTCACAGGAAGGCAACATATTGCAAAATATGTCTGTTCTGATGTACTTGTTAATAGGTTCTGGGATCTCTTGGAGATGGAAAGTGTTGCATAAATGTGAAATTTCAATTATTTCATGTAGCATTACTCATGCAAAGGTACTGCAGACCTTCTATCTGATTAACATCTGTGCTGGTTAATTTCAGATGTGTTTAAATATTGTTATTGGACAAATTGAAACTACAAACAAAACCTAATTTGTAGTTTTATATTGATGGTAAGACTCCATTATTATTTTTTATGTAATTCAATACAGATTATGTGCATGTATTAATTATGAGTAAAACTGTACAATGCAATGGGTCATGAGTGGCCAGTATTTCAGTGATTAAAATAACAAAGCACAGTGGAAAGAAACATTTATAAATCAAGACCTGTTTTTAATTAATATCAGCCTCTTTGGAAACATGTCATGCAGGTCTGAGAGCGGTGCTGCTGATGTCCATTGCAGTTTAATAGCCTCCTTTGTGTGGTTCCAATTTGCATGAGATTTACTTGGGAATTGATTCTTCTCCAGCCCTGCTAGCTGCTATTTTAGGAAGACAAAAGGGACCAAGTATGGTGCTGTAGCTCAAGCACAGGGCAGGATTTCAAGAGCTGCACCCCAACAGGCTTTGTATGGCTGTCAGGCTGCTTTGTTTTCCTGAGCTGCTCCAGTCCAACCGCTGAGTTTGTGAGCTTTCTGTCTTACAGAATAGAAGTAATAATAGTTCAATTATTATTTCTAAAAATAGAAATAATAGAAAGTCCAATTTTCATTGGACCCCAGGCATTTAATAATCTCTTGATGGTTTATGCAAGTTCTGAAGATGGGGAATTGCAGCTTCTTTGTAGCAGGTGAAGCCCAAGTGTCTGTATGACAGACACTGTCATACATGTCTGTATCTCCCATCCTCAGTCCTGGCCTGGCAGCCCTGTTCTGGTACAAGGAGCAGGGCAGTGCCTGAGCCCAGCTGAGGCAGATCTTTCCCTACCTGGGAACCCAGCTGCTTCCTCAGGGTCCTGCAGGAAGGGTTTGAAATGTGCCATGTAGGAGGGAAGGGCATATAAGGAATCTGGATTTACTAAGGGGAGTGTGACTGTGTATTTCTCATAGAGCAGTGTAACCACAGCTCCTCACAGGGCAGGCTGGAGGAAAGGCTGTGACACAGAGAAACCATCACTGAGTGATGCCCATGGCCTTTCCAGCCCCAAGGTGTTGGGATTTGGAATGAGCAAAGACGGCTTTGAGCTACCCAAGGCTGCTCTGCCCCACTGGGTGTTTGCTTTAGCATGGGCATAGCATGGTTTTGCACCAGGTGACCTTATTCAAGTGGCTCCTTATGGGCAGCTCATTGCTTTTATTTCCACAGAGACTGCAGTCTTGTAGGTTGTACCTGTATTACAGTGGCTGAAGCTCATTCATTGTGTAGATGTAACCTTGGCTGAGTGTGCACTTAACACCAACCAGACAGACCTGTGAAGCTGTACAGGTACAGCACAGTATTGTCAAAGGCAGCATCCAACAGAAGACCAAATGTGGGAAACACAGTTTGCACCATAGCCCTTGGCATCTCTAATGAGTTTGCAGACAAGGGTGCCAAGCAGTGTTGGTGCAAAAGTGATTTTTTGGGATACAAAGACCTATTTAGCAGCATTAGCACAAAAATGATAACAAATTTGAAGCAACTGAAAAGGTAAAATTTACATAAACAGAAAGGAAAACTGAGGGTGTTGTGACAGGGTTTTTATACAGTATTCAAAGTAGAAACATGTAATTGTAGCACCATCTGAGTCTCTAAGAGAGGCCAATCCTGCATGGTCCTGATTCTTGTAGGAAGCAGAGCGTCGGTGGGAGCTGAGATGACAGAGCTACTGGCAGGATGAGACCAGGAGCTGGCATGTTTCACAAGTGGCTCTTTTTGCTGTTAGCAACCAGCTCTTCTTTGACGAGTAGCAAAATAAAATGAGTGATGTGCTTTTTTGGTTCAAGGAGTTTTAAAATGTGATGGATAACTGCCAGGATAGGAGCAGCACTCCTTCCTTATCTTTGCTTTTAATGTGCAGCAAAGATGAAGGCACTGCCTTGAAATAGTCTCCTGCACTGGGCAAACAGGCAAAGATGAAAGGGAAGAAAATCCTGGCAAAAAAGACCATGGCAAAAACAGTGTGCAGAATAGCCTCTGTAAAATGTGTCACGATAGGAAATCAATTTTGAATTACACTGTGTGATGCATACTGTATTTTCCATCCTTCATTGTAATGAGCAAGCACACCCTTACGTAATTATGGCTTTTTAAGAGATTGCCTTTGGCTGAATTTATTGCCAGACAGATCTATCCCATGACATTTAAACTTCACAGTGCTACAAAATGTGCAAGCTGGCTGAAACTGCAGGAGGATGCTTGTAAAACTTCGTGCCAGTGAGGGCCATCTTTCTTTTGCTCTTGCACCTCATTGATTTATTGCAGTGGGTGAAAACCAACACAAATTGGTGCCACAGATGTCTTGCAGGAGCTGAGTTTCACCCCCTTTTTACTGTACCACAGCAGCAGCAACACTGCTGCAACAGGAAGAAGGGGTTTTCCTTAGCACTGAGATCCTCTGTCCATGTATCATGTCCTGCAAGGAAGGCTGAATAGCTGACATGGCTGAACATGCAAAGGTGGTGACAACCGTTGAAATAACTCTGCACAAATTGGGAAGTGAGGCTTGTGCTATCTCTGTGGAAATCCCCAGACAGTTTGGATGTGACTGGCTGCAAGTTGTTGGCATGCAATCTCTGCAGTTTACATTCTTCCACAAGACATTTGGGCACATTTTACAGTGTTACCTCTGGGCTGAGACACAACAGAGACCCTGAGTGAGCCTGTTGGGCTCAAATGGGAAGGGAGACACTCATCTTCCATGCACATTTGCTTCCTCAGCCTTGCAGCTTAGGATGCAGGTGCAGATGCAGGTTATGATGGTGACTTTTGGCATGTGGGCAGCCTTCCATTCCAAAAGTGGATGAATGGATGGATGGATGGATGGATGGATATAAGGGAATGGAAGCCAGATATTGCATGTGGATAATTTTCAGAGGCTGGATTTGAACTAAACCACTGTGGAAGGAGTGCTGTTATGGCTGATTGCTACTTCCCAGCAGGGAAACAAATGCACTTCCAGTGGCAGTTGCACTGAACTGTCCTCTTCATCTTGGAGTGCATTCATAATTGAGAAGATGAGATTTTCACATTTTCTGTATTTTTGTTACTAAGTTTCTTTCTACAAATGGTGGGATGAAATCCCTCTCTCCTTTTTACAAACTGGATTACTATTTAATGAATATGGACTCCGTCTCAGCTTGGAAGACATTTTCAGCAATGCTCAAAGTGAAACTCAGTGATTTATTTACTTCTAGAAATTGCTAGCTATCCAAAATTCACCCAGGAATGTCAGAATGCTTCTCACAAAGTCATGTTATAGCCCTGCTGAGCTGCATGATATGCCAACTCACAAAAAACCCAGAAAAACTGAGGACCCAGCTCCTGGTTTTGTACAGTGAATTAAAAAGATAATTTAAATTAGAAAAGGACTGGTTTTGAGTTTCCATTTTGAAATCTAAACTAGACTTGGTTGGATTGTTCACTGTGTTTGCAAATTCTGTGAAAAATGTTGATATTTGTTCTACCTCGTCCATTGAAATGAAGAGGTGTCTCCTGGGTCTGAGATGGATGAGAGGTCCCCAGCATGGAGCCTTGTCCTGACAGGCCTGCAGAAGCCTTTCAACATAAATATTCCTTGCAGCAGCCCTGCTTCACTGGCTCCTTAAGGGTTACTTCCTTCATGTTGAGAAGGTCAAAACACCATAAGGAAATTGAACATAAGTTCTTGACATTTGCGACCGTGAATTTTCCTTTCGAATTAGAGCAGTAAATTTGCAAGTTAGTAAGAATAAAACTCTGAACCCTTCACATGGTTTGGGGAGGGGGCTAACTCTAATTAAATCCTCCTCACTCATCTGGTTTGATTTTCATGAGCTGTCTGAGCTGGTGTGTACAGAAGTGTGCTGCTGTTTGTTTTGTTTCCCAAAGCACAACTGCTGGAATCCCCCAGTGACAGCAGCAGATCTGGATGTGCTCAGCTGTGGCAGATTGATTGTCTTGGTGCTACCCTCGAAGTCACTGCCTGTTTGCACAGGACAGAGGGATGGATATACATCACTTTGTCCCCTAGAAATGCACTGAGCTGAAGCTCCCCGGCAGTAGAGACTGGGGGATGCTTAAGTGCAGATCTGGTTTGCACCTGAACTTTTCTTGTTCTCATGATCCTCCCTGTCCCTTCCTCTCCTTTGCCTTGTCTCAGCTGTTCCAGAGGGCTGTAGGGTTTGTGTTTGCAAAGTGAGAGGGGCAGGACTTTGGTTCATTCTCCAGAAGGACATGGAGGCTGTGTAGGGCTGCTCTCTCCATCCTACTTGCTGTGATCTCTGCAAGGGGAAGGAGAGCCATGACCAGAAACCAGCATCTCTGTGTGCGTGTTCACTTGCTGTGGCAAGAAATGATTCCCATGCTGCAGGATAAGGCTAATTAATCACCACCTTATTGAGAAAGCCACCAAACGTGGACTTGGGAGCACAGCTGGACCAACAAGTTGAATGAGGTTCAGACTGTTTTCTAGCAGTGAGGGCATCTGGTATGGAGCAGCCAGGTTTGTGGTGATACCATGGTTTAGCCTCCAGAGCAGGTGGCTACATGCAAATTGCTCATGGGAAATAGTACATGGCCCGTGTTACCCCACCAGGAAATCGTTTAGGAACAGACCAAGCTAAAATCCTGGCAGGCACCATTTATTCAACAGCAGAGAGCATGGACTTCCAACCTGCATTTAGTTTACTCATCAGATGCAACCTGTGATGTCACAGTTCAAAGAAATGACCATCTACTCCAGCTTCTGGGAGAAGGAAGAGGAGCTGGCTGCTCCTCAGGTCATGCAGACTCCAGGAGGCCAAACCTCCCCAGAATATCCTGCAAGATGAGCAGGGAGAGCACATTTGTCTAAAGAGTATCATGAGACCTGTGGTTAGACCAGTCTGACTGGGATGGAAAGAGCTGCACCAATGCAGAATAGCGCAGTTATTTTATTAGAATTTTCCCAGGGAAGCATGGAGTGGTCAGTTAGGGTGTCTGGAAGCAGAAATGGGTTGTTTGATCTGCTAATGTAAACAAGCAGTAAATCTAAAGCCAAATTCAGATCTGGTTTGCAACATGTAATCCACCTTGGCTTAACGAGGGTTAATGAGGTCTGACCCTGGGCTGGTAATGGGCCCTGAGAGGTTTTTTCTCATCTGTGTAACAGACCATGGATTCTGCCTGGCTCACTCATCATTATTTCGACAACAGCTCTGGGTCCAGAGCCAGGACATCTATTTGTTCTACACAGCAGAACAACTTTCCAATTTATGTGTGCTTTACAGTGCTATTTTTGTTAACACTGGACTTATCCAGTCTCTTCCAGTTCCAATTTCTATAGGTATTTTCAGTATAATTGCATTGCATATACAAATATGGCAGCATTTCTCCTATAGCTAGTTTCCTGTATGGGGTTTCCCCAGATTTTGGCTTGGTTTTGTTATCCATTCCTACATGGGTGTGTTCCAGCTCAGTCACCACGTTATCCATTAGCCCATACCAGGTCTTTGGTCTGTATTTGAGCAAAGGGGAGTGTCTTCTTGGCTCCTGGTCTAATGTTGGAACCTATGGAACAAATATTGAATTATATATTTTCCAAGAACTGCTTCTATCTGCTTTCTTGTATGGTGTCACATCTTCCAAGATTTTAATGACTTTTTGTTTTCTTTTTAGAGACAAATATTTCCTTTCCTTTTACATGCTTCATGCAGCTTTTCAGAAACACGCAGGGGAGTTTGAAACACCAGCTGTTTCCTTTCAAGATCTCTTTGAAGATCCCTGGGCCACGTACTCCTTATTGAGCTCCCGGGTAGCTGCAGGGTCCATGCTCCATGCAGACAGCAAGGGAACAGTTTCCAGCCTCTCAGTCTCACCTAAGAGTACCTGGGGCTGACTTGTTTCTTGCTCATCCCTGTCCTACCACGGTGAAAGCATGTGACATCTATGTGACTGTCAGTGATAAAAATTACTGTTTCTCAAACCCTGTGAGGTGTGTCTCCATGTTAAAGAGCAGCAAGGCAAAACATGAGCAAAGTGACAAAATTCATTGCTATGCAATTTGCAGTCGGAATTTGGATAAAAATTATATAGGAGAGGTGGAAATTATCACAGCTGGTCTGTTTCAAAAATAAAGGGCTGCAGCAGATAAAATGTGCTCGGCCTTCAAGGAGTTTAAAGACACGTGCTGAGAGCAGCCACTGAAGAAATGTAGGAGTGGTACTGCTAGACTTGGTCCTGGAAACATTCCATTGTAGCCAGGGGAAAACTGTAAATGGTTGCTAGGATAAACTCCTGACTGGCCCCTGGTACATTTCTGGGCATGTCCTGCATTTGGGGTCATTGCCAGGCTACTGAAGATTTCACCATGAGCACTACTCCTATCCCCATGACAAAAACATGTCTGGTGTCCCCACTGCATTGATGCTGCCCTTGCGTGGACAGAGGCCACCATCCTGGGGTGGTTGATCCCACAGAGGTGGCCATCATTCCCTACCAGCTCAGTGCCAGTGTCTTCATACAGCCAAGAGCATGGAGATGTGTTTGAAGCTGAGAAGTAGCAACTTAGTTGGTCCATGGAGGGATCTGGTTCTGTCCATCCCTCCCTTGGTCTCAGAGAAGGGATTTAAGGTGCTCTGGCTACCTCTGACCAGTACCAGCTCTGCATCTCAACCACCAATGCCATCCTGGCATCAGAAGTCTCTGTGAACTTCTGGTCATCACAGAGGTTGGTGCTGGCTGTGTCCATGCTCATTATCCATCCCTACACAGTGCAGGAACTTTACCCCCTGAATGTTTCTCATGAAGAATATTAGCACCAGGTATAAAAGTAAATCCCAGTTTAGGAATATTTGTTCTAATGAGGCATTCATAGCATTGCTTTTGTTGCTTTCAACAATGGTAAACACATGGGTTTCTGGAAGACCCTGCAGCTAAGAGATAACCATGGCCTTTCTATTGCAAATATGCCTATGGATACCTTTTTATGCATATGCAGCCTCATTAAGCCATCTGTAGAAAATTAGACTGCTCACTGCATAACTGTTTGCAGGAACAGAAACTGGGTTCATCGCCTTTCTAACAAAAAATGTATATCTGTCTAGAGAATGATGACTTCATCCTAATTTGCATCAAGGCAGTGGTAATGAAATAGGCTTGATGAAAATGAAAAGCAGACTATGAGAACCTGGCATAAGAAGTGAACTACTGATAGCACAGTCTCATTTTCATTTCATCTTGAGACTGTGCTGTGCTAGCGCTGGGAAAGTGTCTGTTCCTTACTCATATCCTGAGAACATCAATCTTTTAAATATCTGTATACCAAAACTGATGCTGTGTTCTCACTGCTTATACTCTTATATACATGCACTCTCTTCTTAAACCCAAATATTTATTAGAATTTTCATATTTTTCTTTTCTTTTGAAAAAGAAGGACAGTCCTTTACTTGAACATTTGACTACGCTGGATTGAGATGGCCTTCCCTCTCTCTGATGCTGCAGTTTGTTTATGGCATAAATAGGATTGTGCACCTTCCCTTCTCCCACTCTGTGTGTATTGTCTTTAGAGATTGTCTTGTCCTTGGAAAGTGTTACCTCCTCAGGTTCCAAGTTAATGCATGGTGCACTTTGGTGTCTGCTGTGTGTCAGGCACACAAAGTTTGGGATCTAACATTAGTCAGCACAGAGGTTTGAAATGTGTTGATGGTGGTTGCACCATCAGCTTTTGCCTAAACTGTTGAAAATCTGCCTTCATACTTCATGCTTTTTTCCCCCAAAGCTTTTTTCCCCTTTCTAAAGCAGACTGTGTGGTGCTATTTGGCCTAAATATGTTGGTTTGCTACTAATGGCAAAACTGCACTGAGGAAACTCAAAGGCATCCAAGGATCTCAGCTCTCTGAAGGTGTTGTGGGTGGGATTGATAGATCCTATTTCAGAAGTTTACAACATTTACACCTTCATTTGGGCTAACCACGAACCTCTTTGTTGTTAATTTTGAGATGTAGACACTTGCAGAGAGTGATGCATTCCACTTCTTTTTAGATGTCTTTCAAATGAGATTAATTCTCCCCTATATTGCGCTGTTTCTCTGTTCTCTCCTTTGATTCTATTTCAAGTCATTTGCAGCCCATGGAGCAAAACCACCAAATGTTGGCCTCTCCAGTTGTCTTCCAGCACTGTGCTGCAAGGGAAGAGTTTGCACCTGCCCCACCCCATGCAAAGTGAAGGCTCAGCAGGAACCAGGGGGTTAGAAATGCTCTGAAGTGTTCTTACCTGAAAAAACAGAGATTGAAGCCCACAACTGAAGGTACTCCTGAACCCACACAGCGCTCTGGAGCTTTATTACTTTCTGTGCAGGGCATCTTTGCAACCTGCTCTATTTCTCTCTCTTACTTTTCTTCTGCTTTACTTGACTGTGAAGCATCTTTGACTTGGAAGGGAGCAGTGAGAGACGGCAGCTATCCACACTCTGCCACTCTGCGTGCTGTTGGCAGCTGAAAGGGGAAACTACTTCATGTGGAAACTTCCTCACTGGCATTTTTCCCCCCCTCTATAGCCATACATTCCCTGCTTACAACCAGGGAAGCAGATATTGCATAGGGGGCACTGGTTTATTTCATCCCATGCTCTTGTGAGGCAGCCATGGACTGAAGTGGAAGCACAAAAATCAGCCAGTGCTATTAGGGGTCCTGAATAAATATTAATTTAAGTGCGTGCTTTCCTGCTAAGAAGGTGACTGCTGAGCAGAGTGCACACTGGCAGCTGTGCACAAATTAGGCTTTTCCATTTGCTGAGCTCATGCATGGCCACAAAATTACATGGGGAGGGGAGATGCACCAAAATGGGCCGATGCACCCTAAAGTCATCACACCGTGGAGTCCATCCAGTCTCTGTAATTAACATCAGAAATGCCTTTGGTTTTTATTTTTGCTTTTTTGATCTTTTTACAAGTGAGACTTGGTCTGGTTTAGTAAACTTTAGGATATGATGATTTGCAAAAGTACATCGTTTACACCAAATCTGGCAGTTTTGCCAACAAGAGAATATATTATACTCAAATATAAGCAACTATATAGCTTCAAATTTCTTTCTCCTATTTGCAACTTTTAGGCTTTAATCACTTAGAAAATAGTGAACAATCTTATTCTTATTTACCAAGTTACTTTTCATTCATAGTTTATACCAAACTTGCTAAGAATGGAAATTTGATTTCAGTAAAATGCAGAAAACCTGCACTGTGAAATTGCCTTAGTTAAGTAAATCTACTTGTGCTGGATGAAGAGGTTTGGGGTATTTTACTAATCGAAATATTCTTGTATTTTAAAAGGTTTAAAATATTATTTTTAGGTAATAAACTAGACTGATTATTTTTGGGCAACCTGTCCTTCAAAATTATTAGATCTTAGTTTTCCATACTCATTTCTTTTTGATGTAACAGAAAAGGAAAACAAATATTCCTGTTGTGGTTTTTTTCCCAATATTCAATCCTTCTCTTGTTGCTGGGTGAACTGATTGCACTGATTTTACTGAACTAAATTAACCTAAGCTAAATGAATCATTCCATTAAGACAGTAAATGTTTGCAAGGGTGTCCAAACCTGGCCCTAGTGATAGATAAAGCAGTATCAAAAGGAAATAGATATACTAGATTTTATTTGCCAGACCTTGAAATGTTAAAGTTTTCTGTAAAGCTGTATTTAACCAAATGCATAACTCAGTCAGTCCTAGATCCCTAATGATCAGTTGATTGCTGTAGATTCCCAGTGCTATTCTTGATCTAAAATGGACAATCATTGATTTTAGAATGCTACATAACACAATTAAACGAGGTAAAATTTTTATTATGTCCAGAAATATTCACTGAGATCTAGATAAATGAGTAATCCTGTGATTTCAGAGTTGAATATAATAGAAACTGGAAGAGTTCTTATTTTTAGCAAACATAGCTGATGATTTTTAATACAGAATTCTTATTATTTATCTTTATGGTTTGTAAAGCTAAGAATTGTTTATATATTGGAAGTCAAACACAAAATAAGTATTTTATATGCAGAAGAAAAAAGATGTAAATATACTGGGTTGGATTTAGTTGAGCGAGGTTATTAAATTATTCAGTTCTTCATGTGATATTTAGATAAATAAAGTCTCATTTTCCACTATGCAGCTGATCTCATTAAAGGGAAAAAACCCCTTTAATGTTTAAACCATCCTCTAATTCTGAGCAAATCCCTAAGAATGTTCTAAGGAGAGAGAATTCTTAAATCGCTGGATTTTGTATCCTAATTAAATCTCTTGACAGCTCTCCGCATTATGTGCAGCAGTGGCTCAGTGCAATGCAGGAGGTGGAGTTCAGCTTTTCATCATTCTCCTCTTTTACAAAATAAGGCTGATATTTCCTTTTTTAGTCTGTGTACTGAGGAGCCCCGTTTCCGGGTGATCCTAGTTCAGTTACTCCTTGGAGGTGTCTGTTTTCTGGGTTTTCTCCTTGGCTGGGAAAGGGGGACTGTCCAGAGGAGGGGTAGATGTTTCTTGCAGTGCAACAAATTAGGAGGAGGAGTGGATCTGTTTCTGAACTTGTCTTAAGAATGAAGTATGGGATTTGACTGATAGATTTTAAACCATAAATGGATTAATTAGAGTGTGACTGAGATCATGTATAAAAAAGGAGCAAGCTAATTAAGTCTGAGCAGTACTCCAAATGCCTTTTGTACTGATGACTGGAGATCAAAGACTAGAGCAAGTTTTTTAAGATTGTATTTCTCTAAGTGAATAAATGATCCTTACTAAGGGTGGACAGGGCATCCTTTCAGTCAATCCAGACATATTTTCTACCTGGTTGATGTGCTTATAAGTGCTTGATTTTTAATTGATACTTGGCTATTCAGATATATTATGCTCCTATGCATTATGGCAGAATAGATCTGTACTTTTGCATTTTGATGCCTCATTTAGGAGGAAATTTTTTCTCCTATGCCTTGGGCTCAATTGTCAGAGATTCTGGAAACTTTATTATGGATGGGCTGTAGCTGAACCAGTCCAGGAATTGCACATGCCCTGGTGACTCCAGCCAGGTATTGTCTTACACTCTGTCCTGCATTGTGCTGCCTGCTCCTCTTGCTTTCTGCAGCTACAGATTCACACCCATATTTGGGGTTTGTGAATATTTTTGGGGCCAGGTTATAGTCACCTAGTTAGGAATTCAAGGCAACAGTTAATAAACAACAAAAAACATCTCCTGTGATGTGCTGAATGCCAACTGTGAGCCTGGAAATCAGGAAAATGAGGGCACTCAGCTCAATACAAAGGAGCTCTGAATGTCAGTGAGGATTAGGGGTCTAAGTGGCACCTTAGTTTTTCCTTAACATTCCATTGCTGTAGTTTAAATAGAAATGACAATTTCCCTGAGCAGAACAAGCCAAACCCAGATACATCCTTGAGGAAGTCAAGAGACAGTAGGAAGGCAGAAGGACAGGTGTACACCTCACTGAAAACGTTGGCATTTCCACATACATGTGATCTTGATGTAAATTTTCTATGTTGAAGTTGAGGGAATTTTTTTCTGATAGACAGGAAGAAGGCAAGGAGGGAGCTACTAAAGTTGACAGCTCCATTCTAAAGTGAGAGCTGTGTCCATATGAATTTTTAAATTAAAAGAGTAGGTTTTTGCCACTTGTGGGGGCGGCATGAACCAAATGATATGTTGAGGTCGCTGGTTCTGTTTTTCACAAGTTTGTCTTAGAAGTGACCCAACCATTCAGAGGTGCACCGTTTAATTTATGAGGCTTATCCCTTTTCCTGTCCTGTGGTTCTGCTACCGAAGTTTAAGGGATCTTTTAGGACAGTGAGAGTCACTGGTTGATGCCCAGGTGAATGTGCAGAGTCTCATGCTGAGAGTGTTGAGAAGCTGGGCAGCAGATGAGGTTTATAAGATATTACTTGAGGCAAACTCATCTGATGTGCCAAGACTTGTGAATGGGATTGAAGGAGGATTTATTGTTCTCCTGCTCTGGATGGCCTGAGGTGGAGTGCTGCTCTCCAGTCTGTGGATTGTTTGCAACATCCCTGTTTCTTCCCATGCATCACAGCACAAACTGCTT
>VXBB01012122.1:0-33810 GCA_013399915.1 Illadopsis cleaveri
TGTCTTCCCAAACCAAGGCATGGGTCCTGTGAGATTTGACTTGACATTTCAAACCTCTAGACTGGCTGTATTTTAAATACCATTAATTAGGCTGTTGTACCACTCTTGGGTATAAATGCTAGGTCCAAAGCAACTTTGCATTTTTCTGTCACTGGAGCTTTCTGCACTAACAGCTCTGAGAACTTTTATGCCACAGAAATGCTTATCTTCACTGCCCTTTACCATCACACCTGAGACCTCTCTCCTGGGAGTCAGATCAGAATTTCCTGCCCTTCTTGTGAAACACCATGACATGTTCCCTTTTAGACTCTTCTCAGCTCAGTGGCAAAGCAACACAAGTGCCCCTAAACTCCTGGTCTGCAACTGTTGAACAGTGTGATGAGATGGAATTGCTATTTGGTTTTCAGAAATTTTGTTGTGCGTTCAGCTCATAGATGAGACTGAATAGGATATCAGTAAAATCTGTGATTTCGGTACAGTTGAGATAATGTCTTCACTGCTGTGGTATCCACTCTGTTATGTCATAGTAAGACACATTTCATTTTGAAATTCATAATTTTCTAGTGCTATCAGTAATACAACTGCTCACCAAGACATTTGCCATGCTAGGAAACCCAGACAAATGTGCTTTGTTCCTCATTCATTGTCTTGCTATGAAATATAAAGATGGATTTATCCAGCTACTTCAAACAAAATCATTCTCTCTTTTGAGTCGCATAGAATTCTTTTCCCACTGTCAAGTTTAACTGCAGCAGTTCCCACACCAGGAACTTAATGTAAGTTGTTAAGCGGTTTTGGTTTTCCTAATTTAAAAAAAAGAGCCTAATCCTTCTCTTGTTACAATAAGTGAAATGAATTTTAGATGACAGTATTATGACTGGTGTGTGGGTCTAGACTGCTACAAAGCTATGCAGTTATCACCTACTAAAGCTGTAGATACACCTATTAAAAGTATAAAATCGAAACATTAATATATGAACAGCATATCCTCACCAAGTGTAGCAGTTGTTCTTTGTTTGAGCCCTCTACATTTTCCTGATTGAAATGGAAATTTGCCAGAAGACCAACATTCAGGCCTTGGCTGTGATCACTGCTCATACCAAACTGCTATAGACATGTTGGCCAGTACAGCACTGGGATCAGACTGAACAGATTATTTGAGGTAAAAGAACTACTTGGCATTTATTTTTTTATTGATGGTAAGCCTTTCAAACTTTCTCCTCAGGATTAAGGAGAGAATAGAATTGAAATGATATTACTTTTTTGAATGAGGACTAGTAAATGTCTTTTCAAAAACTTCATTGAGTTTAATGCAAAAGTTTGATAGTTGTGTAGATGTATGTTACAGAAGTTGATATTTTGGGATGAATTTGTGTAGTGGTTTCACCTGTTTGCCAAACTTAGTGTAGTGGTTTGAGTGTTTATGTTTCTGTGAAATAGGATTAGGAGAACCAAAGCAGACCTAAACTTAAAGATATAAAAATAGATTTATTAACACACACTAAAAGGAGAAAAAAGGAATCAAAATGAAACTTTCAAAACACTCTTCCTCCCCCCCACAAGTGTTCACTTTCCCACAAAGAGCATAAAGAGACAAAACCTGTGATTTTCTGTCACTTTCACCGTTTTAAAGATAATCTTTCATCAGTTCTTTGGGAGAGGAGTCTCTCTTAGAGTCCCATGGAGACATCGCCCCAGGAGAAACAGTCCTCTGCCGGCTCCCACGTCACGAATCTGCAGCTGCCTGAAAGAAACCTCTGAAAACTGTGAAATCCCACCCATTAACAGCCTTTCCCACAGCTTCATATGGGCCTATCAGCTTATTAGGGGTACTGTTCAAGGATTCTTCTTTTAGTATAAGACAAAAGTTCTCTTCCTCCATCTCCAAAATCATCTTCATCTCCAAAACTAGAGATCTCCTTTTTCTAGGAGCAAAGGGCTTCACTTTTCTTCCTCTATTCAAAATTCTCTATTAAATCTCAATCATATCGGTCTGCAACTTTTAAATAGAGCCATGCACACCCCCCAAACAGCATTCATGTGTTACAGGAAATAGTCTACCAGATAATTTCACCAGAAAAGTTCAGCCAAATGAGGCCACTCCTCCTNCCGGCTGCCGCACAGACGGTGTTACCTGTTACATTGGCAGGAAAGAAAAGGACCAGCCTGGACATACTCAGGATTTTTATATGGCTATTCCCAAAAGTCGCGTTCAGTTTCCTCAGTGGTCAAACAATGTGTTAGTATTAAGAATTACCTTCCGATAGGTCCCTGTCTTTTCCAAAACAGTTCCAAGGTCCTGACAGGGAACTGTTTCCACTTCAACTTAAAACCAAACTGTGTTAACCCATGACAATTTGAAAATTAGGATGCTGTTTCAGGCCATGATGCAAGTGAGAAAATGAACACAATTTTTTTTAAAATTTATTTTGCCTTTTGCCAGATGTGATTGTTGCTCCGATGTCAATGATAACTCAAAAACTCTTTTGCCCCAGGTCAAGATCAGCTTCCTCTCTAGGAATGTTAGACTCCCAAACTTTACATAAAAAAGAGCCATTTACACCAGTGGTTTATCTGTGTTGTTATGGCAAATGTTAACAAAGACAGTGACTTGGCAGTTTTACATGTTTTTACTTCATTTTATCCTTACAAGTAATTGTATTAGAAGTCAGCAGTTTTCCTGTACACTTTCTTGGGGAATTGTACATAACCCACACGTGTTTGAGTATTTCAGAGTTGGTAATCTGCCCCAGGCTCACTTGTCAACATTGTCTCCAGCCTTTCTGCCTGGCACCTGAACAACATACCAAAGGAAATGTAGATGCTGGAAATAAATTATGTGATTTGCGAGCATTTGTTTCACATGGGTCTGTGCCTGGGAGAGGCTGCTGCTGGTGGCCAACTTGCAGCAGATGGGGATGTAGTCTGGGGAGGCAGAGGGTGATGCCCAGACTCTCTGTGCTGGCTGCCTGGCTCTGATGTCACATGATGGGATTTGCATCATCTGATCATTGCAGATCATTATGGAATCTAACTCTCTGCTTTGCTGCCTCAAATAACACTTCAGCCTTGATGTTACCTGTGACTTTTCCCAGAATTTTACATCTGACTTTTGAATGTTATTTTAAATACTATTTTTTTTTTGACTGGGAGGAGCCTTGCTATCCCTCTCATCCTCTTTGCCTCAGAGGTAAAATACAGAATTGCTGAATGCAATTGCCTCACTTGAGTTGTTAGTTAACAGCTGCATATTTGTAAATGGTCTGTATACTACAGTGAAGTGAGACCTCAAAAGTGAATTTGCTCTATGGTCTATTGCTGCAAACTGAAAGAAACAAGGTCAGTTATGGAAGAATGCCATGGCAATTAAAATCTTACCCAGGGAGGAATATCAGATAGATTTACGACTGCATTGGATGAAAACTTGAGGGAATGCCACAGACAAAGCAAAAGAGATTTTATTAGTGGTCCTGCATGGCAAGATCTCTGCCTTGGGCAGGATGGCCACGGTGGAATACAACTGAGGAGTTGTCAGGGCAAAGACAGAACTGATACTTTCTCACTCCATTTGCAAGCGGTCACCTAATGACCTTTTGGGGCGTTAGAAGCAGCAGCTGTCGTCAATGCTGTGGTTGTGGAAGTGTCCCAGCCTTGGGCTGTTGGAGCAGGGTGTTCACTTCCTGACCCCACTGTGCCCCTAGGCTGCTGAAAAGGGTTTGAAGAGCTGGTTGCTGTCTGGGGTGTTTGTGTAAGAGCTGATGGCAAGGGAAAGGGTAGCTTTGCTAAGGCCTTGGCAGTGAAAACAAGCAGCATACGTCTGTGCTAGAGAAGCAGGAACAAGTAGAAAAAGCGTGATGGGAGTCAATGACAGGTGAGGACAAGGCTTTGCATGTATCAGACAAGGAAGGGGATATCTCCAGTATGCTGCTGAATGTTGAATGAGTGCTTGTTTGGAGGTTGGGACTACATGATTTTGCAAGTTGATATTTTAAGAGGTGTTGTGCAGGAAGAACTTGCAATGTTTAGATGTAGTCTGAGTGCAAAGATGAGTAGGGATGTTAAATTTTTTCTGCAACTTCTTGAGTTCCGCCCCTAAAGTCCCTTTAAATAAGACCCACAGAACTGGCCTGGTGTGGCTTTTGCTGGAAGGTGAATTACCCTCTTCTGCTGTCAGGCCCAGTTCTTTTGATAGACCTGCTGGATGTTCTGCTGTTTCACCATAGTCTGCTCTCAGGGCTTCACCAGGAAGAGCTAAATCAACTCTGAGTGAGTTTCCCTAACCCTTAAGGAGATTCAGGAGTCACAACAGGGAACCTGCAGCTAGATGAATAATTTTTCTCTACGAATAGGCCAGCACATACTGGCTGTTTGATGATAAAAGGGGTGTGTGTCTTTGGTCAGTGTTCAGGACTCTTTGCACATGCCCTGAGAGAAGAGATCACAATGTAGCATTTTTGCAGCTGAAATCCATCCTCTTGTTTTTATCCTCAAATACAGCATATACTTTGCATGTGTCCTTTGTTCCTTTTTCCAAGAGAGAAGGGGAAGGAGTGTGGGTTGACTGATCATGGCAGACCATAAGATCTGTCCTAAACATGAAGGGCCACCATACATTCCAGTGCTTTATGGTTTATCACACACCACACAAGCACGAAGCTCTGAGCTCAAGCAAATCATTGAGTCCATCATTGCCCCTTTGTAAACAGTGCAAAGCAAAAGGAAGCAACTGAGTCATGCCCATGGTGATCATAGAGCTGTAAAGATTTTGTCAAGCATGGTGGCCAGCTTTTTAGTGGCTGTGGCTGGTAGCAGCGTAGTGATGGTGTTCATTTACTGCCATAAGGAAGTCATGTACAGGACAACTTACTTTTGCTTCCTTCATAGCTACAGGGGAGTATGTCTGTGTTGGTCCTACCATCATGAGCAACTGTGATTTCTGCACCCCAGAGAGCAGAAATTCTCCTTTCAATAATTAACTGTTGGCAAAGCCACATGCCTGCAGCCTTTTTTCTGCTTCCTCCATGTAAATAAGCAAGCCATATGTCTTGGGAAAGGAGCATGTGGGAAGATGTGTATTGCTGCTGCTCCTAATCTCCATGTCACCAATGCTGCAGTTTAAATCACATGAAGATCTGATACAATAGGCTGGCCATATGGAGTTTGAGGAAAATACTGTACTGCCCATTTTGACACTTTTCAGCATAGATTCTTACTACACAGATTCTGCATTTGCACATTTTGTGTTCTTGCTTCAGAGCAACTGAAATTAACCCTTGGTGTTTTGAATGAAGGAGGAGGCTCCACACATAACTTCCCTTTATTGCCTAAAAATTCAGCAGTTAATCACTGTCTGCTTTTGTCCAAAAGAAAGGGGGAAAATTTATTCCTCTGGCTGTTTCAATTCTGCTTCAGTTTCTCTGCCAGATTTTCTTTTGGGATCTGCACAAACAAGTTGCTGATGGCAGAGATGATAAATGGGAGACAGCTATCCTGACATAGGCAGTCTTTGGTAATGCTATGCTTCAGTGTCAGCTGTTGATGGTATCCAGGGATCAGAGATGGCCAATGCTTGGCTTTTTGGTGAGTTAGGACAGTTATGAATAGGCTGCAGTTCTGGCAATACCAGCACTTGCTGTTCTTTCTACTTGCTTGTATTGCTTTAAGTCTTGTAAACTGTGCATGCTTGTAACTATAGATCTTTCCTTAAACTTTCCTTTTCTTTTTTTCAGTTGGGAGTTTTCTTCTGTTAGACTTGTTTTCGAGGCCACATGCTTTTGAAAAGTTTTCCTGAATGGATTAGGTTTTGTGAGCCGTGGGGATTGTTGACATATAAGTCTACTAATATGTGAAAGCTATTATAAGCTCTGATTGTGAATTTTATCTGAATAGTGCTCATCAGGTGAGAAATCACTAAATGTGAATCTATCTTAAGGAAACAAAGACTCATGAGTAGAAACTGTTCTTAATAATCAGGAGGTGAAGCCATGGAACATAGCCTTTTCTATTGTGGCTGTGAATCTAAACTGATCAGCAGCTGAAATGAGACCCTTGTTCCCTCCTATTGAAAGCGTCAATCGATTCTATATACTGAGCTTTTCACTGCACAAGCCAGCTTTGTAATTCCCCCAGTTACTTATCTCTCTTTTCAGGTGGTTCTCTCTCCTTTTTTTCCCTTTAATTTTTTTTTCTTTCCCTCCCCCCGTCTCTGTATTTCACATCACTGGGGGCTACAAGCTGAAGGGAGACATTGAGGCAGATATTGATGTCCATCTAAAAGTGCAGGATGCAATCCTTAAGCTTTTCACTCTCTCCTTGCTTGGGCAATTCTTCAGTTAATTTTCTGAGGTTGTTTAACTCAAGGTGTAGTCCTGAAGCATTACAGCATGAAGTCATTAGTCATGAGTAGAATCCTGACATCCTTCTCATGCTTCAGATGATAAAGCTTCTTCTTGCTTGGAGAGCTGGAAGCTGCACTGACACTGTCAAAACCTGACTGGTGTTTGTGCAACAAGAGGCAATGTACCATTTCTTTATTCCTCCAAGTTCCCAAGAAAACTGGCAAGACCCTTCTGTGGTGCTTACCTCTGGTTTCTTAGGAGTGAAAAAGGAGAGCTTTGTTGTTTTTGTTGCTCTGGAATACTGCCAAAGCACATTGCAGGTGCTCTTCTGAACAAAACATGGATATGAGTGTCTTACTGCTGCCTCTGAAATGAGTGTTGCAGAGGTCACCCTGGCCCTGCTACCATAGTGGTACAGTATGTTTTTCAGAACACTGTTTGAGGAGAGAAGATAAAGGACTGTGCACAATTTCATGTGATTCTAGCAAAAGCCATTTATTGTGCTTCTAAACATTGTTTATATTTACTTCTTATCTTGGTTTACATGGTCACGCATTATTTGCTTGGTAGCTTTGCTTTGTCCACACATCTCTTGATTGGTTGCTCTACCTTGTCCATGAAGCAAGCATGCATTTCTTAATCTAATTGGTTGATACTGTAAGCATCATTTTACTCGGGTTGACACCCCTATGTCTGTCAGCACTTTTTCTGCTTCTTCTTTTCTTCTTGCAACATCAGCTTTTTTATTCACAAAGATGACCTTGTTCTTTAGTTCCAGAAGGTTAGGTTAGCTCATTTAGTACATGTCCATTTTCCTGTAAATATAACCCTACTATTGATAACCCATGTCATGGAGGAGATGGCTCAAATGAGTGCAGAGATCCCACAAAGAGACTTGTGCTGTTGAAACCCTGTAGTGCACAGGCCAGGTGCTGAGAAGCGAACTCTTACTGCCTCTCTGGTGCATCTTAGAGCTTTCCTGAGCCTTCTGGTGCTGTCTTGGCCCCAGTACCTCTCTCTTTGCTATTTTTTGCATTTTAATTTTCTTTACTTTCCTGTGTGGATATTTGTGATGGTTTCAGGGCGAAACTGGGCGGAAACACCAATTTGTGTAGTGGTTTCAGTTTGTCAGTTTCTGTTTCCTGAAATTAGTGTAGTGGTTTGGGTGCCTACTAGAATTATTTACTCTTTTTCTGCTGTGANTTTTTTCAGGGATATTCTAGTATATCACAGTCCATCACCATGGCTTTACCAAAGAATTTCAGCCTAAGACCAGGCATCTTCTCATTTCTTTCCATCTAAGATTCAACTCCTCCTTCACTGACTTTGATATCTTCATGCTGTCTCTCTGCGTGTCCTCTTCTCTATCCTTTTCTCTCACTCAGAGAGGATTTAATGTTTTGCAAGTTTCATCTGTGTAAGGAAAGAGCTAAATCTCTCCCAGGTCTGCAGAGGGCATGATGGTCTTTCCTGGGCGGTGGCCAAAGGTGGTCTAAATGCGGGCCACTCTTCACGGCCGCAGAGCCGCCCTTGGTCTTAGCTACATGGCCTCTCACATGGCTGGACCCCTCCCTCGGCAAGGAGCCTTGGTAGGGGTGGCTGGAGCGTGCTGTGTGGGGGACGGCTGGGATCTCACAGCAGCATGCCCGCTGCTGGGCTTCCCCCCATTCCTCTGCCCGGCAGCCGCTGGGNAAAAATGAATAAGAATCAGAATAAAACCTTTAAACACTTCCCCTCCCCCACAACTTTCCTTTCCCTTCTCATGGACAACATAATTCTCACAAAAGCAGCCACAGGAATCGGTTTACTAGCTATAAAATAGTCTTTCATCAGTTCTTTNACGGCTGGGATCTCACAGCAGCATGCCCGCTGCTGGGCTTCCCCCCATTCCTCTGCCCGGCAGCCGCTGGGGCCCGGCCCTGCCCTGCCAGGCCACCCGGGGCCACGATGGAGGGGCCACTCAGCGGCGGAATGTTCACAGCTGTGGGAGGCCCGATCCAGCCAGGACGGGGCCCTCGCTCCTCCCCTGCCCTTGCCCAGAGTCACCAGGCCCNTGAGACAGTTCTCATGTGGCTTTTAATTCTCACAAAAGCAGCCACAGGAATCTGCATTTGTGAAGTTCCTCCCATCTCACGCAACCTTCCCACACCTACATGATGGGCCATGTCAACTCGGGGTACCATTTTAAAGATGAGTGGTTCAAAAGCAGAGGTTTTCTTAATCTCTCTCTGAGATCATCTCTGAGATAATTTATCTCTAGGAACAGAGATCTTCTTCCTGGAGGCAGNCCTCTTCTCAGGCCAGAAGGAAGAGAACTTTTCCCAGGATTTCTCTGATTTTAACTGGTGTGTTCACAGAGGTGTATTGAAGAGAATGAATCTTTAGGAAGTTGTTATGAAGTTCCAATATTATAAGTTAATGAGGATAATGAGTTGTTGGTTGAATGAGTTGTTGTGTAAATTCCCTTACCATTGGGTGTGGCCTGCACTGCTCCCCTCTCCTCCAAGACAGTGAACCACCCGAGACCATGAGGAGGAGGATGACATCACCTGGTATGCAAATGTCAGATTCCCACGGGACTTAGGAGAGAGGGAATTCCCCTAGTGGAGACCTCTAAAAACAACAAGCCATGACCCCCGTGCAGGTAAAGAGCTGAAGTAACACTTCACACCAGAGGGGACATCAGACGACATCAAGGCTCCAGTCAGGATCCCTCGCTGTAGTCACCCGAACCAAGTGAGCCAGGAGTGACATGGGGACCCTGAACCTGAAACCAGCAGGTGTCTTCTTGGGGACTCCTGTGGGGAAGGAAGGCCCAGATCTGCCAGACAACAGAGCTGACATCCTCCTCTTCCCCCATGCCGTATCGGGAGCAGCGGTGGTGTGCACACATTCCATGGGCCCCCTTCCCAGACTGTTCCCAAAAAAGCTGAAATCACTAAGGAGCTGGTCTCCAAGCATTCATTACAGTATCACCTTTCTAGTGGCTTCACCAGATGTAAATATTCAAACCAAGTCACTGATTGGTTTTGCCATAACTTTCTTAGAAAAATCACTTCCGTGCAAAACCAGCACAATATTGGAAATGTTTATATCACAAAGATCTATAAAGGCTCTCATGGTTTCTGAGTGCTTTGACCTTCTGTGCTTATTGCCCAATTCTCAAGGCTGGTTTGTGCTGCCACTGGTCACTGGCAAGGCAGGTAGGTGGTCTTTGAAATGGTTTGCAGAACTGAAGCTCCTTTTCCTTTGTAGATAAATCAATATGTTTGCACTGTTTTGGAAGTGGGAGCTACAAGTGTATTGCCCAAAAGTGTGCTGTAGTTATTTTATTACTTTATTTCCTGCTGAAGTGCTGTAATGAAGAATACAGTTACCATCATGCCTATTTTGAGGAAGAAGGAAAATGGTAGATCTCAATTAATGATGTCTGGTACAGATTCCTTTTCAACAGCCTAATAGCATACAGTAACTTTAAAGAGGGCAGGAGCTGCTTGACGCTTCCAGAGCAGCATAAAAGAGATGTGAAAAGACTTAGAAATTACTTCACTATATAGTTTACTTACATAATCCCATCTTGACCCCTTTTTCCTTACATCACTTCAGTCCCTATCCAGACAACTGCAGTGTTTCTGAAGTGGTGTCAGTGGCTAAATAAGGTAAGAATAACAGAGACTGTAGGCATCCAGGCTGAAGGCAGAGCTTTATGATGTTGCTAATAAGAAACATGAGAGAGGGACTGAGAGGCAGGAATAGTTCCTGTTGAACTCTGAGCTCTCACCTGAAGCTGATGCTCTCTTGGGCTCCATTAGGAGCTGCATTTTTTTGTTAGTCAGAAGTTTTCTGATAATCCAGCTGTGCTTTTGGTCTTAAGTGTTTGTTTTAAGGACAAACAGTTAAAACTGTAAACTGACAATCTTCCCTTAAAACATTACTGTATACTTCCTTTGTCACTAGCAGCAAAACAAATGCTTATGAGGAGGCCTGGACCTCACAGAATACTTTTCAAATTGAGGAGGTGGTGAATGCCAGAAATGATGCAGCTGATGGCTTTGTCATTGCTTTGAGTCACAATCTGTGATTATGAAACAGCTACTTTGAGCTCAATTATGGAATCATTGATAAATCTGCAAAAGTTTGTTTTAGTACCATAAAAGTGAAAATTGAACCCCTAAATTCAATTTGCCACAGCAGGATGGAAGTCCTTTAATCACTGCTGTCCTGTCTTCTGTTGATTGTGCCTAAAATACTATGGCTGAGTGAAGAAATACACAAGCCTTTTTCATGTGATAACTTGCTAGCTTGGCCCTGGGCTCACAGTTCACTGGCTTTTGTAATAAATTAGTAGTACATAGTCTAATTCTTGCAGGTTACACTGGAATTTATACATGTGCTAAGTATATCACAGGTATCATATAAAATTTGTTCATGCAAGTCTTTTTAAAATTTAGGAAGTTAACACTCCAGATAGGTGCTAAGTGAGTTTTATCAGAATCTTGGATGTAACTCCTGCTTGAAAATGATTCTGAAAAACCCAATAGCACTTACTCATTTCTTTCACACTTACTGTTCAAAATGTGCCCTGTGGGCCCATTGAAAGTCATCTGACCACAAATCTGCAGGGTTAGGATGAGAACAGGTGAATAAGGACTGCAAATATTCAATGATTTTTAATTACAGGTGATAGAGAGATTATTAGAAGCTTTTTTTGAGTTCACATTACATTGGAGGACTTAATTTTTCATTATCTTGTTATGCATCAGTTAATCTCTGGAAGAAAAGTTACCCCTGATGTAAGATTTATTGATATACTTATTGAATACTTTCACCCACTTCTGGCCTGTGCCTTTAGAAGCATGGGAGTAGAGGTTAATCCTTCTTCCAGGGAGCAACTTGATTATTGGGCCCAGTAAGGATATCCATGGTAACTAGTGTATGTTCTTGCAATGTCTGACATTTATTCATCTAAAGCCATCAAAGCTCTGATAACAGAAAACTAAATGTTAATTTTCAGTTCTGATCCTTTAAATTATGCTCATACATCATCTTCTGGTAGTGTTTGTGGGGTCCAATTTAATCATATTTTTCCCCTATGGATAACGCAATAGATAAATCAAAATTAAAACATTGAAGATGTCTTTACCATCATTAATGAAATGATTGTGCAGTTTACAATTAATTTTTTTTGCATAATGCTGGTGGTACCTAGAGTTTTGTTTATTCATTTCAGTTTACATTATTCATAAGCTGAGAGAAATGCATAATTTAATAATATATTCTATCATGCTCTGTTTTCTATTTTCCTGACTTAATCCCTGGGAAACCCTATTAGCTGTGCTCTCAATGAATATTTATCTCACATTCACTTGATTTTGGCCTTCGTCCTAGTTGCAAAGGTTCCTGTAGTAGCATGTGTAAAACCAGGATATGACAAATGTGGTGCCATATCTTTCACTTAGCTGAAGTGAAAATACCCCTCTCCATCTGACGGTGTTAGATCTGCATTCTACAGTAGTGCAAAAGTACACCTGGAGTCAAAAGTGACCAGTTCTCCCTGTGAAAGGGCTGTGGCAACCTCTTGCCAAGAGTCACAGGTGTCATTAGATTAGTGAAAGCTGAGCCTCGAATTAATGCTAATCATCAAATCCTGAATTTCACTCCTTGTGAAAATCAGTCTCTTGCTCCTGCCTTCTGTATGTATAGGACCATGAGATTCTGGCTTTAAGATATTAAGAAGGATGAAGTCACAAGAACAGCACTAGTGGAGATTTAGATTGGATATTAGGAAAAATTTCGTCACCACATGGGTTGTCAAGCACTGGAATAGGCTGCCCAGGAAAGCAGTGGAGTCACCATCCCTGGGGGAATTTGAAAGACATGTAGATGTGGCACTTAGGGATGTGGTTTAGTGGTAGATGACAGTTGGACTCAATAATCTTCAGGATCTTTTCCAATGTAATTGATTCTATGATTCTATGAAAAGAAGTCTGAAATAGTGTAACTTGTTCTTTTCGTGGCCATGTTTCTTGGTGTCCCACGTTCCTGGAGTCATCTGTGCTCTTCTCATGTGCTGTTTTGGGAGGCTCTTGAGAGTGACACAGACACAGTCGTGGAGGAACTCTATTAAAGGAATGTGGCATTCTGACGATCTTTAAGTACTTTTGAAGAGAAGCTGGACTGGTTGTCACTGTTGTCTAAAACAAGTGCTGCATTCACCAGGATCTCACCTAAGCCTTCCACCATGCACCAGCAGAGGCTATAGGGAATGACATCTCTCGTTTCTATTGCTGTTAACACACACATTCATTATTTTGTGATGCCAAGTGTGAATAGAACATGTCAAGGCTGAAGTCTAAAAGGTCTTTTTTTGGCTTTGGTTTCTGCAGTATGCACAAGCAGCATCCCTCCAATTCTGTTACTGCACAGAATCATGTTTAAGATTGCTTCAGTGCTCTCTCTGAACTGGTAATATGAAAGAAATAAAGTACAAACCTGTCATTTTCTGATGATGCAGACAGTTGCAAGCTGTGAGCTTGCTAGCATGTCTCATGGGGATGGATGTGAGCAAGTTACGTGTTTCCATTTCAGTCCAGTGACCATTGTTACAGTGTGTTTTCCTCTTTTTAGTTTGACTTCTTTCTTTACTGGCTGTATCATTTACTTTAGGACAAAGATTAATTATGAACTTCACATTTTTACTTTGTTTTCATCCTTTGATTTTACGTGATGCACAAATTTAAAATATCGGTGTGCAAAAGATGCATAATACTTTGATGAAAACTTAGTGCCAGAGCTCTCACTCCTTGTGTTCTTTCCCTACTCCATCAATGTGCACCTGGTCCAGAGCTAACCCCACTCTTTGGAAAGAAGTGTAGAAGAAAGCTGATCTGAGATGAGCAATTGTGAACCAGCTGTATGCAGGTTCACTGTCAGAAATCCCCCCTGACAGTCAGTTCAATAGAGAGTGCCAGCAGCTCTGGGATTCAAGCTTGACTATTCTCTTCATTTGCTCAGGCAGGAGCTCTGTGGTCTTTCTGTCACCCAGCAAGGAGGGAATGTGTTTTTAAACAAAACTCTGAGAGTCCGTTGACTTTCAATTGAGAATGAAGGTGATAAATGCCTTACTTACTTCAATTTTATTGCACAGAAAAATGTTTTATGCTTGAGTTTTCTGGCATCAGTTCCTGTGACTTTTGAGAATAGATAATAACTCATTCTAGAGCTTATTTAATGCTGATGAAAGTGCTGGATTTTAAAGAACTTTCACATGGTCAGGTTGTTCATAATTGGCTATTGTAGGGTTGTGCATTGATCTGAAGAGCACTGGCTGCTCTTGGCTAGAGGTGTTAGAATTGAATTCTGCATTGTTATGGAGTAATAGTATGTGAAGAGTTAATTATCCAATTTAGAATAATAAACCAGGGCTGAGATCTTGGACCTCTTGAATGTGTGTCTTGTCATTGCCTTCACTGGGGACATGGTTCCTTCATTTTGCCATGGGGTACTTGGCATGGCTACGTTATTAAAATGAGAAACAAAGTTTGATGTGATTAAAGTAACTTGGAGTGCTGAGATCTACAGAAACATGTCTCTTCCTGTCTTAGGGTGATACAAGGTGGATTTCTGTTGTTTCAAGCTAAGCAAGTGCCTTTTGTCCAAGTTCTGTAAAGACTCTTATTGTGCTTGCACCAGGTTTGCTGTGACTAGTGATTCTTCTCATCTTCAGTGCTAACTGGTTTAAAAAATGGTTTTGTTTTATTGTGCCTGTGTGCATCATCTAAGGAAATGGGCAGACAACATTTCTCTAAGATGTGGAATTTTTTCTCTGTATGAATAATTTAAATTCCTTAATTGAAGCACTGTTTTTTTTTTTCTTGAGGCAGGTAAATCAGCTCTTCAAGAAAGAATGGTACCACTTGTGTAGAATGCCATCATTAAAGTGTTCTTCAGGCCTGCCATTTAAATTTGCAAAGAAATCCATTCCCTGAAGGAATAAAAAGGGCATGATTGGTGGCCAAATAGTCAGGGTGAGTTAGTCACCAGAAAAATGTTTTATTCATGGAATTAATGAATAAGGGAGAACTGCAAAAGACATGCTGCTAGGTTTTGTCACAAAAATGAAATAAAAGGAATTGCAAAGCTGGCTTTCTGACAAAGTGTCACTTCCAGTTTAAAGGATGGTTTAAAATTGAATACAAAATTTGCTAAGTTTTGTCCTCTTTTGAGTTTGTTTGTGCCTTCTCTGGGTATTTTTGGATCTGAAGGCTTCCATTATCAGAATATCCATGGAGAGCTCTCTTCCATGCAGAAAGCTTGGCCTATAGAGTCCTATTCTTTTGAAGCTGGTCTCCTGCCACTTTCCCTGGCTTGCTGGAGCGTACAAAGTACTGGTGGTGTCCCAAACAAATAGGAATTTAGGCAGGCAGGATCCTTTAGAGGCTCAGACAGCCCTCCTTCTCCCTCTCCTTTACTATTCGTAGTGATGAAATTTGTGCCTTTTGGCTATGGAAACTGATCTGTTAAAAGAGAAGTCTGCATTTTTAAATAAGCCTCAGCCTTGAATGTGAGGGTTTAATTTTTGCTTGTGCATTATTTGTCTTTGCCTAAAAAGCATCTCTCTACATACTGTGAATTTTTAATCCCTGTGGCCTGACCAAGCTCATTCTGAGTAGCTGAAGACAACAAGAGCAAAAGGATCTTTTCTTTCTTTATGGAAACATACAGAAAAAGCACTCCTTTTTTCCTGTTTAAAATCTCACCCAAGTGTAACCATTAAAATCAGAAATGGTTCTGTTATGGGAGTGCTTTAAAAGCAGTTCACTGAGATGGAAGCCTGTGAAGTGTCCTTTTTGGGACGGGGTACACAGGGGCTCATGGTAAGAACAAACCTTTGCACCCACATGTGGCATGAAATGGGGATGGTTTGTTCTTCTAATGCTTCAGGTGAGCTCTTTGAGAGGATCAGAGGATCTTGTAGCATTCACTCAAGTGTCCAAACTCTGAATTCCCTTTCATGTGAGACAGGGGTAACTATTAGCTAATTTCTGTCATGTAAAGTCATTTTCAGGAACAGAAGAATCACATCTAGAGTCTATAAAACATGAAAGATCTGTAGGTGCATAGATTTGTACTTGGAAGGAAGCTTTAATACTTTACAGTAACATTTCTGACCTTCTTTATTTTTCATTATGGCATAGTAGAATTCATGTAATGTTTTTTCCTGGAATACAAATACTGTAAATTTGTTAGCATAACAGCAGCTCTGGAATGTCATACGTGGTATGCATGATGATATATTGATGTTTATTCTGTCCTTCCAATCTTACCTTAAAGATTTGGAGTTAGAAAAAATAATTTTTACAGTTGCAGTTTTATTCCCTAGACAATGGCACCAGCATGGCATATGACCTCCTAACTAAATTATTCTGGATCAGCTTCAGTTGAATTTAACAATATAATCTCTGCTGTTTTGTAAATACAGCAGGCAGTGAATCTGCTCTGGTCTGTGCTTGCTGAGTGTCTACCCAGGCTCCAGCCTGTACTTACAATGGCTTGATTTTCTTGTTGTAGCAGTTTGACCAGATGTAATTACAGTGCCTTCAAAAGACTGTGTTCTCATTTTACATGAAGAGAACATGAATTAGACCTAAAAATATCCTTCAGGATAGCTAGAATCCAAATGCCATACCGCTGTGTAATTAAGATATCTTTGTATTCCTGCAGAAAGGATTCCGTTCGGAATGAATTTCTATTATGTTACTGTTACCACAGCAGTGGAGGTGAAATGCCACCTGCATTATCCACTGCAGTCACAGAACAGATAAGCTGTATTTTAGTCTCGAAATGTGAATTAGTTTTGCTGTCTGGCCTGTTGTAAGAAGGTTCTGCTGCTGGTATCTTTCTGGGTAGGGATTGGTCATGTGGCCAGTCCCCAGGTCAGGTCCTGCATCTGGCTCCCTTTCAGCTGTGAAAGCTGGGCCAGGAGTTGGACTTTGGTGATCCCTGTGGGTGCCATCCAGCTCAGGATATTCTATGATTCTATGGCTTTGGATTCTTTGGCTCAAGGAACAGCATCTCAGATTCATTCACCACCAACTTGCACAAACTCTGTTTTTGTTTCATGCAACATGGGATGTCAAATACTGAAATGGAAACTTAGCAAAGATTTTTTTTTTTTTTTTTCTTCACACTCAATTTTTTCCCTCAGAGTCCAGGAAAGTTTTAGGTTTGTGGGAAAGTGCACAGTCCTTTGTTTGAATCTCTCAGACCTCTTGTGTGACGGCCTTGAAGTCAAGGTCTCCCCCACCTCCTCTTCCTTCTGTCCAGTCCTCTCCTGAACAAGGATGGAGTGGGTGACTTTGGTTTGGAAAAACTCTCCTAGGTTGGCTGAGGTTCTGAAGCTGCTCCCCTCAAGTTTACATGACTATGAATACACCTATGCAGCTCCACCTTCCCCATGCTTCCTGTGTAAGTTTCTGTGGAAAATACAGTTTGTTCAAAGGCAACGGAGCTTTCTGAAAGAAATCTCCTTGTTCATGTAGCTGGGTGTTTTTTCAGTCAATGGCCCTGAATTCCTTTCTTGCTAAAAGGCACAGCTTTATCAGCTTTAGAGTTGATAATTGGACTGTTATGTACTCCCTGAATTTTTAGGGCTTACATGGAGTATGAGACCACAGATTGATAGAAAGGACCTGACTTTTCTTCCTTTCTCCTAGTTTTTCTGGAGACAGCTCACTTCCCCTGCTAATAAATTGATGACTAATCACGTGCTCTTTTTGTTGTTACATCTTATGAAACTGATAAATTGGCAAATACTACAAAAGCAGTAAGTACCTCCACTGTTTGTCCTACCCAGGGGCTGCATCCCAGATCTGGTCTTCCTTCACTGGTATTGGAAGACATGGAAAGATAGGGAAGTACAGGGTGAGTGTGGGTAGTGGCAGTGGTATGGGCTGATCTTCATTAGCCTTTCCTTCTGTTTACTCCAGCTGCATCAGATGAAAAGCCAGGAAGATTTGTATACCACTGGAGGCTTTGGCAGCTCTTTTGTGCTAACTTCTTTCCTTCTTCCATTTCAGTGGTTAGAGAGTCCCTTGGGGATGTGCTCTGGGTTGGAGGGGTTGTTGACCTGATTGCCAGCTTTTCTTCTATGTTCCCTGGCTCACTGAGAGAAAAAGCTACTGGATGAGGGTGCATTCAGAATTTAAAGCTTCTTAAAATGCCAGTGAGCAGGTGGTAGCTTTTGGCTTTGTTGTGTTCTGAGATTTGGCTTTTGAGCAGAAGGTTCATTACAAAGTGTCTCAAACGTCTTAATTTTCAGTACTCTCAGGCTAATGTTACCACAAGAAATGGCCAAATGTGTTTTCTTAATGTTTTCAAGTATTTTTCAGCTACTAACCAAGTCAATTTCTGAGTTAAACCTGTGTTTATACTGTAGAGGTGTGAAATAGAGGCAGAACATAGCTGGCAAGTTAATATTCTGTGTCTCAGAGAAAATATTTGTTTTAATTACAAACATTACATAAAATATGGATTTTTGATAAGAAGACTTCTGCAACTTCAGCAACAGCAGAATTAATGTTATGGCCAACCATAAATGCAGAATGACATTAATTTTGAAAGATTTCCCTTCCAGTCAACTTCCACTGCTACTGGTTTTCTACAGAGCTCTGCTTCCACAGTGCTGGAACAGAGCTCATGATTCCTCCACTTAAGTCATCCATGTATAATTAGGGTGAAATATCAGTTTAATAAAGTGAATATAATGACTGAGTTTTAGCTCTATGTTAGCTGGGAAAGTTACTGAGATTCTTTTCTCTAGATTTGCATATAAGAGTCACTGTTGGAAGAATGTATGTCTGCTTTCAGACTTACACCTAATTTCATTAAACAGGGCTTTGTGCCATATGTTGTCTGTTGTTGTTTCATACAGAGGATCTGACTTGAGAAATATTCCTGCTGAAATTTTAAGTTTTACACTTTAAATTCAGGAAAGACTACTCAATTGAAAAAAATACTTCAGAATTTAAATTTAGCATATTTATTAATGTGCACACAGTTGAACGTTTTAAACTTCTTGATTGGCATGTATCTCACTCACTGTGTTCCCTAGAGTGTGATATGGGCTCAGATGAGTAAAGAAGAACCATTTAAATTAATTTTCCTTGAGGAGGTGGCTCTGTGCTGGCTTGTCACTATTGTGTTAGTATTATTAATTTGGTGGCAGCAGATGTAAGTAGGGTGCATGGAAGGTGATTTGTGCCTGCCTCATCACTTCAGGTTCTCGAGTAAAAGGCTATTTTCACAGTGGAAGATAAACAGTAACAGAGTAGTGTTGAAGAGCACGGAGAATTTTCTGCCTTCCAAATCTGCCACTGCCCCTGACCTGCTGGACACAGTCTCTTAATTAGTTAGTATGTGTGAGAAATATTAACAGCTGGTCTAGAAAGCCAGTTTCAAAAAGCAACTCGTACTTCAATAGAAAATTTTCATAGAAAAATTGTATGTTAGAGGTACATTTTTGGAGGCTGATTCCCAAAATTCCTTGCTAATGCTAATGACAAATATTCAGGAAAAATGAGCCATCACATTTTACCAGTTTCATGTAGATCTAGTACTTATTTAACCCTTTAAGTAGTCCAACAGCATATAAAATGTTCAGCAACTGAAACAGGTGACAGTTCATCTGAAATTATCCAGTGAGAATGTTCTCAGGTTTCATCACTCAGCTATTTTACCAGTGCACCTTATCAGCATTTTTGAAAATGCCGTGCAATTATTAGTAGTATGGAAATGTTCTTAGACATTCAAGTTAGTCAGGAAGGCAAAAAAGGAAAAAGAAAATTCCTAACATTAAGAAAGATTAGACCTTACTAAGTAAACCATAAAACTGAATGCACATTTACTTCTGCAGAACTGCCATCCTCTGCTGCTAAATGCCTGATTTCCAAATCTAAGTAGGACGGGAAGTGCAAGGATTAGATAAACACAATAAGTCTTCTTTTACTGTCACTGTCTTATGGTTCAGATCTTCAAAGTCCAGCATCATTGTTACTTTCAAGGTGGCCTTTCCAGCAGCAAGGGAAATGTCATGAAATGACATCAACAAAGCTCACAGAAGCACAGAAGCACTTTAAGGAAGGCAAATACTTTGTATATGTCATTCTCTTTTTGTCCAAATGTAAGTTAAGTGTTCATTTCAGATTGTTGCTACTTTATGCATTAATTCTCACATTAGTATGCAGAAGTGGAAGCTAAGTTAGTCCATTACAATGATTCATATCCTGTCCATGGAACAAACATTTTCTGATGGGACTGAGGACTGAAGCATATTAATGCAGTTGAAATCTTCCAGCTCCCAAAGCAGACAGAAAAAAAAAAATGTTACAAGGAATAAAACTAGAAAAGCTAATATTGCTATCTGTGCAAGTACAGCAAAAAGGCAGGAGGGCTGCATCTGTATTGTCTAGCGTTGTGTGCTGTCTGGTTTTTGTCAGCTGGGGTGTGCAAGCACATCAGAGCAGGAGGTGCTGGCTGTCTGGGATGTGCTGCCTCCCCTTGCCTGGTTCCTGGTGGCAGGAAGGGGAGATCCTTCACTCATGCTGTCCACTGAACATGAAATAGGAGTGAGATTTTTAATGCCTTTGGTCATTAGAAGATCCTCTTACACCTTTGAGAGGACTAACAGAAAGTGATGATGACATTTGGGACAAGTTTCAGGAATATGTTCACTTGGCAAGTGAGAAATGGGTAGAGAAAATATCTCACAGCTGATCTGCAAACGTATGTTTTCATGTACCACACTTTGCTGTGGCTGCACAGCCCTGCTCCCATCAGACCAGAGCTCTGTCCACCCCAAGTAGTTTAATTACATTTCCTCTCTAAATAACAGTAATTAGTTATGGTTTCCTAGAGCCTCAGAGGAGCACAATTGAGTGTTTTTTCTGTGCATTGTTGCTTATTTTTTCTCTGAGTCTGCTGCACTGAGTATCTGTGCCTAGTGAAAAGGCTCTTGCAATGCATCAGGGAGACAGATGGATTTCATTTGTGATTTCAGTGATTTCCATATACGAGAGGATCCTTAGAGATGTCTGTGCATGAAATGAATGCAGCTGCTCAGGTTGTTGCCTGAAAGAACAAGCTTACAGAAATTAGATATGCCACTAAGATGCTCTCATTTTCTGTCTGTTCTCCGTGATGCAAACCTCTGTCTGTCTGCCCAGCCCTGAACCCTCACTGCCATTTACCACAAACAGCTTTCCTTCACCTTCTGCCAAATACTTGCTCTTTCCCCGTTCTGGCACATCCTGGTGAACCAACTGCAGGCTCTCTCTGGAAGGAAACCCCAAACCATTGCTCCCTCCCACATCAGTCTGTAGCTGAATTCCCTGCTCTGCCAGCAAGGGTGAAGAGCTGAATCTACACAAAAATAGAAGGTAAGTCACCTTGGGCAGCACTCTGGTTCCTGCTTCTACTACATGGGCTATCCCAGAATGAAGCTCAAGATTTCACTCTTTTTCCGTACCCAAGATTTTTCCATAGCTTTTATGGTGATGTGTGGAAATTCTAAGACTGGTTAATATGAATCACTTGAAGAAAACCCTTCTTTCACCACATCCATGATGTATTTTTCAGTGGCATTTCTTGAGAGATATAGAAAAATGTAGAAGTGGACAAGTGCAGAAAGTATCAGTATCCAGGTGACTTGAACCATGGCCAGGAGGTTCCTGTTGGCAAATCTAATGCAGTTTTCTGAAGTCACCTGGAATCTGGCCATTTTTTGTGAAGTACTTCATGCCCTGTACTTTTTTGTAAAGTATTCCACTTAAAATCCACTCAGGGTATCTGAAACCACCCCAAAGAGAACAGAAACTCAGACAATGAGTTTCATCTGCGTACTCCTGTCTCCTGTGGTACATTCTTGGGTCAGACAGTGCCTTTAGCCAAGCAGGTATTGTATTTATCTCTAAGTATATGATTAAAGGGATGAAAGGTTCTCTTTATGCTGTTGTTAGCTGTGAGTTGCCCGTAGCATGTGGACATCACTGAATTTGCTACTCTGACGAAGAACAGTGCAGTGGGGTAAGGACACAGCAAGGATCCCTTTATTCCCCTGTCTGTCCCTCCCTTCTTGTATGCTCTGTCAGATTTGCTTGGGTGCAAGGCCATTGTGTCAGAGAGACAGGGAAATGCTTCTCCAGTGCAGCCAGCAGCTCCAGGTGGGGCTGAGTGCCATTGCTCTGCACTGTCAGTATAACCACCAGAGCCATTACACAGGTGTGCAGTGCAGCCAGTGCTGCCACTGAGACTGTGCCAGAGGTGTTCAGTGGGGAATGCGGACAGGTTTTGTATCTGTGGGAGTTTTATGCCTTCTTTGCACACATCTGGCTGCAGGAGAGCAGATGGCAGCTTTGGTGAGTGTCAGAGAGGAAGTTCCTTTTGTTCTTTTGCAGAGGTGGCTCGAGTGGTACTAAAGCAGCATCTTCGGGTTTGTGCACTGGATTTTGCCCATGTCCCTTCTCACGCAGCTGGGGATTTGTTGTGATTTAACCTTGAACTGAAAACTTTTTTTCTAGCTCAAAAAATCAAGTACTTCTAACTGAAAAATCTGTCACTTTCATCTGAGAGACAGTTAAAGCAATCACAGAAATTCACTTTTCTCTGTTAGGTACTGAGTACAAATCAGTTGATGCAGACGGGTTTCTCACAACGAGGGACAGAGTGCTCTAGAGGGCAGGCTTTGCCTGTACTGGGTAGAAGCATTTCCAGCTAAAGACCAGATTCAGTCAGCCCAAATAGCATTTTGACTACTTAGCTTTCTTTGTATTCATAAATCAGGCAAATCAATAGTTGTTTAAAATGTGAAGGTTTCAATTTGCTGGTGTTACATGCAAAGTAGAAGCAGCATTAAATTAAAGATGCTACTCTGATGAGGTCATGGTGTCTCTGTAAAAATGCAAGTCTCCTTTTTGATAGTGTGGCCTTTTCTTTCCCATTGGTATTAAGCAGGTTTTGTGTTGAAAATCAGTAAAGGTCAGCACTAGAAATGCAGTTATTTTAAGGTTTATTGTTGAACCTGCTGCAGTTTCAGAGAATACAACGTTTCAAGAGCACACATTGCTCTTTCATAAAAGCATTTGTAAAAAATTTGTTGAGAGCTCTCTGATGGTCCCATCAGTAGTGGTATTGGTCACTGAGTCTAGTCTCAATTGGTGGTGAAAACTTCTGAGGTGAAACAACATTATGTAACCCCACAAGGTCCAGGTTAGTGTTTCTATAGCTGCACTTACAGTGACAGATGGCCAGCAGGATTAAAAAAAGTCTTCAGTTATTGATGTTTGTAATGAAAATATCACAGTGGTCTAAAATGATATAACTGCACTGTGCTCAGCAGAGTTGGTGCAGTCTGCCTTTACTGAGGATGTACTCTGATCTGCTGTGGGCATCAGCCTGGTGTCCCAGACTGGGTGTGAGCTGCACAAGGGCTTGCCAGGAACTGAGATTAGTAGCTGATTGGCATGGAGCAGAATGGGATTTCTCCTCCTGGATTTTGAAGCTGTTCATCCACTTCTGGTCAGCTCTGCACTAAACTCAGAGATACTGACATACCACTCTTGAGTGAGTGAGCCTGGAAAAAGGAGTCTGCAAGAAGGCAAAAAGAAGCTGACTTTATTTAGTGTTTTATGATTCTGTTTATTTTTATATCTTGAATATAAAAGCTAGGGGGAAAAAAGCTAAGATAAAAAGGACAAGGCAGATCTCTGGATTGTTGAATAAAATCCTGTCTTTCTTTGCTTCTGGGCTGGTCAGTAAGGGTAGATAAATAATCATATTTGTTTGTGGCTGTGTGTATAATCTAAATATCAGTTTGAAATGTCTGTCTCCTAATTAATGGTGGGTTTGAGTTTTTCTTTCTCTCCTTCTCTGTTTTTGGTTTTTTTGTTTTTTTTTCCCCAGACCTTTCCAGCTCACCTTTCAAGGTATTCACAATCTTTGGACATGGGGTGAAATGATTAATAGCCTGTACTGATTTTTTAAAATAAGGAGATACAGTAGCATGAAGCAGGGAACAGCAGACTTAAATTTTCCATTATGTTTTCACTCCTGGAGAGAGGGCTTGAAAATGACTACTACTATTGGAATGTCAGTGAGTTTCTGAATATTAACAATTTCTTTTAAGCATGATAAATGCTTTCATTTGCTTCTTTTTTTTTCTCCTGCTAAATTCTTCATTCTCTTAGGAAGCGATCACATTAATGGAACTTTCAAACAAAGTGTCAGAAGAAATAGATTAGTTGTCTGTCTGTCTTTCTGTACATGATTACCAAATGAACTGTATATTGAAATGGTGGAGCAATGGGCCATGCAGATAGAAAAAATCATTTTTAAGAGATCTGTGAAATTTAGAAAGCCAATTACCATTCTGCCAATGGAGAATTTTTCACTAAACGTGTCCTAGTAAATTTAAATGCCTATTAATTAATGTTTAGCTGGTTCTTAATGGCAGTGAAGTCTAGTGACAGTATGACTTCCTCATGAAAATTACTCTGATGTTGGCTGTGTGGAACAGGGAGATACATCACTGTTAATATGGTAGCCCATTTATTACCCTGGTGTCTTAATTCAGCTGCATTCGAGGACAGTGAATTGAGATGATCCTAATCAGTTTGGGTAAAAATTTGAATTGGAACTGTGTCCACATGGTGGCTGTGCACTGGTCTGAAGGTCAGGGAGAAAGGCAAGAGGAGCTGCAGGAAATGGGAGCTGTGTGACAGTGCTGGCCCTAACCCTAACCCTCAAGTACAGACACACCTTTTGCTGCTTCTGGTGCCGTTGTGGAAAAGGGCTACATGAGGCACCAAAAGACCTTCCACCCAAGTCTCTCTTAGAGTTCTGTTTGGAGAAAAACTGCTAGACACTTGTCCACTCAAGCAGTGTTTTTTGCAATCAAGATTGCTGGTGAACCACTAAGTGCAGTCAATGTTCCAGATCTTACTGCAGACCTAAGTTCCTGGGTTTTGTCCCAGCCCAAACTGTCCACACCTTTTCAAACAAAATCTCTGTTGCTGAAAAGGGGGAGTTTTGTCCCAGAGAGGCCTGAGTATCACCAACAGGAATGGGGGAGCAGAGCTGCAAAGTTCTCATCCACCACCTGGATTCAGATAGACCATCTTGCAATGGGACTATAGGAGCAAACAGAGCCCGAAGCTGCCCTCCAGCAGTCACCTGTCTTTGGGAGGTATAAGATGCAAACTTAGTGGGCCAAGCAGTGGGCTCGTATGCATGCAAAAATGATATGTCCAATCAATATGAACTGACTTCTTTGGTGCTGCAGTAATTTGTAGGATAGTTTCTGCCCTCTGTATGATTCAGGAAGGAATTTGGTCAATACAGTTTTTTAAAAATAAAGTGTGAGATGAGCTGAGCGGTTGGTTGGAGGGGTTTTTTTGCCTCAGGTATTTCAACTGATAAACTCTAGCATATTATGTCTGATCTGGCATTCTGGCCTAGTCAGAATAATTTTCTACTCCTGACCTGACATCTGTAATTTTCAGACTTTTTATTTTTCTTCCTAAAATGTTGGGTTATGAGGAGGACCAGAAAGAATCAAACTCTTGATCTCCTCTAGTATGGTTGGAGACAGAGCACAAAACCCACCAGATAATGATCTCCTTACAAAATCCTGTTGTATTCTGCCTTAATCTTGGAATTCCTGTATAACTGAGGATCTTCAAGGAAATTTTGCTCCCACGTACTGTTATCCCAGTAGCTCTCAGTGTCTGTGGGGACAAGACATCACGCCCCTCTTTAGCAGCAGGTTGCCTGGCATGGACACTCATGCATAGGCACAGGAATGGAGCAGAACAGCCACATCAGGAGAGGAGACTTGCAAATGCCCATATTTGTTCTGGCAGGAAATTTCCAAAGGCTTCAAGATAACACAGAGATATAAACAGCTTTCCTGTCCTTGACTTAGAACTGGAGCCAGTGTGAAGGGCAGTCTTACAGACATTGACTGCTGTTTATCCATGGCCAGTTTTGAGCCATAGGCTCTGAAACTCTTCAAAGGATGTGCAAATTTTGGGATGGATGTGTGTCTCATTGCTGTGCTTGCACATTCCACATGGTGGTTTTCTTTTGCTGTGCCATGGGTTGTCAAGTGCTAGAGCTCCTCAGGTTTGAAGAAGTAAAGCCTGGGTTTTATGTGGAACTTTGTCCCATAGCAGAAACTAGGACCCTGTGTTTCATGTTTCCAGTCTTAATTCTGATCTTTTCTCCATTTCTCTTAATCACCCTTTGCTCCTGTGGTGTGAAGAGAAAACCCCACACCAAGAGTTTCAGTGCATGATCTTCCTACCATTTCCCCCCAGGTTAGAGATCTACATTGTAACTGCGTCTGTGCATTAACTGTCAAAAATAGTCAACAATAAGGTTTATTTCAGGTTTCCTCTACTGTTTCCATGTGGGTTCTGGTAGCTGAATAACAGAGTAAGAATGAATACTTTTCTGTAAAATTGAATGTGACTGCAAAAGATGAATTGTTCATGTAAATGATTGTGGAATTGTATTGAGCGCCTTTGATTCAAAGTACTCTGCGTGGATGCTTGAAATAGGACTAGTAATTAATTCAGTGAAAGAGCAAGTTGAGGATTTCAGTACTACTGGTGTAGTGTTCTGGAAAAGATGTTCAGAAGATGAAATTTAACAGTCTGTGAAATCTTTTTTCTTTTAACTTTCAGAAAAGTTGCCCTTAAGCCTTTTCTTCTGAGAGAGGCAAAATGGTTTAGATTGAAAGAAGATGCACCAGATTTTTCCTTCCAAACATGAAATAAACAGAGTCCAGCTTTTACCTTGCTGTTATATTTCCCCCTCCTCATTGTTGTATGTGTGTTAGTCTTGGTCTCATGCAAGATGTTTTCTCAGTTTGAATAATTTACCTCTTTTCAGTATTGCCAGACAGAAAATGCTGAGAATTCAAAAGCCAATCCTGACTGATGGTAATAGGCTGTACAAATCAAAATTTTATGTACAATAAACAGTACATTTATGTTCCCTGTCATTTCCCTTGTTACTTTAGAGTATGTTTCTTCTGGCATGTATAGATTCTCCCCATGTAATTTCTAGTAAAAGCTCAAATTCTCGTGCAATCTCCTAACTCGTGTACTGGGGCTTTATCATGCACTTCAGTATACTCAATGTTCCTTTTAAGTTGCAAAAGCTTCCAATGCTGCCAGTAGTATACAAAAATATACCATCTGTCTGGGTCTGCATGCATGTAGAAGTTGTGCTCTCATTAGAGAATTAGTTTGTCTTGTTCTGGAAAACAAAAAGAAGAAGTCACAGAAGGAATTGAGGGAAAATATTTGTTTTCACTACCTTTAAATATGGAGAGACATGGTGTTGAGGAAGAAACCATTTGTTTACACATTTCTTGGCACAGATCTCTCACACTTAAGTAGTTGGGAATGAGAAGTAATGGGCACATTCTAATCCAGATACTTTGGGCTTCTTTTCTGTAAGGCAAAATTATGGGTGTTGTTTGAAATGATGTGGTGTCTCCTTTGCTCTGCCTGTTCTGTGCATGAGTGTCTTCAGAGAAGGGAATAGTAAACATTAAAGGATGGTTTGATCTTATGAGGAAGGTGCTGGGTGCTGAAGTCAAATTCAGAGAATAAATTAGACAAGCATATTACAGTCTGTCACACCAGGCCTTGGGACAAACCAGCACTGGGTTGGAGGAATAGTTGCTCAGTGCACTGAAGCACAGTTGCCTTTCCAGAAGCTGAAGCACAAGTGGTGAGCTCTGCATGAGACAGCTGCTTGGGGTGGCAGAAGAGCTGTTCTGTGAGCCAGGAAGGCAGTGGGTGCAGTGACCTGTGTGCCCAGTGCTGGGGGCTGTGAGTGCAGTGCAGACAAAACCCCAGTGCTGCTCTCAGCAGCTGTCACACAGGGGCTCTCAGCTTGGCCAGTGGGACAGGGGGCTGTAATTAACGGTGAGATGTGCCCACCAGTTCAGAAAGAAAGGCAAAGTTTTTGGAAATCATATATAGTGGGATTATGTCTTGCACATAAGACTCTAAGAAACATTATTCTGTGCAGCTAAAATTAAGTTTTCCTTTAGCCCTGTCATGTGTTATTGTATGTTGGAGCTGAGCACTAGGGTATTCATCCAGCTGTACTGTAGAAGCACTGCAGCAATGGCTTTAGACATGGTAAGTCTCTGGTATTTTGTCAGTTCTTATTAACAAATACCAGAACAAAAATTGATGAACAGTCTTAATAAAAGGACTGATTGTGCAATTTAAATCAAGACAGTTTTAATAAAATACCTGATCCTTAAATGTGCATAATTAGATTTACATATTCACATATCACTGCAATTAGAAGTTGGTATTTAAAGGGCACATTTCCCATTTCATGTGCTTTTCTCATTCTTCTCAAGTTTGCTTTTTCAAATTGCAGAGTTACGGTAAACACATTCATTTGATTCTTTCCCTCTAGGCATGTAATATTTTTTCAACTGGAATGAAATTTACATATTTGGTTTGTCTTGTGTTAATCTGTAAATCGAATAAATAAATAAAGAGGTAGTCCTATTCAGCACTGAATACTTTCAAACCTTTTAAGCAGTGCCAGGGGTAAACCATTTTTTAAAAAAGTGTTGACATGACAACAGTAGCCCTCTGAATACAGCTTAAGCTTCCACTCTTCCCAGCCATGTGTCTTTGCTCCCTAAAGCAAAGACCTTACTGTACTCTGTAATGGATAAAGATCATGGATTGCAACTGCCTCATCAGCTTCTGACCCTGCACAGGCTTCTCCAGCCCCTTCGGCCAAATTTACAAGAGTGGTTCTGTGGAAGGCATTTGCAAAGTCAGCAGGGATGACTCCAGCACCAGAGGGAAGCGTGCCTGTGCTGCAGTCAGGGCAGGCTGGCAGTGGAAGGTGCAGCTGCAGTGCCTCCAGCACAGTGAGCCGTGCTGCAGGGGCTGTGGGGCTGCCTGGCCCCGGGCTGTGCCTGTCACACAGCCTTGGCCTGGCTTGGGTGGACAAACCCATGGCTTCAAAGGAAGGTTCCTCTGAAGAGACAACTGCCTCCATCTGCATCTCAGCTTTCCGTGAGGAGACTGAATCCACCCACTGCTCTCAGTGTGTCACATTCCCCTCTTTCCACACTTCCTTCTTCCCACACTCCCCAGAGCACAGTTTTTGCCTCAAGGCACCACTATGCTGTTGGTCTTCCTGCAGGAATGGATCTTCCTGCTGGTGCTGAATGGTAACTGCCTGTGGTAAAAGTTTATTTTGCACTTGAGGCAGCCTGTTTCCATAAGCCTCGTTAGGAGGGCTGCTGCATCAGAGCCCAGGATGCTTTTAGATTATGTAATAACATTATATAGAGACTTAAAAAAAAAGTTTAGTTAGTGACTAGGATGACATTAATAATTCAGCACATCGAAATGAAAGATGAAAATCAGACAGGCAATAAGTTAATGCTTGTTTTCTGCTGACCATACACGTTTGGGTATGAAATGCTTTCTCATCAACTGGCAGAAATGCTAATGGCTATAGTAACCCCATGGTCCAGCTGCCCTTCTTTCACTCCAGCAGCCACTGGGTATGGCTTTATCTGTCTTTTTAGGAGCCTGAAAAATGGTGTTTGTTTTGCATTTGCTACTAGAAATAAACTGCATTTTCATTTTTAATTTTTCTTTTTCATTCTATTCCTCCCTTCTGATCTCCAGAGTTAACCTCTTTTTCCCTGTGTTTTAAAGGATGTTGGCCTTTCTTTATTGCTCTTTCTCTTGCTTCCTTTCTTTTTTCCTTCCTCTTTTTTCCTATTTATTTCTCTTTTTTCCTTGATTTGTCTTTCCTTCTGTTTTCCCTTTTTTATTTTCTCTTATCTCTTTGCTTGTTTCCATTTTTATTTCTTATTTATCTCTTTTTCCCCCTTTTTTAACTCTTTTCTTTTTCTTTTTTCTCATCACTGTGGTTTCTGGAAGTGGTGCACAGTCTTTGGCCAGGTGGGGACCAGGTAGTCTGCTGAGGAGACACTGGAAGGTTTTTCTGCATCCTGGGATGAATGTGGGGGCAGAGCTGGTGGCCCATGGATGGAGAACAGGAGGCTGGGGCAGCTGCCATGGCTCTGGTGGAACAGCAGCTCCTGCACAAGGCTGTAGGTGGACAGTTTGCTTGAAGTCACCCTGCAGACCCCACCCCAGAGCTCTACCCCCAGCTCTTGGTAGGGATCATGATTTTTCTTGGTAGAGATACTGATTGTGATCCTGAGGGCAGGTGGAGCAATGCAGATCCAACTTCCCCTACCCTGAACCTATTTATAATAACACTCGTAAGTTCTGGATGTTAAAACCATCCAGAATTCTTGGTTTCATTTCTGTCTGTGTGTGTAAAGCTAAGCAGAGAGTGTGTGATTCAGATGAAATTCTTTTTTCTCTTGTCATATACGCTAGAGACTCACCTTTTCCTCTGTGACACCTTGTTTTGTTGCTATGTGCAGATTGAGAAGCTCTTCTCACCAAAGAAGCAGTGACTGCAGGAAAGTGAGAGAAGGAATTTAGGAAGGACTTGTACTGCTGTGGGAAAATGATGTTCCTTAATTGTTTATTTGTGGTGACAGATAAGGGTGGGCCTGTAGCATCTCTTAGGGTTATCAGTGCTCCTGCAAACCCAGTCTTGCCCCAAACCAGGGTAACAGGTGGGGTAATGGCCCCTTCTCTCCAGATGGGAAGGGAGTGCTGCCAATGTGAATGTACAGAGAATTACTCTGATTTATTCCATCCCACATAGGATGCCTGAATGCACCAGAATGTGTCATGTTTTTCCAACGTTGCCTTGGTAAGGGAAGGGTGAGGACTTGTGGCTTTTGGATGCGTGGTTGCAAAGTTCTGCGGTCACTAGGTCAGGGTGGGAGTGGTGGGCATGTGCTCGGAGCTGCAGCTTAAAACAGTTTCATGGAATGTTCTCTGGGGAATGTTCTCTGGGGGACATTGGCTGTCACTCCTTGAAAAACATGGGGATGAGTTAGTTCCTACCAAACTGTGCATCTGTAGTGCTTCTTCCATGCCTTTTTTCTTTTTACCTTAGAAGCAGTGAAAACAGATTTTGTCACTGACTTAGCACCAGCTTTTGCTTTAGTGCGAGAGTAATTTCACAGCACACACTGATACTATGTGCTTAGTTTTTTGTACATGCTCAGTTGTGAATGCAATATTCTGAAGAACTGCCTAATGTCAACAATGTTTCCAAAATCAATATTTGTATAGTATTTGTATAACACACCAATGGAATTCTGGTGAAATGGGACTGGCTTGATAGGTGCTTTGGGTAGGGACAGTTTAGACTCACCAAATAGCAGCTAAGGTAGAGAATTGCAACTGAAAATTAAACATACAGTGGGAGGTGTTATATTTAATAGACGTGGCTGTTTCAACATCACTATTACTCTCCAAATGTCTGAAGGAAAGTGTAAAAGGGAGTGATCTCTATAACATGTTATTGGTAACCCCTGTGTTGCATTTTAGAAATTGCCTAATTCAAGCTATAATGAATTTAATCCTACATCACAGTGGCATGAAAATTTCTATACTTTTAGCAGCCTTCTGTTTACAACAGGCTTCCACAGTGGAACATGCAGAGCACCAACACTCTAACCAGCAGCTGGCTCTTCCACTACTGAGAAATAACTGTATGCACCTGGACCAGTAAACCAGCAAGGAGTTAACACTGGTGCCTTCCCTTACTTGGAATCTTGAGGGTATAGCTAGTCAATTTATTCCTACTCTTTTTTGTTACTGCAACACATCTTTTACATGTAGTTTTACCTGACTGCTTTTGATGCTGATGGGTGGAAGTCTGTGTTCCTTATTCCTCAGCACTGCCTTGGTGTCAGACTGATCAGGACCTTGTAAGTTGTTATTGCCACTTCAGAGAAAGGCTAAAATGCAAGGACAGGAGATAACAATCATCATCACAAGTCAAATTCATTAAAGAGGAGGAACTACTTAAAATAAAGACTTTAATGCCGAAAGGATATTAACAGGTAAAAGTGTTCATGTAATTTATTCAGAGAAGTTCTTGATAACTGTCAAGTTATTCAGCAGCTTTCCTCATTATCATTTACTTCATGTACCTTGACTTGGCAAAGCCTTTAGGAAGACATTTAATCAGAAGTATGCAAATGGTCCTGGTTAGCTTCAACAGGAAATCAGCACTTAGGAATAGAAAATCTTAAATATTTTCTAAATGTTGAGACATATTGGTAGTAGTTATATATGATGAGTTATGCAGCCTTCTTTTTTTTTTTTTCCTGTAGTACAGTCAGAGAACTTTTCTGCAAGTTTTCAAATATTTCCTAAGCAGGGCTTTGCAAACCATTCTACAGAAGCTGCTACTGGGCGACCTGAACTGAAAATGTTTCTGTTTCCATGCTAACACATAAATACTAAGAAGTTAGCAAATAAAGATTTTTTTGACCGAATAAAAATTTTTATTCATCATTAAGTATTTTTTAATATGAATGAGCTAACACTTTAAATTGGAAATTGAAGTGCTTCACTTAGAAAATATCATATATTTATATATATTTTTCTGACATGCTTATTGTACACTGCAAGTTTTAAAGGTCTTAGTTTCTCCAAATTGCCTTGCAGGGAGAATGAACTGTTTATAAGAAAAAAAGAATTTGTATTTCCTTGATTTTCCATTATTTCTTCAATTGAGTTGGTCAAATGTTGCAAATACTTATGAAGTGCCTTTGTTTCCTATCTATCTCAATGGAAAAGGACTATCCTTCAAGGAGGGACATACAAGATTGTCCTAACTCTGGTCATATGAACTTACAGTAACAGGTGACTTGTACTTTGTTTTCCTTTTCCATAAATTGAAAACTTGGCCAAAGATACTAAAGGCTTAAATTCAAATAGCCCATTTTCTACTTCAGTTTTGATGCATCTGTGAATGGCCACAGATCTTCAGAAAATGTATCAGGAAAAATACGGTGGAATTTAGGGGAAAATTAGACAATCTGAATCTGGGCCTAGAGTGTCCTTATCTCCATGTTACAAAGTGGTTACAACACACACAATGAAACAGCTTGCCCAAAGACAAGCCATAAGAGCTGTGGAGGAGTGAAGAGCAGAAGGGCTGTCCAGCCTTCTCCCTGTTTCCCTCTGCAGGGCTTTACCTGTATTTGTTGCAGCTTCCTGGTGAAATGCAATCAGTTCTGGGGGTTTGCTTACGCCTATTTCTTACCAGAGTACAGCATGTGGGCCTGCAGAGCTGCAAGTGCTTCAGTCAGTTCCATTTCAGATACTACAGCGATCATAATTTTGAATGTGGAATCGTGGCAATGTTTTGAAGTCACATGAGTGCCTTGTCTTTCCTTGCATCCATTTAGGTTCAGGATGCCTAGAGACAAATGATATGGAAAAAGGCCTCTGTGACACAGGTCCCTACTGGCACTGACTGAACATGCAAGAAGACACCTAGACTAGAAGGTAAGAAAAGCCTCTTTTAATTTTTTAACTGATGTAAAGCCTAATGAGGTGATTTAAATTTATTTGGCTGCTAGCAATGGTATTTAAATGAAGCACGTAATTTGTTAAATACTAACAAATATGCTTCAGGCTGTAGAGCTAATGTAATTTTTTGCTTCACTAGTAGCCTTGGAGGCGTTTGATTTCCCTTAGCCTAAACTTCATCTGTAAGCAGGCCACACCAGCAGGTTTGATCAAGCATTTTTGTTTGTCACATTTGTAAAATACGGCCTTTTAATGTCTTCTTTAGCCTGCTGGACCCTTGCAGAGCCCATGCTGCCTGTCCATCTGCCATTTCAGACATTAGTGAATTAGCAGGAATGCTGAGTGAGGCAGGCTGTTTGCTCTGCTATTTCTCCATTGAACATGTTGCTGTACATAATTCTGCTGCTTGGTTTGTTTCTCACATGGTGTGAGAAACTCAGGTTAGGCAGTGGAGGAGTTTCTGACAACTGTACAAACCTTCTCTAATAGTTTTGTCAAACTGAAGGTTACAAATTTTAGTACCTTATTACAGCTTTCATTGCAAGTACTTAAATGCATCCTGAACCTGTAAATTTTCCTCCTTGTTTCTTGGCCTTGACCCTGTGCATTTTGTTAAACTGTGCAGGTGGCATGGAGTCCTCTGGAAGCATCACATGCACACAGTATGCCACCCTTACCACCTTCCTCATGGAAGAGCTTGAGGTATTTGAATACATAATTCTATGCATAATTTCTATGCATAATTTATTATTTCAGTGTATTTCACAAAGATTGTGCAGTTATTCTGGGGGAGGGAGGAAAGGGAGGATTGCTGGGTTATTTTCCAGACAGAAATGGATGAAGATGATGTATGAAGCTCCAGAGAGCTATTCTAACCATATGATAAACATAAAACAGGACTAAGAAATACTTTGAATGAGATTTTTTTTTTTTTT
>VXBB01012122.1:41478-78522 GCA_013399915.1 Illadopsis cleaveri
TCCTTAGCAGGAGACCTGTCTTTCAAAACCAAGACAACTGCTAATTTATTTTTAAAGGTAAAAGTAAGGCGTTTTCTATACTTGAAAGACATAAGAAGGATACATCCCCATAGCAGAGGTGTGAGCCATTACAAAATGTCTCACGTGACAGGACACCATGTTCAGCCAGTGCCTTATTGCTGGATCTTTGGCACCTGGTGAGACCAAATGTCCAAAGGAGTCTCCCTAAGGGTGGCACCTCAGCGCAGGGAGCATCACGGCTTCTGTTCAGGCCCTGCAGTGGCAGCCTAGGGGTGGAGAGGGACAGTGAGGTGCTTCAGGCTGTCCCTCAGGGACTCCAGGCTAAGCTGGAGCTGTCCTGAATTTCTACAACTGTTACATGTAAGAAGAGTGTCTTTCTGAAACAATGACTCCACTCAAGATTTAAATCTAGAGATAATAAATGGCAGACAGCAGGGGTTAGTGTCCTATATACCTTAGCTGGTTCTCACAGCAACAGGCAGCATTGTGACAGCATTTCTCAAGAACAAGCTGAAGGGTAGAGTGACAGGTAAAATGAGAATCCTGCATAATCAGAGGTATTTACAGAAGCTAGCGGGATTCACTGGTAGGCTTCCTTCTGTGTAGGATATGATAAAACTGCGTTTTTAAATCAGCAAGATATTCTCGTGTAATAAATGTCCACATTTTTTTTCCTCCTGTAGTTTAGCTCTGTTATTCAGGATGATGTCAAACACACCTGCCAAAATTTATTCTAGAATATAGAGAGTTTTCATGACACGCACCTAGTTTAACTGAGAATAATTCAGAAGTGATGGTGTTCCAGCACATTCCTGTGTGTGGGGAGCTGTTTGTCATTTTCTGGTTTAATGCAGATGTTAGTGGAGCACAGACCAGGAGATAAGTGTTTAAATAGGGCATCCAATAGGACTGAACCAAAGCCTTCCATAAATATTCAAGCAAATGCTGCTTCCCTTGAAGCCTGTGGTTAAATCTGCCAAACCCCATAGCTTCAAGAGAACTGTACAGTAGAGCTCAGTATTAACCTTGTGATTTTAAGTCTTCAGATCATCTATTGCTATTCTGTCAAATCTGCAAATTATTTAAAGGAGTATTTTAATGTTAAGTCGTAATATTCAGTTAAGAAAATATGATTGAATTGCTGGTATTTTTCCATATTTTGTTCTGCCAAAGGAGAAAAAAAAGGGTTTAAGAGAGAAATAGGAGAACAGAGAAAAAAAGAGCAAGAGTGACACACCAGAACTTCAAATATTTAAATGAGTACAGAAAAAACCCTAAAAGAAATTGCTTGTTATTCGCTTGAGCAAAGGTGATCTACCTTATTTGTTAGAAAAAAATTTCAAACTGCAAATTTCTAAATCATCTAAAATTCACAGCTGTGTCATTCCCATTCCAGAGAAAGGAGAGTGGAGAGAAATGTCTGCCAAGAGCAGGATCTGTTTGCATGATCGCCTTGTCTGTTGTTCTCCCTTGTGGGGTTTTCCTTGGAAGGAAGTCGTGTGACTCATCAGGTGAATATTCAGTTAGAATGAAGGGGTTCACCCAGTCTCTAATTCATCTGCCATCTATATTTTTATCCTTGCTATTATTTAGTTTATTCAGTGGGAGAGCTACACCATTATTTTCTGTTGCTCTATAAATATAGATGAGAAACAGTTCTGTTGATACATTTAAATAAGGTAAGCAGCAGAAGAAATTCAACTCAGAGTACATTGCCACATCAAATGGCTAAATCAGACTTTTGTAAGGAAATACATCTGAATGGAGGCAGCTTCTTGCTGCTCTTCTGGAAATCTGCAAAAAAATAGCTGAGGGGGAAAAAACAAGGGTAAAGAGAAAATGGTCAGAGCATTCAGACTGGAGAACTGTTTCCAGTATTTGAGCTCAAATTCTCTCAAAGTAGAGATTATTGAGACTACACTTGTGGGTTTTTTAACTTTAGTAATAAATCATCTCTGGATGTGCCAGTCAGAAAAAGAACTTGTAGGAACTGTCACATTAACATAAGCTCCCATCTTGCAAAGAGCTGCGTGTGCTGGACCTCGCCTGCGTACAAGGATCACCTGCTTATTTGCTCACAGTAGATCTCAGGCCAGACCTGAGCAGCATTTGCTGTAGAGTATTTATTGCTGGGGATGGTCAGATGGGGAGGTGTTATCCAGTCCTGATTCACAGAAGTCTTCTCTCATATGTATTGAGTGAAAACCTGATATTCTCTATATCAAAAAAACCTAAATAAATCAGCAAGTCTAACAGTTTTTATCATGAGCATTTTATTCAAAAAATACTGATGTGTAGGACTCTCTAAATTAGTTTGACTTGACTATTTAAAAAAAAAAAAATTACACAAAGCGTTTTTCCTTTTGACAGCCGAAATGTAAGAAGCAAGTGTATACAGAGAATGCTGAAGAGTTAGTGAAATGAAATGTGATATGAATTCCTCTTTGTTTGAAAATCAGTATGTCCTCTCTTTGGGGATTTCTTTTCGTGCTTTCTCTGTTAGGGATACCTAGGTCTTTCCTGGCAGTGTATTCATCAACAAGGACTCCAAGGAGACCTGGATTGTTACCAGAAGTGCAGTGCTGCCATTGCAAGTAGTATGTGTCATCATAGTTGAAATCAAGACTTGTCTGTGTGGAAACCCCAGTTTTGTTAACTGACTAAAGAAAGTGGGACAGCTCTCTTTTCAGGCTTTTTGTTGAAGGACATTGAATCATGAACCTTTAAAAGATGTTTGGATTATTTTTCTATTTTAAATTTCTACCTTGTAATGTTATGCTGCAGGAATGTTTTGCAATTGAACTTGCTTCCTGTATTTGAGCAGTGTTATGTTTGGTAATCTATAACCATTCACAGAAGCTTCTGAGAAATATTTTCATGTTTGTATGTAATACTATTGTACAAATACTAATAGCTTTCATAAAACTATAGTTTCTGACAGGCATTGCTATTAAATATTTGGTGCTGACAGATATGTAAAACATTAATGGTTTGCAGCTACAACATCTACCTACATTAGAATTTTCTGTTGTGAGTATTATCATAATCCTAAACTCTTGGAAGTGAAAGGCTTGTTCTAGGAGAGGAGATGCTTACATCTATTAATGACAGATTGGCTACACTAAACAAATTTTGAGAACAGACTCCAAAGTAACTCGTGAAACACACCAAGTAAGAAAAGACCAATCTAGTAAGATAACCCCTTCCAGCAGTCATATCACAAGGACGACTTTTATGTCCTTCTGCTGTAGTGTTTATTTTTGTGTCATTTACATTGCTCATTGCTCACCTTTTTGGAGGGTAAAATCTCTCTGAGGCTGGAAGACTAATTATGAATTACCAAATTGTTTAAATCAAACAGCAACAAACACAACAGAAAATAAGCATGAGGCATTACAAAGTATCTTTTGTTCACTTTTTACCATAGTAATGTGGCTAAAATGATTGATGATGATTCAATACCACCATTGTCCATGGCATACACTAAGCACCAGCTGTGGGGCTGAACTCAGGTTTTACTGAGGTGAATCTGGCTTGCTGCTGTGGCAAAAGGGTGTTTTTACAGTCAGATAATAATTGATGGAATACATTAATCATACTTTTTAGGATTGGTGTGTGTGGGAAGATAATTTCAGAGAACTTTAGAAGGAAGTGATAGTTATAACATCAATGTCTGTCTATTTTTGTCCTGCTTACATCTCTTCCAAGTTTTTTTGTGAGAGAGCCAGATAGTTTGAGGGCACATGAGCCTTTTGTGAGGGTGTGTGTTATTTTGTGTAATCTGGATCCTGCAAAAAGATCCATGCTGAGCCTTCTGCTGTATGATTTGACCATTTGGGATCTGTTAGGCCAATTAGAATGTACACTGAAGGGTTTTTAATGGGCTGTTTAAAATGCTTTGACCTGGGAAGTTGTTGTGGTGTGTATTGACAGTAAGTAACCAAATAGATATCTTCATATGATGTACTTCATGCAGGGAAGATGATTTCCATGAAGACAGTCAATGAAACCTGAAATTGATCTTGGGTTTAGCTTGCTGAACACTTTGAGACTGGCTTTCAGGTTCAGTTCAGACCATAGTAGCACTCTCTTAAATTGTATGCCCATAGCTTGTGTCTATTAAATGAAATGTGAAATACGTTTAGACACCACACCAAACTTTATTGCCTCTTTTATAACAGCAACACTTCTGCAGTAGTAAAGGAATTGATTCTCTTGTCTGGATTAATACTGTGCTACTTTATAGAAAAACAGAGAAAATTATCTATTCAGAAAAGCAAAGCAGTCTTAGAAGAAAATGCACCTTCAGATAAATAAATTCATAGACTGTGAAGTTATTTAAAGTGCTTAAGTGAAACAAAAACATCCCATTTACAAGAAAACAAAAACTTATTGAAAAACATTTGAAGGCTGAGAGAACATTAAATATAAAAATGGAAATGTTGATTTTGTATGATACAAGTGTAACCAGATCTGCAAAGGCAAATCAGCCAAGGCTAATAATAGTAATTTCCATGTAATTATTTAGGGACCTCAGCTCAAGACTGGGCACTGCAGGATGCAGAGGTTGCTGGGACTATCATTAAATAATTTTTCTTCACTTAAAGAACATGATTATTTTCTTGTGAGTATGAGAAAAACTTGGATTTTCCATTTCTGAATGACAGTATATATGCTCTTATTCTTATTCTTATTTTAAACACTTTAAAGATAAGTTGGGTTGTTTGGAAGGTTCTAGAAAAGTGAATGAATACATTTATATCTAGTTGAATTCTAGCTGCTTATAAAAGGAGTAAAGAATATGATTTGAAACTCTGATTTATTTTACAAAGACATCAAGACATTCCTGACAGATAAAATGGCTTTTTCAGGTAATAAGACAGTGTTAGATAAACTGTGTTGAAAATCATGCTTATAGCATAAAATTTCAATTGGCAATGTTTTTTGAGAACTTTTAGAAGTCTTTGTGAGTGGGTGAAGAAATTTGAACATTTACAGGAGGAATTAAGAAATCTATGTTAAATCTGAAACTACATAAAAAGAATAAAAATTAGCAGACATAAAGGAGTCCTTAAGAGTGAAGTAGTGAAATGAAATGGTCAAATGTAGGATCATGGTGTGCTTTTGCAAATCTCTGCAAGGAGGACCACTAGTGCACTATAGGCCAAAAAGACTAAAGCAGAGTAGAGCAATGGATGGGGAGGATCTGTACACAAAGTGCTGGAATTTTTAACGGTGGAAAGATGTTTTTTATTTAAAAAGTCCATTACAGAAAATAAAACTCTATGTTTCCCTGAAACATTTTTATTAGATATTTTCAAATCCAAGACATCTTCCAAAGTATGAAAGAACATGCAGGAAAAAACCCACAGATATTTTGGAAAGTTTGCAGAAGTTAGGAATCAAAGTCATGAAACTTATGAAGTGCTGCTATAATTCATGGATGATAACTCAGCTGCTTGTACATGATTAACCCCTGATAAATATCAGAGTGATCCAGATGTATAAATGAAGGTGATTTGAGGAGGATGAATGACCTTTCTTTTGAGTAGGTCAGTGAGCAACTGAGTTTAGATTGGCAGCCTGCTTGGTTTTGTGTGTCGTGAAATGCCAGAGTACTAATGTGATGGATAGAGTCCAAAGTGCTTCATGGTACTTTGTCCATGAGGTCACCCAGCCTTTACATGCAGAGGGTATGAACTGTGAAACCTAACCAAGTATACTTATATTTTTTGGATAGCCTTACTCTGCTATCTAGACCAGATTTGAGCAACAGTGAAAGGAAAAATTCCATGTATTTTACAGTGACATGGCAGCAGGTTTAGCTGGACCAGCTCTTTTCAGCCTTTCTCAAGAATACCCTTGCAAAAAGGACATCTGCTCCCACAGAATTCAGAGCATCATTTGCAATTCTCAGGCAGGGAGTTTACTGTGTTTTTCTCCAGAAGAATCTTTGTGTTGTGGCTTGCTGTAAGAAACTTTGCTCTAGAAGCTGCATCCAGGCAAATGAAAGAACTGTTATCAAATGTTGTCCTCAAAAGACTGTGTTATTTAATTATTTGTACAGAGGTAGCATGCAGGGAAGAGAGCTAAAAGCAGACAGGGGCACACCTTCCTCCCAGCCTCAGTCTTTGTGTTTCCCTTTCAGGTCTGTCAGGCCCAGCTGATTACAAACACGCTCATCTCTGGCTAAGCCAGGGTTCACTTTGTTTCCTCAAAGAGCCAAAGTCTTTTTTCATCTTCTCAAAGGTCAGATTTTCATTCAGTCTAATGCTCTGTTCTATTATGGAGATTCACAGACCCTCCTCCCAATAAATCCTTTTCTCTACTACCAAGGGCTTTGAACATCTTGGGCAGAGGAACAGCTTCGAAGGTGTGGGTAATTTGATGGAGGTTTTATTTTGAAAGGCATTGCCTGCCTTTTTGTGTATTTTCAGTGAGCTGAAGCATATTCCTAAATTCCTTTGAACACTGAGCAAAAAACCATTATAATCAAATGAAAAAAATAGATTCTACTTGTGAAGTATAATGGGCATTTCCTGTGGTTCTTGCAGAAATAGGTTAAAAATACAAAGAATTATGTTTTTGGGGGATATTTTTGGTTTTTTTCCAAACTCTACTTTCTTCTCTTTCCTTGCTGGCACATTGTATTTCTTTTGATAAATCTGTAGAGCCTAGCACAGATGCCAGCAGATTTTCTTGCGCTTTCTCTTCCATCTTGAAGGAAACGTCCTGTATTTATTTAAAGATCTGTCAGTGGAGGGAAACAGAGTTCTATCTCAAGAAAGAACCAGCTAGAACATACATCACTGCTATGTGTCCTGTGCTCAACCATGCCAAAACACTGAGCAATAGCAGGACTACAAAACACATCAAATAAAGTTCAGGATATTCCAAAATAAATCCAGAAAAGGATCCACCACCAGTGGTGTCATGTTTAGACACTCAATTTGGTACTTCTGAAAGCTTGTTCTAAAGCTACTTGTCTTAGCATCAGCTTCTTAAAAATAACATATGTATTTGGAAAACTAATTAGCTGAGTTAAGTTGAGTTTTTAAGCTTTTAGAAATCCTGTTATCCCTTGAGTGTGGTAAGCTGTGAAATTGTATAAGTCACCAATTAAGCTTATCTGTTTGGGTTTTTTTTAATGGGTAAGAAAAAGATCAGATATATTTGAATTACATTCAAGCCAATTATGTTCCTTGCAAACAAATGAACTGAAGCTATTAATGGATCTGACTTTGCCCTCGGCTTTTCGCTACCAAATCCACCTCTCTGGTTATTTCTCTACAACACACCAGAGATATAATGTTTCCTTGCCATGGAACGGAAACACATTTTCATGTGCTTTGGGCCACACAGGAAAGATTACATAGTTTTGTATCAATTTATATAATCTTAATGAGACAGTTGTGGTAAATAGGAAATCTTCTGCAGATTAAGTTTTCAGTGAAATCATTACGGGTAGACATGCTAAATAAATTGCATAAAATTGCAAAAGGTGACTTTTTCAGGCTGTATTTAATTTCAAAACTGCTGGATCTCATTCGATAAGAGATGAATGGGATGGTTGAAGAACTACAGGAAGAATTTGACATCTGTGGTGTTCTTCTCAGTGAATGGAAGTTGTTACTATTGCCTGAATTGATACAGGGCCAAAGGTGTAGGAGGAAGGTAGTAAATGCAAACTTCCTTCTCCCCTACAAATTCTGGAATTGATTCATTGTGATGTGTTATTTCAGATGAATTGGTAGCAGTTTGTTTCCCATTCCCCACTCAGACACATTTCAAACTGTTGGATCTTGATTTTCATTTCTTTGTGGCTGACTGAAAGCTCTCAAACACTAAGTAATGCTGCTTTAACTCCAGAACTCTACAGTTCTCTCTTGATAGGGAGAAGAGGCATTCTCAAATGTATTTTGCATCCTTTCAAAAGAGTTTTTCTTTGGAGGCAGATTTGCAAATCTGTCATGCATGCCATCTTATTTATAAATTGTAAAACTGAAGACACGATAAGCCAATTATGGTATTTAATATGTTACTGTTGAAAGGTTGCTCTGTAACTCCTGTTCTGTACTAGAAGCAGCACTTAATAGAGAAGTAGGTTATATCTCAATGATCAAGTATTTCAGGTTAATTAATCTGATGAACTATCAACAAATTAACTTCTCTCGTGTCTCTGCCTTTTCACGAGACAGAGACACGTTGCTGAATAAAAACTCTACTTACTGAGAGTACAGCGTGAAGGCAAATTGATGGAAACAATGTGTAAACCCTTTATTGATGCTAAACGTATGTAGGCAATTGAATGTTGAAAAAAAATAGTTTGCTGCTGAATCTTGGAATATTAAAATATTTTGGGAGTACCTGAAAATATTTCAAGTGGCACACATTCAGTCTTTGGCCAAACAATACAATGTCTAATGCAGTGCCAAATTTTGTCCTTGAATTTTCACATAAGCAAGTTTTGATAGTGTCTCATGGGCAAAGTGGTTTGGAGAATAACTAAGGTAATGCAGCTGGAAAAATCCAGACACAACTATTCTCAGACCTACTTGACAAGGTAGGAAAGGAAATAATAATTATAAGCCAGTCTTTATGAAAAGGCACCTGGTCTCTGCCTCAGTGTTTACCTGTACTGGGTTACTTGCTTTGGACACTCCAACACAATATTTATCTTCTGCTTTCTGCTGTCAAAAAACAATTAATTTATTTTTAGCAAGACTTTGAGCCACTTTATTCCGTGTGTTTGTCATCGCCACAATTCGCTTTTGTAATTCATTCTCCCTGCCCAGGCTTACTTTAGCTCCAAATGCAGGCCATAATTCACACACAGTGTGGTAAACCACATCCTCCAGCAGCAGCAGCACAGAAAGCCGATTATACAGGTGCTTCATCACATCTGCTGTACTGGGTTCTGAGAGGAAAAAACAATTCCTGTGATAGATTAAGTCTGTCCCAATAAGGGCTTCATAAATCAGTGCTGTGGAAAGCAGGAGTGGCTGTGGATGTCAGCTGAGATCCAGGAGAGGCTGTAGTCTGGCAGATAATTTCAGTAAAAAGAGAAATGCCCTTAATGGAACTGAGAGAAAAGACCAATCAGGCGTAGGGAAATAGCTCTAGTCACCTCATTGCTGTAGGATTCACTCACACATTCTGTCATCATGCCATTTCTCTGACACCAAGAGCCAAAGGAAATCCACAGCATGCTCAGAGGAAGAGTTGGAGATTCAGCTGGGAGAATTCACTGAGTTTGGGAAGAAGTCTCAAATCACTGTGGACCAGTTAAAGGCACTTAGGAGAAGAGACATGATATATGTTATTAGACAACTTTCAAAGTATTTTTTGACCTTGGGGTTGATGTTCTGATGGAGATTTGGCAGTATTATTCCTTTGTTAGAATTGTTTTGTGAATAAGTGTATCACTGAGCTCACATCTGCAGCAGGAAGGATGTGCCTCCCTACTCTTTGTCATTTGAGTGTAAAAAATTGCAAATCTGTGTGTGAATGACACCATAACTTTTCAGGTAAGGTTAGTAGCAGATTATCTGCCAAGATCATGACAAGTAAGCAACTTTCAGTAGGACAGATGAAACCAATCTTCCAGAAGGTTATGAAGATATAACACCTATGCATGAGTGAGAACAGGAACATTAGAGAACAACGAGGGTGTTTGGAGTTCTTGGTGGGGAATGCCACTCATGTCTTGGTTGAGTACTCCCTTCTCCTAGACCTGACACACTGTTTTGGATGCCCTGGATGTGTTTAGAGCTTAAGGGTGTAACAGAGAATTCTGAGTAATACTGTCCTGTGGGACAGATTATACAACCAGGTGCTATTTTAACTCTACTGACCAATTTCTTTTCAGTAGGGAAGAAATATAAAAATACTGCACTGTCAAAACATATTCTCACCTGAAGCATGTGCATGTTGGATAATACTGCAGGAATAAGACACTGGGTTTTCTCTGCATTAATCAGCAGTGAATAGATGAACTTGCTTCATTCAGCAGAATATGCATAAAGTTAGCAAATAACTCCAAGATAAGAAAATCAGACGCTGCTGGCTTATGTGAACTCAGACATATCAGAAAGATAGGTGCCCTGTTGGCACCCACAGTTCTAATCCCAAGTGACTGCTGCTTTGAAGTGGTAATTTATTTCCTCTGTTTCTTTCTGCCCTAAGAGACGCCAGTTTTATCTGGTGTGCCATCTCCACAAGTTCCACATTGGTGTTTTGCTCCTCAGTTACCTCTTTGTGTAGAACGGGGTGTGGTTTTACCTGACACAACCATCCTGCAGTTCAGCAAAGGCAAAAGGTCAGGGAAATGAGTTTGCAGAAAAGGACCTGTGGGTCATGAAGGACACCATGCTGATCATGGGCCCTTGCAGAGAAGAGGCCAAACAGCTTCCTGGGCTGCATTGGGAAGACAGCAGCCACCAGGCTGAGGGAGGAGATCCTTCCCCTCTGCTCAGCCTTGCTGAGCTCCAGTTTGGAGTGCTGCATCCTACTGTGCTCCCCAATACAGGAGACTCCTTGCTGTCCTGGAAAGAATCCCACAAATGAGTACAAGGATGATTAAGGGTTTGGAGCATTGATCAGATGAGGAGAGGCTGTGAGAGCTGGGATTGTCTCTTCAAGCCTGACTTAGATATAACCAGAAAAATCCTTTCTGTAAGCACCAACCCAATAAAACCTGTGCTTTTATAATCAGAATGAAGTCAGAGCAGATAGTTTAGAGCCCCATGTTTCTCAAATAACCCACTCAGTTGCTTCCTCTCCAAAAGGGTCCCTGACAAAATTCTTGGTGATCGCAGGGGGCACACCCTGACAGGAGTGGCTGTTTTATCTCTGAGTAGTCCTGTTGCTGTCATAATTCTGCTACTAGCCAAGAGAGCTCTAACCTAATTTCTTGAGGTGTATTGCTCCCACTGCTTGATAACTGTGGACAGGTTATTCATCATTCATGGGATGTACTTAACGCACTTGACAACCTGTCAGATTGCCCCCTGAGATGGTAGACATCTAACATACTCCATTTATCCTAAAAATTAGTTATTTGTAAATTGTCCTCTTTTGAAGTGGAGTGCTATTGCACCTGTGCACAATTCTAAGATTTGCAAATTTACAAGAAATCACTAAGCATAACCAGTGAATTTGAATTAAAAATTAGCATTTGTTGCTTGCTGTACAGTTGAACAATTAGCACCATCATTATTACAGATGCACCCCAGTTTTTTGTTGGTGTTGTGTATTGACATTGGTCCATTCATTTTTTAAATGAAAATTTATTAAAGGGTCTTCCCTTTCTTCTGACTTTACATAATATTTGCCATCTCTGTGCCCTTTGAATGTCTGTGTATCCTGTGTTAGTATAGTAAAACACACAAAAAAGTTCCTTCTTTCTCCAAGACTTTTTTTAAAGCTATTTACCACATCATCTCTATTAGATGATCTGGTAAATGTCTTAAAACATTGCTTTGATACTGAGATCTCCTTTCATTTAGCTTGAATATGATTTGCTACCTAAAGCTGTAGATGAGAACTTGACTGGATTTTCAAAAGCAGGACATCAAATCTTGAAGGTGCAGACAGCCTTGGAGGACCTTGTCCAAAATTGTTTGCTTGTAATTCCCCAGGATGTGTGGAAGCACTCCAAACTGCAGAATGCTCTTCCTGCTTGTTAAATGACCTCTCCATTTCCAAGGCAAAATTTTGAGGAAGTTGCAATATAAAATGCTGTTGGCACAAAAGGTAATCTGTGTGATCATTTGGCTCATATTTCAAGTAAAGCAACCAGACTATTTTTAGTAACAAGCATATGTCTTCTAATAAAATAATTTGCTTTATAACTCTGGTAGAAGGTTGGCATGGATATTATTCAGACTTCAAAATTACTCAGATTGTGCCTTCAAATATCAAAACATCTTTTTTAAGACAAGTTGCATATATTTCCTGTTTTAAGAATGAGCTTTAGTTGGTGAAAAATTCTGGCTGAAATAAATTAAAGAGTCTAGTAGCATGGACTGGAGGAGAGCCATCTCCTCTAGCCTCTGCTCCACACCAGAAGATGTGGGCATCTTTGAACCAGCTCCAGTAATGATTTTGCTGTGCAGGCATTTGTCTGTATTTACAGTGAATTCAGAGCATGCTTCCTCTGCCTGTCCAAACTGCTCCCTGGAGAGCCAACTCCAGGCAGAGGTACTGAAATGTAGCCCAGTAAGCTGCCTCATCTCCCAGTCCTAAAGCAATATGGAGCAGGGACGAAACAAATCTAACGGTGAAGAAAAAAATCCAGAAAGACTTCAAAATAATTTTACAGTTTCCTTTTTAGAGTTACCACTGACAAAGACTTCTGGTTATGACTTCAGAAAGCAGTCCTATGGAGTGTCACTGTGTTCCCACTCCTCTAGGTAATTACATGCCTTAAGATGCTGCTGTAAAGCAAAGGAAAAAATTCCAGTATCTTATTTTTAAATACCTGCAAAATTAACTCTCAGATTTCTGCTGAGCCTGTTACATTTCACATGTCAGACTGTGAGAGAACGCTACAAATTTTGTCTGAGTTGCTCCCACGCTCTGAACTGGGATTACTGTGGTCTGCCTGTAGGAAGAGATCCAGCCCTGTTGGAGCAAGATGCAGAACTGCATTGCTAGTGTTTCTATAATACCCAGCTTGTAGGCTACTGGCATGCTGGAATAAATTGATCTGGTCCACGCACAGATTTGCTTCTTAATGAAAAAAGGTTAATGAAGAAGATCTGTGTTAAAGTCATTAAAACTCCTATAACATATTGTTGTAGGCTTATTAATACTAAAAGCTTGTTTTGTGCTCAAGCCTGCAAACGTGAATAGTGAGGCATGAACCTTTGTTATGTTTGCTTCTGTGATATCAAAAATGTGTAGTAGATATGAAACTTGGCCAGATTTTATTTTGATGGAGTTGGCCTCAATCTTTGTTGTTTCTTTGCCATTTTAATGACTCCAAGTTTTATCCAAAATGTAGAGAGGAGAAGAAAGACAGAGAAATTCAACATTTTATGGAGCCTAGTGGGACCATTTTCACTTTGAATGCAGAACCAGGGAAAGTGGCTTGTATTTTCAAGTTCCTCCTGCATACACAGGTACAGCACAGTTTCAGTATTAATTGTTCATTATTCATAGTGGCTGCTTTCCAAATTTTTTCCTCTTAATCAGGACAGTGCCACATTATCAGCTGGGGGTTTGCTCTGTTGTGTTTAGCACGTCCAGGCTCTGATGTAGCATACAGAGAAATAATGTGTATAAGTAGACATTAGGAAAAAATCTGTTAGTGACAGATAGCTTGGGGGAATTGTAAAGTCTCCAAGAAGAGATATCTGTGGGAACAGGTTGGAGCAGCATCTGTCTGGGAGCATTTCCATGCCATCACTCCTGGGCAGGGTGGTGACAGCTACCAGATGACCTGATGCTCCCTTCCAGCTCTTCTTTCCTCTTGTACTACATATTATACATTTTATGTACTAATGAGCTTCAGGTTTCATCCAAAAGTTGAACTTTCTGGCAGTGGAGTTTGTGTGGTTTTCTTTTAACAGTGTGGCTTTTACTTCAGTTGAATTTAAAATGTTACCCATGTTTTTAATGGAGGTGGATGATTAGAGAGAAAATTAATCACACCCATAATTGCTGTAAATTTGCTTTGATCCGCTGAAATCTAGACAGTAATCTCAGTTTCAGTCCTTTCAAAGATATGAACTAGTATTTCATATGCACCAAAACATTCATTAAAGACAGTGATAATGATGAATGGTAAACTTGAATGTATGAATGAAACCCTCAAAACACAAATTAGCAAAATTTATCAGGAAACATCCATGAGATGGGTTCAGGCCTTGCCTCTGTCTTTGCTGAGAATCCACATACAACCAAGGCGGAGGGATAACATCAGTCCCTATGAAATACTGTATGGCAGACCATGTCAGACTCCACTTATTCCAGGTGAAATTCACATGAAGGGGAAACTTTGATATCTAATGGCTTTAGGTTCAGCTTTGCAGAAGCTCCAGGATTACATTGTGCTATCCAGACCCATAGGACTGGACCCACCTGCACATCCCTTCCAACCTGGAGACTGGGTCTATGTTAAGTGGTGGGACAATGATCCTCTACAAGGCAAGTGGAGAGGACCATTCCAAGTTCTGCTGCCCACCCTCACCGCTGTCAAAATTGCTGGCAAAGGACCCTGGATTCACTATTCCAGAGTTAAGAGAGCTTCTGCTGCTGAAACAACTGTAAAAACAGAGACTGATGCAGATGAAAACGTGTTTTAAATGATTCCTCTTCTGTGCCTAGAGAACTGTTCATGATAATCATTATTCTTCTTTGCATGATAGCCAACTGTGCAAAACATTACTACTGTTAGATATGCACTATTGTTAGATATTTACTGTTGTTAGATATTTATCTATTATTAAATGCCTATTTCCAGTAGATATTTAGAATGGAGACTCGACAAGGTAGAGGCCTTGTCAAGCCTGTAAAGTGGGGGAATGATGCCATAAGTTTTAGCTTTCATATTTTCCAGATTCTGTACTGCATTAGTGTACAACTCTGAACTTCATATAAAGTGTTAGCAAGTTCTCCTCACAGTTTAGTTAGACAAAACAATCCTTTTCCAGCCTGAGGACCAAGGACACCATTGCAAAAATGCAAACAGCAAATTGAGGAGAGCAACCTGGGAGGATGGGACTTCATAACCTGAAGCTGCAATTGGACAGTTAACCCCAATATGTAAATGGACCAAAACTTATAAAAGTGTAAAAACTCATGACCCGTCCGTCTTGGGTGTAGCCCTGGCCAGGCTCTTGTACTGCCCAAGGTGTATCCTTCAAAGGCCTTTTTAATAAATACCTACTTTATTCCTTTAACACTTTCTAGCCTCTGTTCTAGATAGCCTCTCAAGGCATCAATGAAGGCAACTGGGTTTTCAGATGAGTAGGTAAGGGAGGTGGGCATTTCTGGAGGCTGACAGTGCTATAGGCACAAAACTATTTGCCTGTGATTTTTAATGTGCTATCAGATGGGGTCTGCACGGACATTTGGAACTTTTTTGAAGTGACAAATTATGACATCCTTAGAAATTATACGTGATGTTTAAGAAAGTGCCTGAGTGCTAATGGATTTCTTCTTTTGTCTTTTATATGTCAGGTTGCATTCTAAAGTAATTCAGGAAAATAAAAGAGGAAGTTATAAACATTTTGTGAATATTAGGAAGAAGTTCCAGAAGAACTAATGAGTATGTAATTGGAAACACAAATTTGCATACAAATTTGAGCATGATATTTCAAAGCTTGCAAACATCAAAGTGTATTAAAATGACAAGCTACTCATGCTAATGTACAGTTTTTATTTTAAATTGGTAAAAGAATAAAACATAAAGGTTTTATTTGTGAGATGGCTAATTATGTCAGATTGCTTTAGGCAAAAGGCAACATCAAGTCATCATGACATACATTTGTTTGGCTTTTTTTTTTTTTGTGTTCCTGTATGCAATTTCTGTGTCCCTGAGGGGCCAGAGGAGTGAAACGTGGCAGGTATACTAAGATAATAGAGAGTCACAGCTTTCCATCTAGCAAACAATAGTGGCATCACTTACTCCAGCTTTGAACTGTAGGCAAATGCTCACGTAGCAATCATCTTCATTTGATTGGTGGGGCATAGCAGGAACTAGCTTGGTTTTGCTTTGTTAACGTGAAACTGAAGCTGGCCATGAGTAGTAGTGTCTGCTGGGCTGATGGTGCCTGCTGGTGGAGAGGTGCTGTGTGGAAGGGAAGCCAGGGGAGGTGTCCCCTCTCTAAGCACAACAGTCTGCACTGATGCTGCAGCACCACCTGGGCTCAGCCTGGCCAAGGCTCACCCCCCAAACTCGCTGACTCTTGTATTTGCCTACTGCAAATGGAGAAATGGGGAGCCAGAAAGGATTCAGGGTTGTCCTGCTGCATTCCTACACTCCTGCTGAGCTGATGCTGCTGCACTCGGCTTGAATGAACTCCCTGGCTCATGTCACACTAACTCAGGGTTTTCTGCACCACAGTCCTCTACTCTACTTCCTTGCTGTGTTCTGCTTTGCTTCAGGACCAGACTAAAGCCTTCATTAGCACAGTCCTCTTCTGCTACCTTCACTTGGGAGCTAGAAAGGCTGTTCTATCAGGCTAAGTAAATACTGCAAGTGATGTGTGAAATGAGTAAGCAGTAGGATCTAGTTCTTGACTGCCACTTGGATGTGCAAAGTATTTGCCTATGTACTTGGCAAGAGGTTAAAAACCCCAGCTTTTGCAGAAAAGTAAAGAGTAAATAGTGGTGGGATTTTCAAGGCAGTGAAGAATGTCAGACAGATTCCTCACCACTGCAGAGGACACCAGGTCATGGCAAGATTCTTATTGATGGGTGAGTTTTCTGCAGTCTTTAAATGCAACTGCACCTGAGAGTTCAGCAGGTTTAGTGGTATAATGCATGGCAGCAATTTAGCAGAACTATAAGAAAAGCATGTATCGGTGCTCCTGTCTTGACCTGAATTCCAAACAGAAATATATCAGAGAAATTCAGTACTGATACAGCAGGATTCTTTCACACTGACTTTGTCTACTTCCTGACCTTCAGCACTAGGCTCTGTGAGGCCTCATATATGTAACAAGGTGGCACTTAGTGCTGAGAAACAGCTCGACTGTGAAGGCTACACAAGACCAGCTCTTTCTGTACCTAGGGAGAGGCAATAGGATAAAAGTGAAGCTGAGAGTATAAAGCACTGCCACAAAATGCCTGTTCCAGCAAAACCTACTGAGTGGGCATAGGATCAAGTACTGGCTTGAATGATATGGGTTTATAAGACTTTGGCTGCCTGGAAAGGTTGTTGATTTTGAGCTGCCTCCATTCCTCTCAATGACACCTGGAGTTTAGCTAGAGTAGGAGGTAGCTCCCTGTAGGCACAGAGTTTGTGGTGATTGGGAATGGGGCTGTGGCCAAGCCTCATCCCTAATAGGCTGCAACTGTGTAGGACAGGTGAGCAGTACTGAAGGTAATGAAACATGGAGTGCTGAGCTGTGCTGAGCAATCACAACAGGGTAGAGAGGGCACACAGGTGTAATGCATGTAAGATGAATAAATAGTATAAAAGGTTGTACTAAAGAACAGTAAAGTGCTGATGTTTGGAGCCTTCCTTGGTGTCTGTTGTACCTCCTCTGTCATCTCCTTGTTGTTTTGCTCAGGCAGTCTTGCTGAGGGCTCTTGAATGTTGTAGGACTTCAGGAAGAAAAATGCTAAATACATGGTTAAGCTTAGGTAATTAAGTTATGTAAGCTTAATATACCTAATTTCATCATAGAGCTATAGTGAACCTAAGCATGTATTTAGAGTTCAGGCCAGGCAAGGATGGCTTCTCAAGTCAAATCATGCAGTTTGTCCTGGACTTAGAGGAAACCAGTAGCAGGAATCATGTAAGGTAGTGTTTGCAGGGTAGGACTTAATAGTGTTCAAAGCATTTCACAGGGCTATGCATAAATGAACAGTTTTGTTTGCTTTTTATTAATAATTTTCAAACAAGAAAAAAACGTAACAAAACCCCACAGCGAATATATGATTTATTGACTGAACCCCAGATCTTGGTATAAGCAAGGAGCTGCTTGTATTCTCAGAAAATGCATGATGTGTTTCTCTTTCTTCTGCTTGTGTACTAAAAGTATAAACTGCTGTCTTGCAACCATCATGGAACTGTGTCCCTCAGGGCAGTGCTGAGTACTATAGAATAGCAACTGCATGAGCCTTGTGCTACTACTAAAAAAAAAGGATAAAAAAAATCTCTTTATTGTTAGAATTCTGGACAGCTCATGTAACAGCATGTAGAACTCCAATTTCTTCAGAGGGCTTGTAGCAAAGTTTATTGAAAGGCAGATTCTTTTTATAGTTTCAGTACAATGAATAGGATTGGTGCTTTAGGGCACCACCTTTTTGTAAACATCTCCACCAGTAAACAAGTTGGAAAAACGCCAGGTGTCAGGAGGAGGATATCTACAAGATTGTTTGGGGTTCCTCCTTATGATTTCCCAGGCCAGGCTGAGAGAGTTTTGTCCTTGGCTTTTCCACAGGCTTCACAGCACTGCCTGGAGCCCAAGAATCCGTGTTCTGACCACTGTCAGTTCCCACATCTGTTTAGTATGCAGAGCATGGAAATCAGGAGAAAGCTCTGGCAGATTTTCCTCCTCAGGTTCCCTCAGCATGCTGCTCTCTGTAACAAGAAGTCACTGGGTTGCTATGGAAGGTTGAGAGGTTCCCTCAGGATGCTGCACCCTCTGGGAAGAGCAGGTCCCCCTAAAAAACTGGGTACTTGTCACACGATTACAAAGGTTTTCAAGATGCCATAATCCATCCCCTGCACAAACATCCCTGATGTCAGTGGTGCAGAGTTGGAATAAATGTTTTTCTGCCATGAACTGCAGCAGAAATGGCTGAGATGAAGAAGTTTACACTTGAACTGAACATCACCTGGCATCTGCAACGAAACTATGATGACAGAACCATTGAACGGCATGGAAGTACCAATCTTCAGGAATTTAAAAAGACTGCAAAATATATGGGGGATAGAAATGTTTTTCTGTCAAGGTGACAAATAAGCAAATGCATTTCTTTTCATCTCCAAACTTCCAGGATGCAGTCTGTTATTGTCTGGTTTTAGTGTACTGCAGGCTCGCAAACCTACTCAGAATCATTGCTTGTTTTTCTCTGGTGAGGGGCAAGCTGAGTGCCTTTCAGAACTTTCCCTGGACCCAGTGCTGTTTGGATAGGGGGGAGTTTCAGTAGCTGCTGCTGAATGGTTCAGCTGAAACTTTCCATGGGTTCAATGTGGATGTCTTTTGTTTGAATTCTGCTTGTAACCTGGCCACTCTTTTCCCTAATCTTTTCCCAAAGGTTTCCTGGGACTTTTAAGCAGAAGGAAAAGATCTGATGTGGGTTTGTGAGTTTTGTGGTTTTCTGCGTGTGATATTCTTTTGTTCCTCCAAAGTAGGAAAGCATGGTCCTTGCACCAACTGCCTGAGTTCCCTGTAGGCGTGGCAGGGCCAGTGACCCTGCAGCTCCTGCTCCCAGTGCAGGGAAGCTGACAGGGGTTGTGTCACAAGAGATGGTACCTCCTCTTCACTGAGACAAAGCACATTCTGATAGCAAGGAACTTCAATATTTAGCCAGCTGATGTAATCAAAGAGATGAGTTTTCCTTCCAATTTCCTTCCAATTTTGAAAGTTTCTTTTCCCTGAATCTCCTAATTAAGGAAAGACTCAGGTGTGAGTGGCCCATGTGTATGCTGATCTGGGATACTGCCTGCCATTGGCAATGAGTGCTCACAAACCAACTGGTCTTAAAAGGAGTCTCAAAATACATGTGTTCATTAGACTGCATCTCCCCCTTGCTTTGTGGACTTATTTATCAGGTTATTATAAACAAAAAAACCTCTCAGCCCTGCCAGTTGTTCACCTCGGTCTCAGTGCATCACCAATTACAGGTATGTTGGAAGTTTCTTTTGGACCTAAGTTAATATTGATGTCAAACATTACCTATAGCCTATTTTTTACTTCTTGTTATGAAACTGTTGCTAGGATGTCTGATGGAGATTATCGTCTTCCTTTTCTGTGGATAACTACTATCACCTAATTAAAAAATAATTAAGATAAAACCTTTTAGAAATATCTATTACAAAATGCAGGAGGTATGAGTAAACTGGCTGGTTTACCTGTGAGGATCATTAAAAACATGATGGTTTTTACAGATGATAAAGAAAACAGTTTTTTTAAACAGATCGTGAAGAAGCAGTTTAGTCAAAAAGTAAAAACCATGGCCTAATTCTGGAAAATATTGTCTACTGTTTGCTATTACAGTAGTTATGACCCCCCCTTCCAGTTATTTGTGCACTCATAATTATTTCTGCCCATTCATTATGCAAAGGTGCTTTATGGCATATGTGAGGGCAAAATAAAGTTCCTGCAACATGAATCAGTCCATAAGCCACTGACTTTCACTGTTCCTGTGTTTGCCATCTTGCATATTCTGCATATAGAATGATCTGCCATAGGGGAACAAATGTTGGCTGTTGGAACTGGATATATGCTGCTACAGCTTCAGGTATATGCAAATAGAGATATTTGCATATACAAATCAATCCATTTGCAGTATTTGCTTTAAAATCTGCTCAGTATTTTTTGCCTAGCTCAGTTTGGAGGACCAGTGTGACAAGTCTCAGTTTTCTCAGTATATGCTCTAGGGAATCTAGAGAAGGGCAAGTAGAGGTGTTATTTCCCAGTCTAAGGCTAATGGTAATCATCTTGGTCTGAGTTTGGATATTTGTTAAACCTGACTCTTTCAGCACATCTTACAGAGTACAACGTTTTCTTGCCAGAGTGAACAAGTCTTATGGGGAAAGATGAACAACCTGTTCTCCACAAACAAGGTCCTTTTTGGACCTGGCCTTTTTTCCCACACAAAGTTTGATTTTTAACATATTTCCTCTACTCTACCACCTACCTCCAGGGAAAGGTTTGTTTTCTTTTAATAAGGTATTTTCCAAAGACTAAATAATGCTTCAGAAAAACAGTTGTGGTCACGTTGGCAGCAACCTTCACAATGAACATGAGTTGAAGGAATTTGGCACCTTGACAAAATAATTCTTTTAAATCAGTTTCCTGTTGATAGATTATCTCATTAGTATAATTTTGAAATGTCATAGGAAAAATGGACATTCCATGCATTTTTTCTTTGATACTAGATCAACAGATGACTGATCAAAAAACCCTGTTTGCAAGAGGTGCTGCTCTTCCAGTTATTTTTGGGATATCTGATAAAATACTGTGAGGTTCAGGACATTTATTTAATTTATCCTTGTTCTGAATATATCGTCTGGGGCATGAGGACTACAGTTATTATGAATTCTGAAATTTATGAGCTAAGCGAACTTTGAAAAATCAATTAGTAGATTTTTGCTATCTTTTATTGACTATATTTACCTCATCTATGAATCTTGAAACATAACTAAGCACAAATATGCATTGGTACTATGAAAGTATAAGATGGAATCAACATTTACTTTTGAATTCTGAAAAAATTGGGGGTGTTTGTAATATCTTGCTTTCTGACAATCCACTTATTTTATATGACAGAAAGTTATTTTAATTTTTATACTTCAAAGTATTTTCTGGCCTATATTTTAGAAAGCTCTCCAGATTCATCTTTGGCTGTGTATTTGACTTTTTACAGTCTCATGTAAGGTTAGTTTATTTTATGATATGTGAAAAATGCATAAGGGAAACAGCATGAAGGGCTAAGTTAAATCCCTCTGGCTTTCAAAGCAGAGGTCCTAATTACCCTAATTACCCAATTACCTAATCAACCCCTAACTACAGATAAATGAGAACAGAATAGACCTTTGCAGTTGGAAGGGATCTACAGTGATCCCCCACTCCAGCTGCTGGAGCACTTCAGGGCAGACCCAACATTGAAGCATCTTGCTAAGGGCTCTGTCCAAATGATTCTCTAACACTGCCCGGCTTGAGGCATTGACAGCCTCTCAAGGAAGCCTGTTCCAGTGTCTGACCACCCTCTCTCTCTATAAGGAAATGCTTCCTGGTGTCCAGTCTGGATGTCCCCTGGCACAGCTTCCACCCATTCCCATGTATCCCATGCATGCCAGAGAGAAGAGCTCAGCACCTTCCTCTTCACATGCTCTCCTCAGGAAGCTGCAGAGAGCAATGAGGTTGCCCCTCAGCCTCCACTCCTCCAAACTAGACCCTCCCAAAGTCCTTAGCTGCTCCTATAAAATAAAACACTTCAGCTTTTATTTCCATTGGAATAATAATCATATACTGAGGAAATAACTATGGAAATGAAAGTGATCCTGAAGAAGATAAAACTATGGGTGAGAATATGTTACTGTTTAATGTGTACTGAATTACAAGTTCTTTGCTACACTGAGGCCAGAATGCCAAAGCTTAAAGAATAAACTCATAGGGATAAAATGCTTGAGGGAGGTTTGAAAAGCAGGAAACTGTTGTAAAATGGCCTTTGTGCTGACAACCATGCTTGCTTTCCTCTTACAAGTTATGTAGTGCCTAGAATCAGCAGACAACTTGTTGTACAATTCCTTGCCAGCAACAAAGCTCAGAACAGCTCTTTGTGAGGTGCTATCAATCATACACCTGTCAGACCATAGTGCTGGATTAGGACTGGAAGTCTCCACTGCCAAATAAATGGACAATGAATGCTGCCTGTTAGCTAATCAAGTAGTATCATTCACACAGAAATAGCACTATCTCATTTCTTTGCCACCATCCCTTCCATCCAAGTGCTGCAACTAAAACAGAGCAGTTCAGATTGCAATCTAGAGATAATAATGTGTAGCTGATTGGCTATTAGAAATGGAGATAAATGTTCCATTGGATGTCGAGAGTAAAGAATTGGGGAATAATAAATATGCCAAAAGGTTGTTTATAGATAGAAAGACAAAAGTTGCAATAACAAAACTTAATGCAGAAGTTATCCCTCCCAGCCATCTCTTCCTCTCCTGCTCAGTGGTTTAAACAGTACTTAGATGCTTGTATCACATAGAATAAACTATTTTTTTTTACAGGGAGAGTTCTCACCCACTGTCATTCTTTTACCCTTCTGCCAAGTGGCTAAGAACAGGTGTTTCTATTGATGCACATCAGCCACCATTTCCAGTAGGGATGGATGCAGATAAGTGCCCGTGGCTCTACATCAGGCATTCAAACAGGTGATTACCAAGCAGAAAACAACATGCAGAAAACAACAGCATGCCACCTTTCAGTTATTGTGAAACATCCTGGTTTTTCATGCCGTTTCTAAAATCAGCATTAGAACAACTTGGAGGCCTGTGAATCCACTGGAGAAAAGCAACTTCCTGAGTTAGATCTCAGTTACTTGTCTCCTGGACTCCACCCAGCTGGAGACAAACAGGTCTAAGTTCACACCTGACTTGTGTCGTGGCCAAATCCTTAGAGGAATAGCCTCGCTCCTTCTTGATTTATCATTTTGAAGTACACACTGTGACAAGTCTCCATTCCTTTTCCAGGAAGATATTTGTTCATGTCTGTGGAGAATGAAAACCAGGAATACAAGTTTCAATTGCAGCTCTGCAACGTAAAAGTGAATGAAGGGTTTTAAAAATGGCATCACCCAAGCAACAGTCCTTTCTGAACCCATGATTTTCTGGTACCAGCATTAATATTTGTTACTGGGAAAGTGAAAACTGTACTGTCACTTTTGTTTCCAAAGTGCCACAAAATTATTACTATTATTTGAGGCAGAAATAGAAACACATTTTGTGAGTGAGTGATATAGGCCCATTAAAATATTCTTGAAATAGTTTCTTTTAATCCTGTGGCCCTCCTGGTTATTTAAGTATTTTTCACATGCTATTTCCCATAGGTAGTTTAAAAACCAGTTTCAGCCCAAATTGGTATGCTTATTTCCACAGGGAGACATTGCTTCTTGGGTATACAAGCTGTTTTGCCTGTGAGGATGGTAGATTTTAGCCTTAGCTCTGATTAGTAAACACATTCCTGTTCTGGTCTACCATCATTTTGACTTGCAGTGAAAACTTAGTGCTGTAAAATTATAATTTTTTGAATTTATTAAAAAGTAAAACATCACCTACTTTAAATGACTCGCAGCAGGTTTCTTAGGGTGGATTATCATCTTATATTTCACCTTTATATCATCTTAATGTTATTTCTGTCCTAGGCAGCGTAATAAGCTACTCCATTTAAATAGCTCATTGCTAGAATGTTGGAAAGAAAATGGAGTAAAAAGTAATTTTAAAAGCCGAATTTAGGGCAGTTCACACTTCCCCTCATCTGTATCTGGCCTGAGATAAAGAAACTGGATTCTTAGGAATTACATGCTAGTAAGAAAAGGGAGTGCTCCTTCTTTGCAAAAGATTGTTATAAATGATCTCATTGTGACACTGCTGCTCCATGAGCTGCAGACTGACAATTCCGAGCAGGTAAGAAGCCCTGGTTGGGCATTTCCCATGCAGATTAGAAAATGGTGATCTAACTCAGCAATGGTGAGAAGCAGGTTTACCTAAGCAAGTTCTTGTCCNGACTAAACTCAATTGTGTGGATGCTGTTGACAGTTTTGACTGAGCAAAGGTGAGAAGCATGTTTACCTAAGCAAGTTCTTGTCCAGCCTGGAAGGTGAGCAGCCTGCTTGGCACTTCCACCAGCAGCTGTAAGCAGCTTTGTGGTGTCCTGGGGGGTGTTTTAAGCTTTCTGCAGTTCGGAGGTAAGTAGGCAAATCCCAATCTGGCAGATTTGCTTTCTGGTTCCTTCTTTGCCTGGGCTCTTACAATTCCCCTTGTCTCCCTGCATTGTTAATGTATTTCTGTTCTGCATGAAATTTTATGTTTACATCATTAGTATTAAAAAAACTTTCCATAATGAGAACTAGTCCTGTAAAACAGAAATTCCAGTTCCTACCAGTAAAAGAGAGAAGAAGTGAACCAAGGACCTTTTGGCTTTTTTGGTGCAGTATGTGTACCCCCTCCACCTACTCCATGTTTCTTGAATTAGGAAAGTCAATGCTTAAGCAAACCTCTCTTCAGGGAATTATTCCATCAATAGGGAACAAGTAGTTGAATGTCACAATAAAATCAGCTGATCAACTGAAAATGAAAGTATATTTTCCCTCTAGATTATTTTTGGGGTCACTTGTGGTAAAAGGAAGATGGAAGTGTTCTTTCTGGGCTGGATGTGTTTTGCAGTGTGTGACTGAATATTTCATATATACCTGGAGGGATTTCTGTCAGTGCAGAGGGTTGTGAGTGCGCTGTGGAAATGCAATCCTGGGAAAGCCTCTCAGGAGGTTTTGCCCTTCGAAGACTGAGTCTTTCAGCCAGGAATACTTATTTGGTGTCTTCCTGAACCTGCTAAGGAGCTCCAAACTGCTACAGCTCTTCCACAGGAGTGAGACAGTGGTCATTCCATAAGAGCTTTTGCTAGTCACCCTCAAACATATGCTTTAATAAATGAATTTCCAGCTGTTAAAGAAGTCTTTTACTTTGTGCCTTCAGCTTACTTCCATCTTGCTTCATTCTCAGCCTCTGAGTAGGCTTCTCAATTGACTGATACTTTGGTAGCCTTTTCTAGAATAATTGTCTCTGGAAGATGATAACACAACAAGGTGTAGCTCAAGTTTTGTAGTTACAGATGCAGATTCCAGGGAAATCACCTCTATAAGTGCCCCTCTCATTTTTGCAATCAGGCTAAATTTGATTGTGCTGCCCTGATTATAAGCTAGAGCAAGCTCCATGGTTGTTAACATTCCAGTTGGGATACATGCTGAGTGATGGTGTGGCTCAGAGGTTTAATTTTGAAACAGAGTGAAATTGCTGGTTGTGTAACAGATCAATTATGAGTTTGAGTATACACGTGCAGTCTCAAATGTGTATGCACATACAAAACCCACAGCTTTGAAAATGAAAATGTCTAATTTTGTTCAAAAATGGACTCCAGGATGAATTTTGCTATCTGGCAGCTGGACTGGCACCTCAGCTTTTGAGGCTGACCTTTGCAAGTACGGTCTGACAGAGCAGAGACTCCAAATCGGGTCTCCTGTCTCTTAGATCACTTCTGTCCTGATCAGTCACTACTTCGTACAGGTGACACAACAAACTGCAGAAACTGGTGCATCTGTGCAAAAAACCTGTCTTTGTAAAGAGTTCCAACACTCTAAAAATTATCATGAACTTTTACAAAAAACTCCCTTCAAAACTAAGTGCTTTGTCCCATTTAAACTGTTCCTCGTAAAAAGGGTTTAGAAGAAATATGATTCAGATTGGCTGTTCTATCAGGGAGACAAATGAGAGCAAGGAAGTGTTTATGACTCAGAAAATGTTTTGTTTATCAGCATGATCTTAGCTCTTTGGTCCAAAACCTTTCCTGTTTGACATAGCGTGTGTCCTGCCAGAGACTGCTGTACCAGACAGGGCATGGCAGTGGCTGTGAGGTCAATGAGAAAAGCTGCAAGAGGAGCCAGTGAGGTGTGGTGGCTGTAGCTATTGCTGTTTTTATAGGAAAATGAAGAATGGGAATGCAGTGATGAAGTGATAAAAGACATTAGCAGCATTCAAGCATGTAGAGTGAGTGTGAGGAGACAATAAAGCCACCCAGGAAAGTACAGCTGATAAAGTCATAGAATAATTTGTGCTGGAAGTGACATCATCTGGTCTGACTATCAAAGATCAAAGTGAGATCCATCCACCTTGTACTCATGTGTCCACACTGTACACTCCAAATAGTGCAGCCCAGGATCTTAAATTGGTTCTTGCAGCTCCCAGTGTCTCTAAAGACCCAGTAGGACCTGGAGCAGTGGCTCAGTCTCTGGGAAAAGAGGTTTGTTGCAACTCAGGTTCTGCTAGTGACATGAGCTTGTCTGGCATGGCAAGTGGCCTAAAGCAAGACTAAAAGCCAGATTTCATCATTAGGACCACCTCAAGTCTCCTTCTGGTTCCAACTCAACCCCCAAGCTTCCACTGACACTTCTCTCACTCATTTTGTTTTTTTTTCCTGCTTGGAAGTGCTGTGGGACTCTTGTGTTATGCCACTGTGGTCTTCTCACCTTTGCACAGAGGGACACTTCAGCCAAAAACACACTCTGTTTCTCTTCTAAAACTCTGGCAATGCAATGCAACCATGAGCCACCCTAACCCATTAGTTATGATGGGTTCACAAATGCTTTAGGCAGTGCTGGGGTGCAGAAGGTACATGGAGGACTTCAGCAACTCCTGCCCAGACTCTCTCAGCTGCTGAGTTCTCTCTGAGGCACACGCTCAGAGATTCGTGCTGCTGTTGTTTGTACCTCGGTAAGTCAGGAGTAACTTCAAGGCAGTAAATTGAATATTGGGTGGGGCAAGAGGCCAGAACAGATTACATTTCACTTTTTCTCGCCCTAGGCATTTCCTTTTTCAAATTATTTAATTTAGAACAGGATTAGAATTCTTCTTTAAGCTGCTTTTCTCTCCATCTATATTATTTGTTTTTCATTTGTTTGCTGGCAATACATGATGTTTTCTTTCTTAATCACTTGCTAGCATGGTGATTATTCTTAAAACGTATTCAGATCACAACAATTTTCTGGCAAAGAAAGCATGAAATTCACGGCCCTTGAAATCTGGATCCATACGGAGGAAAATAAACCTTTTCATATTTCACTGTTAGAAAAGAATAATAGCCACAGAGTTATACTCATTGGTAAGATAAGGACCTTGCAAGATTCAAAAGAGAAGCAAAATAATACATAAAGGATACTGATTTTTCTGTCACTTATGAGGTATGTATATTATCTACCTAATCATGATTGGATAATAATTTGTTATAAAAACCTACATGTGTTTCAGAATACTGTAGGAGGATGGCACTGAGCAGATGGTCATTACTGTCCCTATGGCAGTGGTCTCAGGCTCCCCATCAGAGTCATCCAGCCGTTTAGAAGGCTGGAGAAAAGGCAGCTCAGACTTCCAAGTCCATCTCACTTTCTTTGCCCTGAATGCTAATCCTGGTTTAAGGTGGAAAACAACTTGAAATATTCCATAAATAGAAATGTTTAGCACCTACTTTGTACTTCTGTTCTTCAGCTGTTCTTCTGTAATTTTCACACCTTACATGATACTGGCAGAAATTCAGAAATTGTGTGGGCATCAGACTTGTGAAGAGAATCTGTAGATCCTGTGGTTATTGTTGAATTTACCTACTTGGGAACAGCAGGATAGATCTCAGAGCTTGTTGATTTGTATGAACAAGACTGGCAGGTTTTCTCTACTGTCTCTTGACTTGGGGAATGCAAACTTCACACGAACTTGGGAACAACTGTTCCTGAACGGAAAACGGACTGAGAACTAAATCTGTTGATTTCTATAAATCTTCCTAAATGTTGAATCTTTGTAATTTTATTTAGTGCTATGAAATTGGGTCTGTTAGTATATTATTTATTAGCAGTATTATAACGTCAAGAGGAAATACTCAAGCTAGTTTCCTCATTCATAAATGGTGGAATCTGTGAGATTATCTTGTATGTTTTGTAACCAGTGGAATTTTTCAGTGCCTTACAAAAGCAAAATTGCCTCAATCACTGTTTTTATTTCTCCTTACCTAGTAAGGCTACTTGCATATACTGACATCCTTGTTTCTTTTTTAACTTGGTTTTTACCTGTCATCCACATTCTTTATGGCAATTGTAACTGAAATGCTTTACTTTCATAGGATTGCTTCCTTGTTCAAAACAGGTTCCCTTGGAGATGTCCCAGGGCATACCAAGGCAAACTGGGTCCAGTGAACAGTTATTTGGAGGTCAGAGGAAAGACAAGACTATATCAGGTATTTACTATTTCCCTTTTACTGTAGTCACTCACAAATTGCTTCTGTGTCCTATTTTGAAATCCAGCATTACCTGAGTAGCCTTTTAGCCGCCTCTGAAAATTGACAGGTGCCAATTTCTTCTTCATCTGAATATTAGGGATGTAGAAGAAAATCCTTCCAGCCAAAGCTGTTCATGCCATACACAAATTTTTGCACTGCAGATGGACTCCTGCTGCACTTCATAGTTCCTTGAGCTGAAAGGAGTGCAAACTTTCCCTCCTCTAAAAATAAAATGTTGGCTACCTTATCACCCACTGCTGGGCAATTACAATTAAGCATACATTTTCCTCAGGTTTTTCCCTTTAAATATTTAACTAGAGGATTGTCTAATTAATATTAACCTGCCATAGGGCAGCTGTTCTCAGTGTGTTATCTCATTGCTGATATCTCTGAGGAAACTGGATGCTCTTGGAGAACGTGTATGTGATGTCTGTATCTTCTCTGCTGACTCCAGTATTTTTTTCTGTCTCTGAAGAATCCTTGTTCTTTTTTCAAATGTACACTCTTTCCTTTGTAGGAACTTGGGCCTCATTTGTACTTAGAGAGGATGGTGATGCCCATCTTCTTTTTGGTCTTTGTTTCACAGGCACCATGTAAACCCCAGGGCGACTGTACTGCTTTACATGTCTCTAAAGTAAAAAAACCATTGTGATTCTATTCACACTGCCAGTCTTCTGTCTGTTTCCCTGTCACCCATTTTTGGTATCTCTCCTTCTGCAGTATCCTGCTATCACAGTGAGGATTTGGGCCCAGTTCTCCATGTGGAGAGAGAGTTAGTCTTGGATAGCTTCTGTCTTGGTTGCTTTGTCCTTTGTGTGCTGCATTTTAGCACACAGCATTAGGAAGTGCCCTCAGGCACAGCAGTTTGCCTCTTCCCCTTCTTTGCCATTACCTCTGACCACCAGATTGATGTGAGTATCATGTTAGCAGATGGCAGATATTCTTTTCCTGTCAAACAGATAACTTAAAAAATTGTCAGCTTTTATGAAAAAAGGGCTGGAAGCCCAGTCCTTGGCTGTAATTTATCAAAGTATATCTCATTTCTGTTTACACCAGATACTCACATGGACCCCAATCTTTAATGGTTGTGCCCTGCACATTCACTGTGTTATTGCAGGACAAATGACAGGATGACGGTTTCTGGGGCTGCTTTATTTTTCTTTGAAGAAAAGGATAATCACCATTTATCTAAAGAAAGTCTGTGAGCCAGTGACATGTCCACAGAATGTGTAAGCAGCTGCCCGGACAGCCTGTGATTTATTCTCTGATGTAAAACCTTCTGAGTAGAGAGGGGCAAAGAACCCAGAGGCACTAGAAAGGTCAAAACAGCTTTTGCTTTGAATGTGGTATTAGTTCTATTGTACTTGCACACTGGGGAAATGCTTAAAAGGTAAGTGGAAAAGTAGGTGGTTTGTTATGATGCTTCAGACAGACAAGTCAATCCTGCTTTAGGTAAGCAGCAAATCTAACTGGCTGCATTCACTGCAATGGGAGCTGTATGACAGAAATACAATATGCACATTTGACTCCTCTTTTCTCTTTTTTTTTTTTTTTAAAGGATGTTTTAGTGCTTCACTGACAAATGCATAACTTTCAATACCTTTCTTTTGACTGTTCTCAATTTAGATAAATGTGTTGGAAAAGTACTGTAAATACAGCATTTTGCTTGAGATATTTGTACAGGGATTTCCATTTAATGTGTACAGCCAGAGGATAAAATTAATCTGAAATTAATAATGTGGGGTTCTTCAAGAGGACTTAGCAAGTATGCTACAGAAACGGGATCTACAGATCTCACCCAGCTAAATTTTTAACATTGTACTTAGGATGTGTACTCAGAATGAGTGAGCAAACATTAGATATTCAAGAAATGTTTGCCAAGTCTGCTGCAAGAAGCGTAGACAGCTAAAAGATGTCAACAGGGAATATTGTCATAGCATAAGAATAATGTGTTATCTAGTGCTTAACACTGAACACCATGTAAACAATTAATCACAGAATAGAAACAACCAAATACAAGCAGTAGCATGAGAGTTGCATTCACAGCCTTGCCCTAATCAAGAAAGTTGTGTTTGTCGCTTCTGATGGATAAATCATTTTAACCTTTTTTTTTTTTTTTTTTTTAATACATGATATGTCAGCATCCTAAACACCTGCATCATCGTTGATGTTTGTGAGATCTTATTTCTGGAGGAGACTGAATGCAAATGTTTATTTTTCTGCAGTGGGATGAGCCTTGTGAAGCGACAAGAATAATGAGAAATATGATTGCTAAACCTTAGGGTGCAGTGCTGGTGTTCATAATACATGTCTCATATGCACACATATACAATAGTCATAAGGCAAAGGCAACCATTTTGCTTGACAACTTTATCACCATCTCCCCCACTCAGTCACTCAATGATGTGCTGAAGCTTCAGATATTTCGTAGAGTGCCCAGGCATTATTGTTTTGGTTATGACTCAAGAAATGGTACTGGGGGGTTTCAGTGCCCCGGCGTTGTGGAAAGAACTCTTAATGCATGAAACAGGTTTCACAGTATGTCATCACACAAACATTGTGCATTTTACACCACACCTATACTTGGCAGGTTAGGGGAGAATATTTTTTCTTGATGGGTAAGGATGGTATTTTTATCAGAGCTGGGGTTACCAGTTGTTCTCCTGATTTTCACCCTATGTACAAGCTGTTGGCTTTCTAAGAAATGACCTCTTTCTTCATCCATGGAAAGGAAGTGTGTCATAAATTAATTTATTGAGAACAGGACCCTTTCATTGCTATAAACTAATCAAAAGTGACTGGTTTTGCATGCAAAGGACTATCCTCTGAACTTCTGAGATCAAAGCAGGTCTCATACAGAAGCAGGTTTGAGTATTCTCTGAAAATCTCACCTAAAGAGACACATGATAATTATAATTTCCAATTATAATTTCCTTTGTTACTGAAACTTTATATTTCTACTGGTGTTAAATAGCCTAACAATAAGGCATTATCTTTTTGCTCTGAGTGAAAGTTGTTTCCATTTTGATATATCTCATCACAAAAGTTAATATGTAAACTAGTTATCTTACATACATTTGGAGCACCAAGGGAAGCTGAACCTATCTTTATTTCATCTAAAAATTTCTCAAAGGCATGAAAGATTAATCTGTTATTAACATTTGCCTGCAGCTATTTCTAAAATGCATTAGTTGGTTTCTGGGAAATTAATTAATTCTGAAGGGATGATCAAATGTTCTTAGCTTTGTGGGTTTTATACAGGAGTATGTTCTTACCAAAAGTCACAGTATTTCAATAGTAAAGCATTAAAAAGGCTAAGTTCAGAGCAATGCAACTTGACCTTTTCATCTTCCCAGCTCTGTAGAACTCCTGAAAGACTAATTTTCCTAAGTCACAAAGTGACTATTATACCATAAAGAGCAGCAGTAAATGTGCTAATATTTTTGTTATTTAAACTGGTTTCTCATATTAAAAAGATCCACTCAGAAAGACACTGAAGGCCACATAATAATTGAATATCAAGAGAGTCAGGCCAATCTGCAGGACCCTTTTGTGCCTATTCTAGTTCAATATTCTCTAGTCAGGCATGCCTGTCGCTGACTCTCCTGCCAGAGACAAATTTTTAATGCATTTCTGTTGAGACCTCACCCTTCAGACCTCTTCAGAATTACAGACTATTGCTTTAGAGACACCCAATTTGTATTGTAAATCCCTTCTCACGGTGTTAAAGTCATTATAAATCACTGTCTGTAGCACTCCTGGTGTATTCAGCAGGACAGCTTCACTGAGGCTGCTGCTCTGGAGTAGGGATCACCGGGAGAGCCTGCGGGGAGAGCAGGGCTGGGGCATTGCTGCTGGGCTCTGCTGCTCTTTGCAGACTCCAGACTTTCTCTGATAAGTGTGAATTAAAGACCTGTAGCAGTGGATTTGAGTGCTAACACAAAAGGGAAGAATGTTCATCACTCCCTGCATAGGGCTGTGACATGAATTATGACCCGTAACAGAATAATGGAGGAAGTGTGTGAAGGAAAACTGAGAACTTGCGAAATAGGTGAAAGAGATGGGATGTGCTGCAATAGGAAACACTCAAGTTTCAGTCCTTAAATCAAAATAATTAATAGCACAAAATAGCTGTTATTGCATTGATCTGAAGGTGAAATGGCTCGTAAACTGAATGTGAGTCAACAATATCCATTAAGAAAAAGACAAGTGTGCCGGTGAGGGTGAGAGCAGCAAGAACTATCAAGGGTATCAAAAACATGACCTGTGGGGACAGAGTTAAGGAACAAGGCTTTAGCTAGAGAAGGAGAAAATGGAGGGGAGATATGAAATTACTTTTCAGCTCCCTGTGTGATAGTTGCAAAGAGAAAGTCTATCTTCTACAACTCTTCTGCAACTGGGATATAGTAAAACAGGTTTAGCAGGTGAGATACAGGATTAGAAGCCAGGAGAACTTTCTAATGACTGAAACGAATAAATGCCAAAGCAGGATTTTGCTTCTTGTTGTCTTTTCTGAGCCAGTGGAATGGATCATCAGAAATTGCTTCAGGAATTGGTGATCCTACCTTTTGGCAGGAGTATGTCTGACATGAGCTCCTGAGGTCAGTTCCAGCAGTACTGTCTATAGTATTATGAACCACATAAGATGAGAAGGACTGAGTCTGTGCTACCACCCCTGTGTTAGTGGAAAAAGATGGACATGTGCATGTATTTGGGGTGTCTCAGTCATTAGGGCTGCACAGGGGCAGGTAATGTAGCTTTCTCATTGATTTTTGCCTGCCTTGCTGCCTGGAGAGGTCTGTTGGTCACCCAGAGCAGCCTGCAGCAGGATTTCTGTACAGTCAGCCTCTGGCCTGGGGTTTACATTATAAAATATGGACTTTGCCTGACATGCAGCTAATACTGAATAGTAAGCCAGGCTTTTCAGCTTTCTCCCACACCTGCTAAATTATTTCCTGTGCTCTTGCAGGATCTGTGATGTGAAGCTAATTTCATTATTTACACCATATTGGCCCTGTAGGAGGAATAGACTCTTATTCTGAGTTTGCACAGTGCCCACTACAATGGAGCTTCACAGTAGCACAACAAACAACAGTAATAATGGCAGGCAGGGACTTACTCCATCCCTAAGGAGACTTTTTCTATAGTTTTATTGTGGCTCTGTACATCTCACATACGATGACAGCATAAAGAAAGAGCAATGTCTAAGCAAGCCTATCAGACTGACAGCTTCTTACTTCTATTTGCTGCAGGGCAGTCACATGCCAAATATTAAAAAGAGTGCTTTAAAAATACCAAAATGAGCAATAACATCTGTAAGGCAACAAAAGCAAATGCAGTAAACAAACCAAAACAAAGCAGAACACATCAAGAGTGGTAGATTTTAGTGTCTGTTCCCCTTAAGGTAGAAAACATTTCCTAGATGATTGGCACATAGGATTGAATTAAAAAGAAAAGCTTACTTATTTGCATCCTTTGAAAACAGTTGGCCATATATAAGCCTGGGGAAGTTACATAACTGTCATCCAGAGTTGTACATTCAAGTAGTTGTCAAGTAAGTTTAGCAAAATTGTGTTTCTTATTGTTTCTGTAAGTACTTCACAATGCCATAAATAGGCAACATGCCCCTGTATACTTCAACAGCATAAACGTTTGCCTCTGAAGTCTACACAGAGCAATCTGAATACCTAAAAAAACAAGTCACAATTAATTTTCTTGTAGTTCAGTTCTTGTGGGTTTTTTCCATCTCCTCTGCTACCTTTTATTTCATTTGACTATCAGTTTCTTTCAATTTCTTCCTGCATCTTAAATTTCCTAATTTCAGTTCATTTTAACTTCTTCCCCTGTTTTACGTTACATATATTTATCTATCTATCTGTCGATCTATCTATCTATCTATCTATATACACACACATATAATAGGCATTTGAGACTGAATTTTTCTAGGAAATGTTTGGCTTCTCTTTGGTAGAATGTCAGTGTCTGGGTCTTTTTTAGTCTCCACCACCTCAATGATATGGAGAGCGTGGGCCCTGAGGGACCAAGGCAATGTCCAGCAAGTCTAGGTGTCAGAAATCAGCAAATCTAGGTGTCACCTCTCCCTCTGTTCCCTCTGGAATCTTACTCTTAGGATTATTTTGCATTTAAAAGTCCTTCAGTCTTTTTGGGAGGATATCCCATGGAGGAGGTCTAGATGGATCTGCCTCAGAGCACTGGCCAGCCATTTTTCCATCTCTTTCTCTCAGCTGTCACGCTAATTGTGGTGCTGCACTTCCACACACGGTGTTTGTTCAGATGTGCCACATATCTCTGTGTGGGCTCCCCCCAGAGAAAGTCCTTTGTCCTTGTATTGCTTCTGGGAGCGCCCCTGCAGTGCCACCACCCAGCAGTCTGTGCTCCACCTTCTGTCTCCTCTGGTTTGGAAGCTCTGTAGATGTTGAGCTCCTGAATTTTGACGTGGGTCTATGTGGTCATTAATCTCTTGATCAGGCCCTCCTCAGTGACATACTGCTTCCAGATATACCCTGAGCTTCTTGAAAATCCCATGCTGCTCACACACGTTGTGTCTTACACATCAAAATGTATAACTGAACTCCTTCCTCTCTGCAAACACCTTGGGCAGTCTGGGGCATAGTGAGGTGTTGCAGATGCTTTCTCTCAGCCAACAGAAGGGTTATATATTTTGCACCCTCAGGAAGTCCTAAATCCAGGAGTACGGTAAGTAACAAATAGCTAACATTTATTGGAGTTGCTTTCACTGGTTTAGATGGTTTGCTGAATCCAGGCCCAATGGAAATTAAATACTCCTAACACTGAAGTGGGGCTGAAGATGAGAATTTACATTTGTAAATCTGGGTGTTGTTTTGGGCAATGATTCTTTTATTTTCAGGACTTGTTTGTGTCTAACAGATGAATGCTGGATGAATTTTTTGAATGGGGAAAAATGTACTGTTTCAATTGAGCAAAACCAAACAAGAAACATACCTTTGAGCTAGCCTGTCAAGTTTCAGCTAAGCATTTCTTGCATCTAACAGTTTTATGTTGTACAAGCAGAGTTCGTGAAGAGCAAAGACAGGCAATTTGGTAAATCTATTGTCTATAAAATAGTTTGTATGACTAAGGCAAGAAATATGCTTTAATCTAATAATGGATTTATTTCTGTATAAAGACTATTCTAAAACTTTTATTTTCAAAACTTTTGGGTTATAGTTATATCAAAATGTATTACAAAAGAGTTTATTTAAACTTCCTCTATTTCCTCACTATCTTCGTGTCTACTCTGGTATAATTAAAGTATAAATTAATTAAGTTTTAAGTGCAGGGAGTAACTGTAATAGCAGTTGAATTTAAAAAGTAGTGGAAAGAAACTAAGTTGTATGTCAAATCTCTTTAGATCTTAAGTTACTAATATTGAAAATCTGTAGGTCACGTTTACTTTTATTAAATTACCATGCAAAGACATCAGTAGGCAAAATACAATCTGCATAATTGAAGCAAGTTAAATGATATGAAGAATGCCTTGAACAAATAGCTATAAGGGACGTGTACTTATACATAACCATTAGTGTAACTCTGTAAGTCTCCTTAGACTTAATTACAGTGCTGCAGAGCTCTGCACAGAAGCTGTGAGATGTCAAGAGAGACATTTTGCATATTGCTGTAGGGATCACTGTATTTATGCAAGACACTGACATGGCTTACTCTGAAGGGCTAATTGAGACAATTGGGTTTGACTACACTGGCAACGTGCAAACCGAGCCAGCAGAACAATGGCAAGTGCCGTAGGACTGCTCAGCAATCAGAGCTGTCATCTGGTCTGATTTTGCATGTCATATCAAAACCATCCTGGCATCTTACTCTGAACTTCTAATTCGATGAAATGCACACACACCCAACCCCGAATCTCATCAGAATATTTTTTTTATTTTTATTTTTTTATCAGAAAATTTTGCCGAATAACACATTGCACAATCCTGTCAGCAAGCCTGGAAAAAAGCAATAATAAAGTGTTGCTACCCCAAGATGCCCAGCTGAGAAAGAGTTAGGGCTTGACATTGATATCACTTAGATGAACGTAAACCTTAAGAGATTTTGTGACAGTCTGGTGTTACTCTGGTGAAGAACTGGTCAGGTACCAAAATTAGGTCTACAGTTTATCAACCCACTAAAGACAGGGTAGTATTGCAAATAGTAGAGTAAAAAAGATAATTTTGTGGAGTTAACTGTGAAACATAAAAGGTTCTCTCCATGCTGTGTTTTTCCAAATGCAGTAATTTCTAAATAGACACATTTTCTAAAGGCAGTAGAAAGGCTTCCAACACTCTCCCCCAGTATTACTCTGTGTCAGACTGTTAGAGAGTGGGTGGAGGACTGACTGGATGGACATGCTCAGCGTAGGACACGAAAGAAAGACTCCAAATATTTCAGAAGGCAAAGAACATAGAAAAAGAAGGCTTTTATTGTCTGATTCTTGCTACCTTTTATAAGGTGTTCCGATACAGACTTTACATGATTGGTGAATAGGAATGACACCTCTCTAATCCCACTGATATACTAGAGAAACAGCAAAACACCA
>VXBB01012122.1:78576-89005 GCA_013399915.1 Illadopsis cleaveri
ATGCTGTGTTTTTCCAAATGCAGTAATTTCTAAATAGACACATTTTCTAAAGGCAGTAGAAAGGCTTCCAACACTCTCCCCCAGTATTACTCTGTGTCAGGCTGTTAGAGAGTGGGTGGAGGACTGACTGGATGGACATGCTCAGCGAGGTGTTTGCAGTGTGTACTCTGCCTGGAGGCCCATGACAAGGATACCACAGAAACACCTGCTGACCCTGCCCTTTGCAGCATCTCTGTCAATTACCTGGAGCACACCACAGAGTGCAGGCTGGACAGGTTTCCAGTGAGGAGCACAAGGGTACACAGGAGTGTAGCAGGACGCCACACTCGGNGGGAGATGAAAAAAAGATGTACAAAATGATTAAACACCTCAAGGAGATGAAGAGCATATTTCATGGTAAAAATGTGTGACAAGAGTTATCACTACACCAAACTGAAAATTTACATTATATTGGATACCTGATTTTTTGTAGAGAGGGGAAGGAAAGTACTGATTATTTTTTCACTGCATTATGCTAGGAATTCTGACTTTTCAGTCTGAAGGGACATTAGTGATTTGGAAGGAAAGCATTCTGGGAGAGCACTAAGGTGGAGTTGTCTCTAAAAGCTAAGATCAAGTTTTCTTAATCTAGAAAGACTAAAGAAACAGACAAAGAAGAAATTAAAGCCTTTTGTGTTGGATAACCACATCTGAAATGTTTTAAAAGGCATTTTAAACAAATGTTCTCCACTACCTGCTATAAATCCTCAGTCTGGGTGGATTGTAAAATCTTCCTGTAATTGCTAGATTGGAAAATAATATGAATAATGCCAAGACACTGAGTGATGTTAAATTTTAATCATAAGCCAATATCAGCACTGTAATAAACTTTAGAAGGATGGTATTCGATTTCTGTATCTTATTTCATTGTACTAGTCTAAGAAATGATGTTATTTAATGAGGAGTACTTTATGAAGAGCATGAATTCAACACTATAAGCCCTGTAGTGCCAGTATTGGATTAGAGCACATCACCACATCAGATAGATGGCTGTTCCACAGGCAAGGCCCAGTTTCTGTAGAGAGCTTCTCCCAAGTTTAGTGAGAAGAGGCCATGCCCCAAAGAACTTTATGTAAGAGAAACAAAGCTGAAAGAGGTAGTGAAGTGTATTGCTAACAAATGATGCTGTCAAATATAATTTCTTCATGTGTGTATAGATGCAACCATACACTAATATTTCTCGGATTTCTGACTGGGGAATTTTAAATGCTCCTGGTTCTTAGTAGTACTTGTCGTGGTCCAAGCCTGAATGCTTAATCTTTCCAGCTATTTTTAAAAGTTTTCAAGTATTAATCCACGTTTTTCTGCCAGGTGCGTTTTCAGGAAGTGTGCATAGTGCTTGCAGGTTTTTTACAAAGTTTCCAAAGATTATTTACACAATGAAGCATAAGTTTTATAGGCTCCTAATTAGACCTCACATATGTTTGCAATTTGGGAGGCTGCAAATGGCTACTGGGAAGTCTTGGCTGCTGTTTGTTTCCTTCCGGCTTGAGGAACCAAATTCACTCAGGAATAAATTCCATGGATTTTAGGAGACTTGGAAAAGCAATTAATGTGTTCTGATTTATTTATGATACTTGTCAGACATTCACAGGAGAACAAAAGGCATATGATGTCCTAGAGCAGTGACACAGGCTGGGGCTGTCTGGCTGGGCAGAAGCTCTGCTGAAGAGACCTGGGGGTCCCAGCAGACAGCAAGCTGCCCACAGTGTGCCCTGGCAGCATGAAAGAACAGCACCACCTTGGGCTCTGTGAGCCACAGCAGAGCTGGCTGGCAGGTGTCACTGTAGGACACGAAAGAAAGACTCCAAATATTTCAGAAGGCAAAGAACATAGAANTATAGGCTCCTAATTAGACCTCACATATGTTTGCAATTTGGGAGGCTGCAAATGGCTACTGGGAAGTCTTGGCTGCTGTTTGTTTCCTTCCGGCTTGAGGAACCAAATTCACTCAGGAATAAATTCCATGGATTTTAGGAGACTAGGAAAAGCAATTAATGTGTTCTGATTTATTTATGATACTTGTCAGACATTTATGCAATGTGCAACCAGATCAGTGTGGTGCACTTTGCACGCTCTAGTTATGCAAAGTTGTTTGCTCCACACATACAACCAAAGCATTCAGCACAGCACTGACTGTGGGAGCAGACAAAACTGAGCAGGCTTGATTTTATCTGTGGCTCTATAAAAAAAAGTATTCCTGGGCTGTATGTCTGCAGATAAAATCATATTTCAAGTTAAGGTATGCATCCAGCTTTTTATGGTAACCCTAAATTCTGCACCTCGCTCTGGTCATTGCAGTGATCTGCAGTGGTTTCCCCAGTGGTACTCACTATATCAGACTCCACTTGAACTGCAAACTTGGTGTTTTACGGGGCTGCAGCAGCCCCAGGAAAACTTTTGTTTGAAGCATTTAAGCCTTTCTCATTGTTCAGAATGAAGTAATGTTCAGATCTATAGAACAAGGGAAAATTTTTTCAATCTTTCTTGATTCTGACCAGAGAAAGTCGTTTTTTGAAATGTTAAAAGTCAAGTTCTTCTATTTTACAGAGAATCATTTATGTATGTATTTATTATTGTTTTTCAAAAATCTTAGATTTATTTCTCCAAATAGAGTTTAATAGGATGAATAGAGATTTTTATCAGGATGTTTTCTGTACAAACTCAACCCATTTCACTATAAATCAGTCCTCCAAAATATGAAATTGCTCTTTTATACTAAGATAAAGGATGTTATTTGCTCACAGTTACACTAAAGATCATCAGTAACTGAAATCTGAGAGGTTCAGTTAGGATGTAAATGTAAAGTGTCACTAGCAAAATTCACTGATAAATCTTTATGGGACACACTAGCATTTCAAAGTTTAAAAAAAATACTTCAGAATATGAGTCACCAAGTTTACCCTGAAGCCCCATCCTGCTAAGTACATGCGGATGTTTAAAAATCTGACTGACCATGGCCCTGAGCATCCTGCTTTGAGCAGAGTAGCTGGATTTGCCAATTTCCTGAGGTGCCTTCCCATGTCAGCTACTCTTTGATTCTGCAGATTCTCAAAACTTGCCCTTCTGGTGCCATTCTCTCCTTATAAGAAAGGTCTCATGGCAAGTTATATAAATTTGAATTACAGGAAAGCCTCTATTTAACCTATTTTCAGCAAATGACTTGAACTGAGTTTTCTTTTTGAGGATATGCTATTGTTACCTATGCAGTGGCTTTGTTAATTAAGAAGAGTAATCTTCCATGAAGGTTCTTGAACTGCAGTCATCTTAAAGGGAATATTATATATGCAGTAGCATTCAAGTGATCTTGCCAAAGATGGACAGCAATTTCTCTTGCAGATGGAGCACTCCATCATGAGAAAAAAGAGACAGATTTTGCACTGTTTTACACCTGGCAGAACTCTGTTGACTTCATTAGGTGTATTTATCCTGAGTTTTGTAGATTTTCAGATGTTATAGAAATATGAAACGGACGTGACAAATTAAAATACAAAAAGCTACTGGTTCTGGCCCTCTAAAAACAAAGTGATAATTCTGAGGATTTATATTCCAAATGTGGGAGGTTGAATTTATTAAATTCACCCCAAGCTTAGGTTAGGATAGTAAGAATTTTGGAATTCTTTTTGGAGTGACAATAGTTCTGAAATTACTTGCAACAAGGAATTTTTAAATTACATTTTGAGCAAGTACAGTTCTTCTTCTATCAGAGAAGATACTAATTTATTGTAGCTTTGTTCAGTTTCCCAATAGATCCAAAAAGAAACCTAATAATAGCTAGGGTAGAAAGTTTGAATTACTTTCTTGACCTCTCCAGCACTGGCATAACCTGCATTGCCTCAGTGCCATGTGTTCTGCTTGACAGGCTGTCAGCATCTTCAGCAGGACAATTTGCTTTTGGAAGTTCCAGCACTTGTCTGCTGGGTGCTGGTGCCAGTAGCCAGTCCTGGGGAGTAGCTGAAGTGCTGGTGGTTTGTCATATCTGTCACAATGTGATATATGCCTGTTGGTCCACAAATTAATGATCCTCAAATGTCCTTCCTTCCACTTTGATCCAGGGAAAAGAGGCAAAGTAGAAATGAGGGAAGAATAGACACCCAGGGGAAAGTAGCAGATGCAGAAAAAATAGGAAAAAAAAGTCAGATGGTTATTCAGAGAAGAAACAGACCACTGCAAAAGGCCTAAGGAAAAGGGACTTGCAAAGCATTTTTGTTTCAGGATATTTTTACAGCTTTATTGCTAGTCTGGTTTTCCCATAGAGAAGTTGTGTATCTTTTCACACTGTGAGCACACATTCCCTCTCCCTGTAAGAATTGTTGAATTACTTGAGCAGTGTACAGTTGCAATCCCTGTAGGTTTCATCAACGTGAATGACAGTGCAGAAGAGCAAAATCTCTTTCTTTGTGGGAGTGTAGGGGAAGATGTAGCACAAACACATTCTATGTTACACTGCAGAGAAAGGTGCTGAGTACCTAAACCTTGGAATAGCTTCAGAAAGGGCTTACACACCAGCCTAAGAATGATGAAATCCAGGTAAGTAGGAAAAAAGGTTTTGTTAAAGTCCTGAAAGTCTTGAATTGCCATAGGTGGTTTATATTAGACAAAAATTGACTGGAGAATAAGATAGACTGCAAGAGCTAGTTCACTAGCTAACAGCTATTTTCTATTAACTTTAGCTTTGTTAAATTTAGAACTGGGCTTCCAAATGGCTCTCTGGTGGGGTGAACATAAGAGTTGAAATGAATAGAAAGGTAGAGAACTGAGCTTTCCCTATGAGAATAATTTGCAAAATTCCAGGACTAGTTGTGTAAGTAAATCTTGCCATTCCTCATCAGTAAGTAGTTCTGGTCCAGTATGGTGATAACAGTAAGTCAAAGTAGATGCATTAAAGGAGAATGACACCTAGTGAAAGGAAGTGACCCAGTGCAGACCCAGCCTGGAACTTGGATCTGTAGGGATAGGACAAGGGGAATGGCTTTAAAGTGCCCGAGGGCCAGTTCAGGATAGATGTTGGGAAGAAACTGCTTACTGTGAGGGTGATGAGGTCCCAGCACTGATTACCCAGAGAAGCTGTGGGTGCCCCATCCCTGCAGGTGTTCAAGGCCAGGCTGGATGGGCTTGGAGTCACCTTGGTCTAGTGGAAGATGCCCATGCCCATGGCAGGAGGATTGAAACTGGATGATCTTTAAGGTCCTTTTTTAAACCAAACCATTCTATGATTTTATGAAATATAGAAAGGTAGATTTAAAGATCACTCTAAGGAAAAAGGAAAGAAAGAAGAACTAAAAAAATAGGATCCTCTAAGCAGGCTGTTCCAAAAAATAAATGGGTACTTCTGAGGGTTTGGGTCTGTGCATGGAAGAAGTGCAACTTGGTTGGAGACTGGAATTTTACTGGCTTATTTGCCTTACACCAAGGAATTTTTTAACTCACAGTTGCAGTTTCCCAAGGAAACCTGATGCTTTGAAATGCAGGTTTGAAATCTTCCATTTTTAACAGCCAAGACATTTTGTGAATGTAGCCCCTGTTCTCTAGTTGAATTGCTTTGTGAAAATAGCATGTTCCTTCCCTAGCCAAGTAACTTGAAATTATTTTCAACTTTTAAGGCATACAGACTGAGCCTTACAGAAATGATTGATGAACATCACCTCCCACTATTTTCTATAAATATTTTTTCCATTTAACATAATTTTGATTGTCATATTTATTTTAATGTCAAGGCTCACATAATCATGTATTTCTCATCTTACATTTGACTGAAAGTAGACAAAGAGAAACCATCCAGTGCAGACAAAATACAATTTCTTACATATTTTTCTTATAGGGTCCAATTGTCCTGAGCTGGTTTATTCTGGCATGGCCACATTGACCTCGATGGAACTGGGAATATTCAGTCAAAGTGAAAATCTAGTCCATGAAATTCCTTTTTTCTCTTTCTTGTAGCTGTGCAAACTATTTATTTTATTACAGCATGCTCTTTTTTCTTATGTGAAATTCAAAAGGCTTTATCATTTTCTTCTCAAGCATCTCATCTTAAGATTTTGACTTTTTAAAATACTACTTGCAACACTAAAGCATTTCACCTTATTAGATCAATCTAAGAATTAAATATTATCAAACAGCCCTCTTTTTTCTACTTCATAGGCTATTTGAAACACTTGACAGAGTGCTTATAACCACTGTGTATATCCACCAAAACTTTATGGACTATATTGTGTGAAAAATACGTTCTTATTAAGATTTGATCATGTAATGACAAACCTGACTGCTGTGGAATTTACAGTATGTCTCACAGCTATTTAAAACGGAAAACCAGAAATATTTTATTTTACGTTATGTGGAATTTTGTGTAGAAAGTTTGTCTAAGCAGAAGTAATTTAGAATTCACTGTAAAACCAATTTTTTCCACAGCAGCCAGCATTCCAAAACCAAATATATTGCAGTTGTAGAAAATGACAATATATTCTATTTTGCTTCATATATCATTAACAAAATTTCCTGTTTGTCTCTTCTACTAGACTCCACATTGTTGTGCTAACTTTAAGAACAAGAAAAGGGGTACAGAGAGAGATTTAGCCATTATGTAGTGAGTGCAAGCCTAAAGATTAGAAAAACTATGTTTTGACTGTTATGCTGAGTATTGTTGATATCTCCATTAAGAAAATAATTGAATCAAATTTTCTGCAGAGATATTTTGTCAAAGGCACAACAATGTAAAAAAATATTAATTTAGATAATTGTAGAACTCTGTTCATGTTTCTCCCCAGCAATCTTAAATTCTGACCCTGTGCATGATGAAAGTTAATTGGTACTGAAGAAGGTGATATAAAAGGTAGAGATTGTAAACTTTATTTATTTTTTAACTATTGCAGCAGAAAAAAGTAGATGTAATCACTGTGCGCTACAGCAGATCCTCAGAACATCACCGTACCTTGACTCTCTGCTTTAGAATAATGCCTATAAAAGAAGACCAATTACAAAGCTGAACGTTTCACAAGACATAAAAAACAGTTCAAGAGTATTTTTTCACTTAGTTACGAGTATGTCTGGCATTCCAAGTGACTGGAAAAATTGTCAGAATGTAATTTGTTATCTCTACACACTTGCTTTAAGCCACAGTGACAGTGCTTTATGTTGGAAACTGGGAATAATACCAACACTAAAAGCATGCTCTCACTTTGATTAAACTACATTTTTATTACGGCAAACTTTAGATATATGATAGTTAAGGCTGAACTGATTTCAACTTACTTGCGCAGTTTATGTTGCTATTCACTGTTGTATTAGTTTTGGACTGGGACTCACAAGGAGACCTAAGGGAGTTAAGGGTCTAAATCTGACAGAAACTTAGTGGGAAATGGAGACTTAGTTACCTGGAACCCCTTACAAATTCCTGGCTATAAACTTGCCAGCTTCCTCAGTTTTTATTACTCATAAACACAGCTGATATTTGTCGATGTTTAAGGCAGAAAAGGATGGTTCTCTGCCCTTTCTCCACACAGGAGCATGAACCAGCAGGATCAAATCAGGCGTGGAGTGTCTGTAACCTGCTGCTTGGGCCATGTGGGCACATGCTCGACTGCCCTCCCTGGTGTAAAAGGAGAGTCAGTGCATATTCTGAGATAATCAGATTATACCTAACCATTTTTGCAAAGCTAAAGCAAGCCCATTTGCTGTCAGTTCCCTGTGTTGAAGGCCGGCATAGAAGAGCAACTGAAGCAAAGCTTCTACAAAATTTTGGATGGTCTGCACCCTCATGCAGGGGTAGCTGCAAATCCAGTGGCTAGCAGCCCCTCCTGCCTCATCCTGACCTGCTGTGGGAGCACAAAGTGGTGTTAGTGGCTCTGGAGGAGTAGTAGTGCACAGAGGGCTGCATTGGGTTCTGGCATGGTTGAGAGTACAGCAGATGCATGGGATGTGGGATTATGTGGCTGGAGGGCATGTTGAGGTTGTCTGAAGTGTTTGGGGAGTGCTGTTGCTCCCAGTGTCACCAGCTGCCTGCAGTTTGAGCAGTTAAACGGGGTCCCCTTACCAAAGAGCAAAGCTGTGAATGGGTGTCATCTTGAGCTAAAGGTGCTTATCTACGGGAGAAGGCACTTGAGGACCAGAACCTTGGAGAATGATGTGATTACATCATTATTTGTGGGATTAGGTAGTGGTGTTTTCTTATGTTAATGATGCTGGTGTTGGTCCCAGGGTGCTTGTTTGTCTAGTTTTTAAATAAGAATCATAAAAATTATAATTATAAATGTTGGAGGCTGAGCTACCTACTAGAGGAACAAAGCTACTGGCAGAGGATTCATTCTGGAAGTCTGATTTCTTGATCCTTGAAATCAGTGTGTATGTTTAAACGTTTGATAAACTGCTTCATTGTCAGCGTTCTGCAGAAGGTGTGTCTGTGTAGGTGTTAATGTGTTTAAGAGTAACTTGTTAAGTAGCTTGTAGAAATCAAGAATCTCAGGTTGTGCGTGGGTAAATTAACCCTCTAGGAAACTCCAAATAGTATCATGGCTTTGAATCACAGTGTAGATGTTTGCATGGGGCTTTTTTTCTGGCTACATGAGACCGTTTTCTCCCCTAACAATCCCACTGTCCTAGAACCCAGTTTCCTGGCAGGTTTCCTACTTTGTTTTCTGAAATATAAATGAAGGTATGAATTATGTCAAGATTTATTTTCTTGTTCATGGTCTTTGTTGGAGATGTGGGGTAATCAGATGAAAAGATGGTGGCTTTCATGGTCAACTTTGTAATTATCTGCTCATAAGTTAAAAAGAAGTTCTTCTGAATATTATGATCCCTCCTCCCAACCCCCACAACCACGCCACCCCCCAAAGATTGTGACACTTCAAAATAACATGATCTTGTCATATTTTCAGTGAGAAAAACAGTATTGTGGTTCAAATTTTTTTGGCATTTTGAAATGCTGTGTCAGGGTGTATCAGTCATATCCTGGGCACACACAGCAATGTGATTGACAAGACGGGAGAACACAGCAATTCCAGCCCTTCTCTTTCTGAGTAAGACATATTCAAAGAGATGAGATGCTCCTGCTTCTCATGTTTTTTAAATGAGGCTTACCCCTCCATGCATAACCCACACACTTTTACATCTTGGTCAGCTGTCACTAAAGCCACTCAGCCACATCCATTCCCTAATCATACCATTGCCAGTGCTTCCAGTGAAACACAGGACTCATTTAAACACAGGACTCCTTTAACATATGAAACATAGAACTCCTTTAACATAAGTGCCTTGGTATAAAGTATAGACTAATAAAAGTTGTATGTTGGCTGCTATGCTTGAAGAATGAAGTATGTATTAGCAAAATAGAGATGGTAAGTGTATTAAGAATAGTGTGCTGTGTTTACAACCCTAAGATAAGGAAACTGCAAGTCATGTAAGACCCCTTAGGACTGTGACTTTAGATAGGTGACCAAAACAAGGGTGGATGACAAACTTGTAAATGTACAATGATGAACTTGTAAATGTATAATGACAAATTTGCAAACATCTAAAAAAACCTCTGTAAAATGACCATGGTGGACATGCACATGGAGGTGTTAACCCCTTTGTGTTCCTGGCCTGGCCAATAAAGGTGTGCTTTACTTTATGGTACCTTGCTGTGGAGTAGGTTCCTTTGAATCACCAGATACATGGGAGCCAACCACTTGGAATCTTGTTGTCCATGGGTGGGATGATTGGTGACAAAACTTGCCATTGCATGTTGATATTGGGTCAAAATATCCCAACCCACCCAGCCAAGAGGGCTGGAGTGAAGAAATAGCCAACCTGTGCATCCATCTGTACTTTGGTGTAGCAAGGGATGGTTTTGCTTTCCACTTTTGGGGTCCATGATACTTTCAATACTAGTTATGCTATGGCGTGCCTGGAGGAGAGGCACTCCCCTAACTTAAACTTGCCCTTGTTGGCTGCTCCAAACACTTTCTCGAAGTGCGAACTGGAGATGAAGTCCTAAAAAATGAAGGAGTAGCCTCATGGGACTGATTTTGTCAAGTTTAACAGGCATCTAGAATTATCACTCCCTACAAGGCACCTGCCCTTTTCCTCCTGCACCCTGGAAGATTCAAAACAGGCCCTGGCCCTCAGGGTTTTCAGGCTTTTCAGTTGCTTTTGGTTGTGAAAGACAGTTTCTGCCCATTTTGCACCTTGCTTAATGCAAGGAGGGGGAGTGATGTGTCCTGGGCAGGCTTGGAGTCACGGTGGGACCACATTCAGCCTCCGCCACCACACCTGCAGGGCTTTGTTTGAGGTGAAAAGATTGAGATAAAGGAGTTTAGCAACAGCTTTCAGTGGTGAGGGCTGGGCTGGCGTTTCCGTGTGGGAAAATGGTGGCTGCCAGTGTGTGGGGCTGGGCTGGTGTTCTTGTGTGGGA